>APFE031425728.1:135047-209621 GCA_000404065.3 Pinus taeda | reverse complement strand
CAATTAAGGAAACTGAAAATGCTGAGAAAGACAATGGTGGGGGTCCATGTGGACTTGGCAGGTGGCCACCAATATCCACTTGGATCAGTTGTTCCACAAAAAAATGATTAATGAAGCATACTTCATCCTCCATAACATATATACTACTACTTATTTATATGGTATTGTTATCATTGTATTTGGCCATAGATATTATGTCTTTGACATGAGCTCTTAGTTTCATAAGAGGATGACTCCTCTTAGCTCGTTTTTTGAGGGAGCTCCTGAGACTGGACATGGAGGAAGGAAAGAAAACCAATATAATGTCAAAATTGAGTGCAATAAGAATTTAACACTTTCCATAGTAGTGATCCCATATACCTAGAAATGAAACACCGAGAACATTTTTAATTTATTAAGTTGAAATAAAAAATAATTTTCACCAAACCTTCCTAATAAGCATGGAAAATTTTAGGGGCTAATATTCACAGGTGGGCTAATTTTCCATGATGTTTCCAAAAAAAAAAAAGATTCGCCAATTTCCATTTTTTTTTATAAAAATGATTCACCCAAATTTTACAATATAGCATTATTTTACCTTGAAAATCACCAACATTATATAGAGAGTATATATAAAATCATTATAAATTTGAATAATTTTACAGATACATAAATAAACATTTTATAGTTTGCATATTAGGGACTAGCGAGATTCACTAATTTTCCATCCTAAAAATTTTCCCTACTAATGAGGAAGGGAACCCATAGTGGTAAAATTAAATGCAACCTAAAACACAAGTTTGAAAGGGATAAAAACTACCCAATGTTCTTGAACTTTTGAAAGAAACAAGACCCAACGTTTTAGAGAAATTTGAATGTAGTTATAATAGAATGAGATGGTCTTTTGCTACCCTAGAAATCTAAGGCCACTTAGAAGATATATCATGAAAAATGCAAGGAAAATATAATATACACTCTAGAAAAGAAGCCCTAAGAAAATAGATAAATTATCACCCCCCACCTTACTCCAAAAATGCTTGGCAAGTGAAGGAAAATTGTTAGCTTTCCAACGAAATTAAAGAATAGAACTAAAATAAGTCCAATATTGAACAATGAGTGCGATGCACATGAGATTTGAACCTACATAGCCCCTCTAAGATCAAACAAGGAGTAGACGAGATCCCTTGAGAGAAGAAATGGTCCCAAATTCCATGAGGAGACCACACTTATACTACATAAAAATCTCAAAATATAATAGGGGAAACCAACAAAAAAATCCATAACATGTGACTAAGAACTACACTAGATCATAGGAGAACCAAGATTTTGTGGAGTTGAAAAACATCCCTCGAGTTCCATCCCATCATACTAGATATACCACTCCTCTTCCAAAAACACATGGAAGCCAGTCGATATATTGTCGAATTTTTGAATGAGAAATGAACCCAAATATCATCAACATGATGAGAGAAATGATAGAAAAAAGCCATGTTAGAATTCTATCATATAGAAAAATCTTACTAGAGTAGAAATTACTAGCAATGAGACTATTGAAATGCAATAGGAAAGCCTCAATCTAGAGGCAAAATAGGTACTAGGTGTTGAGTCCCAAACTTGCATCTTTCCTACACCTTTTTCTAGCTTCTTCCCATTCATCTGAACCTCCTAAGTCATCAATATCATTGCATATTAGTTAAAAAAGGGCATTTAAAGTGGTTTCTTGACTATGTGTTTGTGTTGCTATTTGAACTAGATTTTTGTTTATAAGTTGCGGAATCTTGTCACTTTCCACAGCCAGCGCAACTTTCCGCAGTTGTTTTGTCAAAGTCTATATTGCAGGTGTTTTCAAGTGAATCAAGCCACATGGGCAAGTTGCAAACGACGTGTACATGGAACGAGTCCTATTGGCTCAGTCAGATTCATCAGAAGAGGCCATAGTCAACGGTGGGCAAAGCGTTGGTCAACTTAATATTCCTACGGTGATAAAACTTCATTTTTCACCACGTGAAGCTTTGCGTGGTTGTTCCTAGATCTCAGGGGACAATTTAACACCTGTGGAATGCTCCATGAACCGCATCCAACAGCCACCCTCCAAAGATTGAATCTTCACGGCAGCCATAATGCTAAATCTCGGGACGTGGTTGTTTACATGTCTTTTATCAGCACAGAGTGTAGGAAAACAGTTATGTCATCCTCTGTTATAAATAATGCGTTATCATACGCATATTAGTTAGCTTTTTGGTAATATAATTCTGACTGTTAACGAGGCCACTGTGTCGTAACTTTATCTCTATGTTATGACTGCATTTTAGTACATGAGAAGACTTTGCTTCTAAGCTCAATTCATGGTTGATCATTGATTTTCTGAGGATTGTGCAGAGGGCCCCTGCGTAGGCCGAGGTCTTGTTTATTACTATAGAGTTTCATGCTTTATTTCTTTATGTTCCTTATGCCATAATCATTCACTTGTATATATATCACATTTCTTATGGTATTAACGTTTGATAGATGTCCATAGCTTTTCATGTTTTATATGTTGTTAACTGATCAATGCTTTTGTTTCAGATTACAATAGGTAGCCCGGGCATTTGCACATATTTTTCTAATGATTAATGACATGGAATTATTTTTGTCCTTTTGTTGGTTCATTTCCTTTAGTTTTTAGTTCCAGCACTGTGTTATTTATTTCAGTTTTGCTCATTTACTCTTCTGCAAGATAGATATTAAATTACTCATGTCATTTTTAGTTACCTCCTAAAGCCAAAGCGAGTCGAATGGTGAGGGATTGAAGTATGAATGCGTAATTGAATTAGTTAATTTTTCGCAAGTTAGTTTTGAAATTGCTCATGTCATTCTCATTACCTCCTAAAGCCAGAGCGGTAGAATGGGAGGAATGAAGATGAGAATGCGTAGTTTTGATATTAGTTTATTTTTCTGCAAGTTAGTTATTGAAATTGCTCATGTCATTCTCAGTACCTCTAAAGCCAGAGCGAGTCGAATGGTGAGGGATTGAAGTATGGTGTGTATTTGATATTAGTTTTATTTTCTAACAAATTAGATATCAGATGCTCAAGTTGTTTATGATTACCTCCTAAAGCCAGAGCAATCAAATGGTGAGGGGTCCAGAATATGAGTTGATGTAATGTGATTTTAGTTTACTTTGCTTGCAATTCTTGGATTTCTTTGAGTTCAGTTTTTCTTATATTTTCATGGCAGCAAGGATACTGGGTTTCATGGTCACTAGCTCACTATTATTTAATTAGAATAGTGGCACATTTTCACTCTCTTTCAGGAATTAGTTTCATCATTGCATGTTTTAAAACCTTTTTTTAAAAGTTTGAAGTTTTGAAAATTATTTTAAAGGACATATTTGCCTTGAACATTTATATCATACTTGTCTTTTAGAATTTCCATCTCACATTAGGGAATTAACAGAAATAAACCCAAAACAAAACAAAAACTCAAAAACAACAAAAAAATAAGAAATAGGCTATCTTGCACATATAGTGCGCCACACTTCAACAGTTCATGACTCCCGGATTGACAATTAATATAGCAATTTAGGACACTCTAAATTGACGAAACACTAGGGCATATTAAAAACCATTCCAAAGACACCATGGAAGACGATCCATTTTTAAACTCTTTAATTTAAGTCTCCATCACCTCATTTCATGACATGTCCCTACCTTCCTCTCGATTACCATATTTCTCATTTTTTGGATCAAAGGACTAAACCATGACATGGATGTCTTGCAAGGAAAACCCACTTCCCCTACTATGTACAAACATTAATCGCCCACATCATTCCATGGGCATGCATTATGAAACTTTTGGTGAGTGTTAATCCCCCACCTTAATTTCCTTCATCTACATTCCAAGGCGAAGGCTCGACATCCCTCAGTTGAGACCTACATTGGGGGAAATTAACTTAATGTTAAGTACATTTACTATTACCGATTAATCCTAACCAACATGGCGTAATTTCACTTTTCATTTACTATAATGATTGTTAAATTGAATCAAGTGAACTTAGTTAAAATTACTTAACTTGTAAACAATTAATCAATGTAAACATTAAGAATTTCAATAAGAACTAAACATTGTTAGGTTATATTGTATTATTTTAACATGAATAAAACTCAAATATGTTGTAATTTTACATATCATCAGGAATTGATTTGAGTTTCCTAACTTATGTTGTCTTATATTAGTTAATACTATTTAAGTATAATATTTAGTAATTTAATTCATTCTAATATATATTCATTGATATTGACTAAGTATAATAATAATATTGATTTACATTTATTAATGGTGTTTTATGTTGATAAAATATTATAGTTAAGTATAATTAATTTATTCAATATTATTTAATTTACTAAACATTAACATTTGCTTTGTATTACAATTGAAAATCGTTACATGATCAATATTTGTTCGCCTCTAGTTTGCCTAATGGGAAACTAGACCAGAGGTTGATATTTAATGTTTTGAGGTTATGTATGCCTCTCATGAATATATCATTTGTTAAAAAAAATCACAAGATATATAATGAAAACAAATAGACTGACTGAACCCATTAGAGGAACTAAAAACAAAATATTGAGATTTCAAAACAACTATTGTTTTACATTGTGTTTCTTAGAGTTTTGTTGGATAACAACATCATCTTTAGGGAAGGGGTTTTTACTGCACTTACTGAGGAGGAGGATTAATTTGTGATCCATTCCTTCCAATTTATCCTCAAGTTCTACCAAATTTTAAGTATTCTCCTGCTGAGTATTGTTGTGTTCCATGATGATGAACCCTAGAATAATTTTTGTGTACCAATAAACATTGATTTCCTGAATGTAGCCTAAAAATATCTAGCAAGTGGTGGTACCTAAATGAGAGATCCATTCTCTTCTCTCAATTTTAACATAGTGGTTAGGAGTATAGTGATGTTACTAGCACACAACAACTTCTATTCTTTCAATATATTGGCAAACAAGCTTGAGGATGTACTGCTCATAAGGAGCCATGGATTCCCTTTCTTACACATGAGCTCGTAGTTGAGAGGTTGATGTCATATGAATGTGGGTTGGAGAAGAGATAGAAGGAAAAAATCTACCTCTTCCTTGTTTAGGAATCATATGTCTACCATGAGTCATAGTGATGTAGAGAAGTATGAAGGTCAAGGTTGATGGCCAAGGTGTGGGATCGAAGTTAGCAGGAGAGGATATGGAATGAGCGTAGAGGATGTTGAAAATATTCATGAGGGTATAAGCGAATGAGAGTTGATGTGTGAGTAGAGGCTATTGGGATTTTTTGAGGGAGGGTAGATTGAGAGGCCTAGATGTGAGATGAGAGGCGAGAGTTACATATGTTAGAGTATGGTTGTAGGAGGCCAATTCTAATAAGAGTGTTTGCAAAATATATACTAGTACAAAGAACATAAAATCCACAAAATAGCCCACGGAAGCATAATCATATGGGAATGAAGCATAAATATAATGAGAATATGCCTACTTGGGATGCCGAGAATCCTATTACCAGGTTTGCAAACAAAATAGTGATGCTCAATGAACCCAATTCTTGCTTGAAAAATTGTACGACCAAGAAAGCTTATCCATAGAATATAATAGATATATATGTTTCTTTTTTAATTCATCAATATACTAATTCTAAGGGTATTTGTAGGCTACTTCAAGTTCTAATTTCTTATCTTGCAACCACCCTTATCTCCAAGTCAATTATCAGGATGAATCTCCATTTTTTTAAGGATACAGACATCAACCTCCTAGAGCTATGAAATGAAAGAATTATGGATAAATATAATATCACCACACTCCACTAGCATTATTTCCTATCCTAACATGAGAATCAATCCAAACTTCAATGCTACAAATTTTCCAACTCTAGGGAATGAAAGAGTAATAACCCTCCACTAATTAGAGGCATTGTGAGTTTTATTTTGTTTTTATGGAGCTAATTCAAGGATAATTTATGTGGTATGTATTTTTGAATTAAAATATTTCTCTGCAAGCTATCCCAGTCAAGAATACTGAAATATATTTTATAACCAAATCCTTCCTTAAAATAAACACATATAGTAAACCCCAACCTCCAAAACATTTATTCATCAACAATTCTTTCCAATTATCAAATGAGATGCTAGACATTCCATGCTAGTATTCTAAAGATAATTAAAGCATTATTTCTGAGTTTTGTCAAGGACTCCTCTAAGGGATATTGGAAAGAATATGAAAATAAAATGGAATATATTCAATGCTTAGTTTGATAAGGACCAATATACCCCCACATGATATTATACTTCTTATCAATCCTAGAATGTAATCACTTCTAGTTGGATATTTGTAATTATTTTCTTTGAGAGTATAGCCAAGGTAATTTAATCCATCCTCCAATTATAATGAAGAGAAAAAAATATAGTTTTCAAATTAATTTTAATGTCATCCTCCAAATCTAGAAAGTAAAGGGTACATTTATTGATTTTAATCATCATGCCTTTAACATTAAAAAATATTTCCATAATATCTTCATACTAATTTCCTTTAACTTCTAGGTAATAAAAAATGGGGAATCAAAATAAAAAAATGAGATATGTACTTTTATCTACCAACCTAGACTCCTTGAATTCTATTCACCCTCACTGCCTTAAGAATAGCCCTACAAAGATTATTTGAAGATAGAAAAGTATGATATGGAGATAAGGGGAAACCCTATCTGAACCCTCTAGATGATTTTAATATAGACAACCCATACCATTTATTAACATATCCTAAGAGACAATATTCACACAACCCATGATTTGTTTAGCCATAAAAAGTTGAATCCAATATGTAATAGTAATAACATAAGTTAAATCCAATATAAATTATGATGTAATTTTGATATATCAATATTGACTATCATAGGATGTTTTCCTTTTATCTTAATCATTTTAACTCCTTCCTACATTGAACCCATTATTTCATGAATAAGTCTACCCTTGAAAAAGCCAAGCTATTCAATAGTAATTATCATTCATAGCACTAGCTTTAATATAATAATAATCACCTTGCTATGATTATGTATAATATATTACATAAATATGTAGGCTCTAAAAGCAATGAAATTTGATGGAAGCTCTACTTTAGGAATTACTATGGTAAAAGTTAAATTTTTTCTACCTAGAAAGTTTATGAAATAATGAAATTATTCCATCACCTATAGTGTGTTGTCTCCTAGGATATTAGAGAAATCCTCAAAAAAATCAGTTGTCCAACCATTTAGACCAATTCTTATCATCGATCTTTAAAGGGCATAATTGTCCTCCTCCCATAAAATTCTAAAGAAATATGAGACTAAATACAAAATTTTTGATATTTTTATCTATTATGATTCCTTAAAATATTGGTCAAAATGTTTAACCCCCCATGCAATCAGGTTTAGAAACACTTATACCATGTTTCCTAGGATATCATCCAATTATCCTATGATGTACAAATCTTTGGAACTACTTAGTGTTTTAATCCCTTGAAACAATCCATAGAGTTTGTCTCTTTAGATGTCATAACTTTTCTTCAGTTAATAACATATTTTTTGGGTGAGCTTGCAATGAGTGACAATTGACAAGATATTATTGGGGTACAAAACTACTTTTATGGCTCGCGTCTCCAAATATTATTGAAAATAACTTAATGTCTAATCTCCATTCCGTCTCTTTTCACTTGCCCCAAAAATTACTTTTTTATTTAATCACCTAGAGGGGAAAAAAATTAGCACTAGTTGGCACATTTATAAGAGCCAACCTTTTTTTCTAGTTTTCATGTATCAAGTTTTGAGATTCCTCCTCGATGAACCAAGATAGTTTGTACTTAAAGGGGGAAATTGATTTCAAATAATCTCTAGCTATGTCTAAAAAAATGGTGAAGTGACATGATAAATGCATCTTTCTAACTCACCATTTTCTATGATAATCTTCTAAATGAGTGGGCGATTTTGGGACCCCATCTGAGCCAACCCTATTGTTGTACCAAATATGGATGAGTTGTATAGGAATCAACCAATACTGATAATGAGTGATATATTTATATATTCCTCTCTCCACCCCCTACAAAACAAGATATTTTAACCAAATATATGTTAAGGAAAATACCTTATCTTTGAAACCTTCCTAGGCCTCATAAGATCCATATAAATTTACTCATTATCAAGAAAAACTCTATATCCTTACTAAAACATTTAGAACAATGCCTTAAATGTACATCCTAGTAGTTTATAAGTAAGAATTTTGTTAACTATCTCGTAATGTTTCCTCATGGGGATCCATTAGGAGTCCAAGCTTAGGATGTTCCATCTTGAAATAATTTTTATCACTTATATAATGATGGGGTGAATTGGTCACATTGTTCTCTAAACAAACACCACATATAGAAAGTCCATATTGACTAACCTATTCGTGAGTTTTTTCACAACATCTTATAGGCCTCATATTTACAAACACAAGGTATATGTGGAAATTGTCATTGAGGCATTTCCTACTCTAAAGACCCCATATATCATTCCTTGTCTACCTTGGTTTATATTTTTGGTATCCTTATCTTCAACATGTTTGAGAGATGACTTTCATTTCAACTTGGCATGCATGGACTCCTTTTTCTCATTGAACTATAAGCCCCTCTTCCCTTTAGAACCTTAAGGAGGATTCTTGGGTTGTAGAAGATATTGATCCCTTCCAAGGGAAGTAAAGGGAGAGACAATACTTGGAGGTCAAAAGTAAGGATAATTTTAAGAACCTACCCTTGAATTTATATGTAAAATAAATGGTCAAAAATCCTATGATATATAAGAATTTTTTTTTTATGCTATTTTATTGATAATATAATATGCATACATAATTTGTTGACCAATCTTTCAGTAAATTATAGAATCTTGTAAATTATTGGAAAACCCTTATTCTTCATACAACCTTGTAAACTCTTGGTGAATCTTTTATAAATTGTAAAATATTATAAATTCTCAGAGAATATTTCATTGATCACAAACACTCGAAAGTCATGATTAATTTTACTAAATTTTAATATTTTGCAATTTTTTCGATAAATTATAAAACCATGTAAAATAATAAATAATATATTCATCCCCCGGATGCGGGTGATTGATCGCAGCATTGATGATCCGGCGGCGTCATTCAATGACAAATGGCCGCCAGCTCTTGACAGATGGGCTATAGTAAATGCCATAGTAAATACAGGCAGGCTACGGCAAAGGGGCAGGGGTATTAGACCGCCAAGAGGCAGCATTTCGACGCCGCACGGGAGGAATTCGAGAGGTTCAGGTGAGAATTGCTCTGGCTATCTGCCTGAGCGGGGCATTCTCTGGTTGAGCGGGGTGTTCTCTGATTCAGAAGCACGCAACGTTGTTCATCTGGTTGATAGGGGTGTTCTCTGGTCGAGTGGGGTGTTATCTGGGCATCTGGTTGAGTGGAGCGTTAGCTGGTCGAGAGGGGTGTTATCTGGCTATCTGGTTTTCTGGCTGAGCGGAGAGCACTCTGGTCTGCGAAAGCAGGTAAGAGTCACCCTGGTTGTTTGGTTGTTTGCTTGTCTGGTTTGGTTTGGGAGGGGGGCTTCCAATTCTTGGATGTCTGCTCGATGTGAAAGAAGAATTGTCCAGCAACCTCGGCCCTCAGCTCTTGAGGCCTTGGTTCGAGGGGCATTTCTTGGCCTTCCTGCTTTTTCTGGATACGGGTCGGGGCATTTACCTGGTGCACTCTCTCCGGGGGTGGTTCTGTTTCAAACCTGGTCTCTGTCCTGGTGTGGTTCTGTCTTCGGCCTTGCCTCTGTCAGTATTAGCGTTGTATCATGCCTCGAGAACGGCTTCGTGGAGCCTGTCGACGTGGTGGCTCACGAGGCAGAGGCCGAGCTAGAGCCTCGTCTCCTCACTCCTCTGCGTCCTCAGAGGAAATCCTCTCTCCACATGCCTGCACAGGGAGAGGGTGAGGCAGAGAACTGGGCAGGTCGGCGGTTTGTCCCTTTGGAGGGCACCCATCAGCCCGCTTCATGTTCCCCTGCATTCTGGACAATGCTGTTTATTTCGTTACAGTACACATTGAGAAATGCGAGCACCAAGACCGACCTAGAGCATCAGCCGATCCAAGGCCACCATCGCCTGTTCCTGCTCAGCAACTTCAGTCTCAGGAAGCCGCGGGTGAGGTGGCGAGAAATCAAGCCGGACCAAGCGAGCCTGAGAGGAACACTGCGCCCTACACTGACACGAGTGCCTCAGACTCCTTCGGCTGTCCGGTGGTGGAGGAGCCACACGACACTTTCATCCCCCCGATGGAGGAGGAGCCTCCAAATCCTCGTATCTAGGCGCGCGGTCTGGGCTTCTATTTTGGTATGGCTCTGTTATGTTCATTCTCACAATTTGACAAAGCGGCACCTGTCGTTCTTGATAGTCAGTCTAAGTCTCTGTTCATTTCCGTTAAGTCTGTGTCAGTCATGGTCTATCTATCCGAGTCTGTAATGTCGATTCTGCCATATTAGTTTTTATATGGGTCTGTAATGTTGATTCAGCCTTCTCAGTTTTTGAATGGGTCTGCAACCTCCTCCCTCATGTTGTTGGGAGTGGCAGGTTTAGTTTTTGGAATCTTCAGTTATGGTTCTAGTTGGAGTCTCACAGTCCTCCTTCACAGGCTCAGTTTCAGATTCGAATGGTCATACTGTCCATGTAGCCAATTTTGGCGGAAGATGTAACTCTGTAACTTTTTTGTATTATAAATAGATTAGCTCGATTTACACAAAAAAAAAAATAAATAATATATTCATCAAATTAGCATATACTCATTTTACCTATTTGAATTAGAAAAAAATATTATTCCCTCCTGAAATAGAACTACAAGCATTGGGTTTTGTTTGTTAGAGTTTCTTACTGTACACTCTTATGTATCTTCATGTAACCTTTGATCATATTTCACCATTAATTTTCTATATGTGTTGATATGGACCACCATTTTGGTGAAGCTCACAATATATATATATATATATATATATATATATATATATATATATATATATATATATATATATATATATAACACCCCTCGATAACCTCACATGAAAATGCATGGAGTTAGAATTTTCTTACAGCATTTGCCAACATGCATCTTTCTAAATTACTTTCCATATTCCTTCAATGACCATAAAATAAACCATAATCATTACATAGAGTAATAGTAAGTTACACAACACTTAACTCCCACTATTGTAGCATATTAACTTAAATTTCTTGGTCTAACCTTGCATCAATTCCATGATTCATTTAACTCAGTTATTTAATAACATTCTTGATAATATAAACATCATATGAAGCAAAGAATGAACACCATAAAAATGGCACAATAAGAAGCCATATTATTAGACACTGATATACCCTAGAAAACGCGTAGGGTGAAAACCAAAAAACATTTAATTTTATTATTAAACGCTTAAGAGGAATTTGACCCCTTACTAGATGTTTATAAGGGAGTCCATCCATTACCACTTACATAAAATCTTACAAAGAAATATAATCTTAAATAGATCATATCCAGTTAGAAGCTATTACAATAATCATGATATCATTTACCCACAAATCCTCAAACATTATATCTTTGGGGTTTGGTTCTTCCAATCAATGGATTTTCTTGTAGTTGACACTCCAATCTGCATAGACGACTAGTTCATTTCCTGCCATAATGTTAGACATAACCTATCCTTTGAATAAGTCACCATCTTCCCCTGCCATTGTTGTTATCAACAAACTTAATCATTATAATTAGATAAAGTATTAATCAACCAATAATCAATCTTTATTAGTGGTGCTTCAACATATATTCATGTGCATACATTAAAACATAAACAAAATACCATTACAGGCCTTCTTTAACAACATTGCACACGTATTAATAGAAGCATATAGTTGTCAAGCATGTCACATTAACTAGTATTCCCTTCGCATAGGTCCACATTCTTTTCCAATGAAAACTTCTCAACTTTCTTTATTTAGTTAAAGGAAAAAATATCAATTAGCTATGGTTTTCCATACAATACATAAATGTTTCATGATAGTTGTTAATATTTTCTCAAAAGGAAGATAACATAGTCTTGCATGTAAATGCATGATCTTAAAAACGAAAGCTACCACAATCTTGTATGTAAATACATAATCTTCCCAAAGGAAAGCTAACATATAGATGTTATCCTTATGCATGAAAATGCATAACAATATTTCAAGGGAACTATCCCATCGACCATCATCTTAGGGCATGAAAACACATACCCTTTCAAAAAGGAAATGCTAGTGTCATAGTTAATGCATGCAGTTATATAAGTTTTATCCAAAAGAAACTAGCCCGCAACTCTTTCTTCTTATATGCAATTAGGTAATATTTTCTAAAGGAATTAATACAATAGGTGTTATTCTTATATATGAAATTGCATGATCTTTTTCTAAGAGAAATAGCATAACATAATATTTTTCCAAAAGAATTTAACATGATAGCCATTCCTTCCAAGAATGAAAAGTACATTTCTTCCGAATAAATATATCTCAAGAGTTTTCCTTTCCATGCATGTAAAATGCATTTCTTTTTAAGAAGTCTATCTCAATCAACTATTATTTCCGTGCATGCAACACATATTTTTTTTAGAATCCTACCTCCATTAGCTCTTCTTTTCATGTAAACAAATACATACTTCTTTTCCAAAAGGAAGTTAATAAAACAACTAATGTCTCTATCCGTAAAGATTCTTATTTTTTTTCACAATAGCTATAGTATTTTGTGCATAAAGGGATTTACCACAATCGACTAATATTTATGTATGTAAATACATGTTTCTTTTTCCAAAGATCTAGGAAAATAGTTATTCTTTGGTTGGCAAGGATGACATGTAAGGGTTCAGATAGTTTAATCCTTTTTCCATAAAAAGCCATAAATTCTTTCAAAAAATTTCACAAAAGAATATCTTTAAAAGGATTTATATATTTAACTTAGGCTCATGCACACAAGAACCATGGAAGCTTCCCAAGAATTTTAACACAATTAAACACATGCAAGCACATGTTTTTTTCAAGAGCTAATAGATTAGTTATTGTTTATGTGCACAATTCCTCTCCATGAAACTAATTCAATAGTTATTAGTTATGTGCCCAAATCTATTTCCAAGAAACAAATACAATAATTACTGAAACATATTCTTTTTAAAGGATGCTAACTAAATCTTTCTCGCAAAACACATATTCCTTTCAAGTAAAATCATTATCATCTATGTCCATATAAGAATATGCTCTTTTCAAGAAAACAAAATAATAATCACATATGATTTTCAAAGAAAACATGGTTACTTATCTCTAATGCATACTATTCTTATACAATCTTTAATGCATACTATTCTTATACAATCTTTTCTATATCCTTAATCTTTTCCTAAAATATCTCTAGACCAACGCTATTTATTTTTGGTACAAATGAGAACACGATATTTCCTCAAGGAAATTGTCATAATCGTTGGTATTTATGGGCTAACTACACGACCCTTGGAAAGAACAATAAATTAAAGACATTTGCCATTAAGCTTAAAACAACATATAAATAATAAACTATGCATAAATTAAAGACTCGTAATATGTTACCTCAATCTAATTTCTTAAAGGTGTTATAAATAATGAACTATGCATAAATTAAAGACTGATAATATGTTACCTCAATCTAATTTCTTGAAGGTAACATGAAAACAAAAAACTCCCTTGCTACCGACCAAGAAAAGCATGAAAACAAAAAATAACATTTTGGTAGTTACAACCATCGAATCGTAACGAATACTTAATAGTTTATATACACCCACATATATATATCACTTTTCTTTGGATTATTTTTATTGACCATGAAAAAATAAAATATAAAACTTAATTTTAGCTAAACTATAACCTTAATATTCTTATTATAAGAAATAATGAAACTAATCAAATAACAAAAATCACATCATTTGTCTCATTCCATTCAATATTTATCATTTGTCTCATTCCATTCCATATTTATTGCACTACAAATAGAAACCCTACACCAAAATCATGTATATTAGAGTAGACAAAATCTAAGATTTATAGATTTCCCAAATCTAATTTTCATCTATAAGAATTCTTATTCCTTCATTTGTATCAAATTAGACAAAATCTTGGTTCTATAGATTTCTC
Source organism: Pinus taeda (assembly GCA_000404065.3). NCBI lineage: Eukaryota > Viridiplantae > Streptophyta > Pinopsida > Pinales > Pinaceae > Pinus > Pinus taeda. The sequence continues at coordinate 195,422 of APFE031425728.1, read as the reverse complement.
ATTTCTAATCTTAATCTTTATTTTCTACGTTTTGAACATGATTTTATATAGATGGAATGTTAATATAAACCCCAAAATATTATGCTCCATATCAATTTAAATAGACTTCTATCATTTTTATTATAATGTAGGTTGAATTTAGTCCGAATAAGTTAGTTAAAAAATTTGTACATAGATTTTTTTTTTATTAATATGACAATTGGAATAGTTTGAAAATTTACTCATGAATATTTTAGATTAAGTAAAAAATTCTAATCATTAAAACTAATTCACAAAATTTAAAAATACTCCTCTAAAACAAATGAAATCCAAAAATAACATTTCTTTAATAACTCGTTACCTCATTCAATTTTATTATTTCTTAAAATTTTTAAAAAATTACTTTTCATTTTATTATATCTTTATATTTATTTAATTTTACTATTTTCTAATGTATATTGAGGGAATTTTTAAGGAATTTTTATACTTTGATATTATTTAATTTTATTATTTTGCAATGTATAGCTAGGGAATTTTTAATTTAATGTAAAAATTAAAAAAAAAACTTTATTTAAATATTAAAAAAAATCAATTGATTTAAAAATTCTAACTTACTAACAACCTTCTTGTTACAAACTGTAAAAGTAATCTAATAAATATTTAAAATTTAGACCATTAGAGGGGTTTAAAATATAAAAGCTAAAAAAGTAGCACACCATTTTTAAGTAAGAATAATATACGAATTAGAAAACATCTTCTTAAAATTTCGTTTGAAGAGAGTTATATAAAATTCCGTTTTTTCTTTTAAAGAATGTTATTGCAAAGAACTAAAAATTGGTTGAAAAAAAATTAAATGCCATTTTAGAGTCTAGGAAGGTTGTTAAATGCCATATTAGAGTTTAGAAAGGTTATGTTTTATTTTTTTATTTATTTTGGTATATATATTGATAAGTTAAAATAGTATTTGGATGACATAGGTTGTATTGATCTCAAATTCTATGACATGGTCATAACTTTTCACATTTATGTTGATGATATTTTTATTTTGGCAAAAAACTATTATGATCTTACAAAGCAAATGACAATCATCCAATATTCCTATTTCATGATGGCTATTGCTATTAATACCACAAAAAACTAAAGTTATGATAAATCCACAAAAGAACAGTTATAATACTTTCTTTTATAACAACATCTTTGTGGATGAAGTGCCTTCTTACAAATATCTAATAATTGACATCCATCATAAGCCGAATTTGAATTATAGCATTGAGGAAAGGGTAAATAGAAGTTAGAAAAATTACTACGGGCTTGAAAGCAAATATAAGTTAGTGGATATTTATATTTTGGATTAAAAAGAAAACTCATCTTTGAGACTCTCATCACTTCTATTATTTTATTTGACTTTGAGGTTTGGGGTTGTAACATATCTAGAGAGTCATATAGGAAGATTAAGTAGATAAAAAAGTAGCTTATAAACTACAACTTCAAGATTAATACAAATAATCCTTACGATATACTCAAATTGAAGCAAGTCTTTCCCCTATTGCAAGCATGACTATGATTAGGTACCTTATGTATAAGAAGAAGTTATACAACATGGACCCCAAGAGGTATCCTAAAGTTTCTTTAACCTCCAGCCAAAACCCCATGTTTACCTCCAACATGGGTGACATCGAGATGCTTAATCTTGGCTGGACCATTGGGAAATAAAGGAGGAGATCACCTTGCCAAATATAAATAATATTATTTTTGCAAAATTTAGTGGGAAATTGTGGGGCAATATAGAATTAAAGAGAAACAAGAAATTAAGATATTATGGTTAGGTGATCAACCCCAATTTTAAAAACTAAAATTATATTTCTAAATTGACTAGTGTTAAGAAGAAAATGGGCATTATTGAGATAGGAACTAATTCTCATGAGCTTCATACCGGAACTAAAGATCAATCACCTCCAAAAATACCATGGAATGAAAGATTCATGAACATATGCATCCTAGGAGGGTTGAAGATGAAAGAACTTTTGGCTTAGATTGTGAATATTATACTTAAATTGAATCTAATTTTCAAAATATTTGTCACACCATTATCCTTTTTTACATTTTTTTGTAAGAAAAAATGATGGTTATGTGGGAACGCTTCCATCAATTCTTTTCAAACACATAAATAAATTGTTAAAGAATTATGATTAATCTCTTCCCTTCATAAAATTCTAAAGACCATATCAATATTAGTTAATTTTTTTTCACAAGAACAGTTATGAGTTGTATTAATGAGGTGGTCTAAATACCAATCTTCTGAGTACAATAGATATGGGCTCAATCCAGTTGGATTCTTCTCTCTGAAATTCTTTTAGCCTTGCTGCATGCTTCCATTTGGGATCAGCAATTATGTTTTTGTTTCCTATTTGGCCCAATTTAAAGATACATACAAACATCTTTAGTATTAAGCAAAAAAACATCTTCTGAAATGCTTTAAGGGATTGAACCCCATTTTTCTTCCCCGTCTCTGTTCAATGTCCCGGCCGATAGCTGAGCAGCTTTGTTGGCTTCAAGGTCTACCTCTTTGTTGTTGTCTCTCAATACATGATAAAATTTCAGGTTTTGAAACATCTTTGCCATTCCTCTAATTCTTTGGATCAGTCTTGCTAATCTTAAGTCTCGTGGTGTAGAGCCCGTCACCATAAGTTTGATGATCACTTCAGAATCCCCTAGTATATTGGCTTCCTTGATTTCCAAGTTCTGAAGTTGTTTGAGTCCTTGAAAGAGAGCAAGTGCTTCCACTTGGATGATGGAGTTGATTTCTAATCCCCAAGCAAAATTTAGGATCTTTGCACCAATTATACTTTTGATTACTCCCCCTACACCAGCGCTGCCCGGGTTACCTTTTGCAACCCCGTCAAAGAAGAGGGAGTGCATCCTCTGATTGTGAATCCAGTTTTGGAAGTCCTCTCTGCTTGTTTCCCTTATTTTCCATTCTTCATGGCGAGCAATTCTTCTGATGTTTTGCTGAAAATTCAGGTTCAAGGAGGACCCCCAATCTCTATCTAATTGGGTGAGATTGGAGTTATCTTTGTGTTCTCCTTAACATTCTTTTAATTGGGCCTTTACCTTGGCTGCCACCATCTTAGCATTGTGATGAATATTTCTGAAGACTCTGCTATTGCGCTCGAGCCATAGCTGCCAACAACATATTTTTAGCAGTGATGCCCAGGCCGCTTTGATCCCTTTGTTTTTGGGTGGAGGTCCAGGGTAGCGTGATTTCTAGGTGCCAAAAAGATTTGATATGGACACCGGAAGCTCAAATTTGGAGTTCCAATACACCATCAATTCAATCCAGACTTTAATTGAGTATTTGCAGATTAGGATGAGATGCGTGGCACTTTCCTCAGCATCCTGGCACAACGAGCACCTGGAGGGTCTGCAGAAACCTCGGCTCTAAAGTTTATCTTCTATTAAATTTTTTCTGTGGCATAATGTCCAGCAAAATATGTTGATTTTTGGCAGCATGGGATTTCCCCATACTACTTTCCAAGGGGCCGGGTCTATGGGCGCATTTGGAACTGTGTTCAAGCAAGCATATCCTTGGGCGATTGTGTAACCAATCGCTTGGTCTCCCCATCCTCGCCTATCCTTCTTGTTTATTCGCATAGGAGCTATGTCGTTCAGCAAATCGATGAGATGGGCGGCTTCTTGATGCAGGTGTGGGGGCAGCTCTGAAAGACTCCAGCCCGCCCACTATATGTCATCCCAAATGGAGATATCCCACAACCATCATCCAGTCCTTCAGCGCCTTCAGCTTTGGGCTTTCTCCGATAGGTTCTTTGTCCATAACTCGATCCGTCCATAAGTTTATTTTTCTGCCATTACTAGGGATCCAGTAGGATTTTGACTGAATCAACGGGACAACTTTGGAACAGAGTTTTCCAAACGATGTGTTTTCTTGAGGCAGGGGCCCGTCTAAGCATCTCAGCCTTGCGCCTTTGAATTATTTTCGCCAGAGAACTATCTATGCCCAGCATGGCTTAGGCGCAATTAATCTCCATACAAGTTTAGCTCCCATTGCTATGTTCTGGTGCAAGATATTTTTGAAATTGAGCCCTCCCTCCATCATTGGTTTTAGGACAGTCTCCCATTTGATAAGCTGGAATCTTCTCTCATTGTGTTTACCCCCTTTCCATAAGAAATGTCTGATATATTGCTCTATTTTATGGATTATGCCCTTAGGTGCCAGAATCACAGAGAACTGGAATAATGGGAGGCTATTAAGGACAACTTTAATAAGGACTGTCTTACCTGCCATGTTTAACCAATTAGCTCCCCAAGCCTGGAGCTTGCTTTTGAATTTTTCTACCTGCGGCATCCAGTCTCTATTGTAGGATCTTTTGAGGAAGATGGGCAGCCTGAGATACTTGAATGATGAGCATTCTGAGGAAGCTGCGAATCCTAGGCATATGGAGATGGAATTGATCAAGGAGGGCGGAGTGTTCCAGCAATAAGTATGGCACTTGGTCTTGTTGAGGCTACTACTAGATTCCATGCAATACTCATCGAGTGTCTCCTTAAATTTTCTGGCCGAGTGGATCAAGGTTGTCCCAAGCAGCAGAGTGTCATCTGTTAATAGAACATGATTTATGTTTTGGACCCCCCTCGCTATGGATATCCTTGATATCTCCTGCTCTTGGGTTTGATTGTTTAGATGAAAGTTGAGCACTGACGCTTGGATTACAAAAAGCAGGGGAGACATGTGGCAACCGTGTCTTCACCCTCTTGTAGCCTTGAAGAAGCCTGCAGATCTACCATTAACTAAAGGGGCGATCCATGGTTCTGAGATGCAAGCCCAGATCCAGTTGATGAATCGCTCCCCAAAACCAAATTTTTTCAACACATTAAAAAGGAAACTATGATTGACTCAGTCAAAGGCATTTGCTAGATCCAGTTTGATGGCCATACCTTGTTCCTTATGTGGTTGGCTTGATAGAACTGCCTCTTGGATGAGCATGAAATTGTCCACTAAATGCCTTCCGTGGGTGAAGCCTCCATGGTTCTCCGGGATGACTTTAGGTAGGATGTGCCTCAACCTGTTAGCAAAAACTTTTGTGATCAATTTGTAGCCAATGTTGCACAAGGATATAGGGTGAAACCTATTAAAGGTATTGGCTCCCTTTTCTTTCGGAATGAGTGCTAGGAAAGAAGAGTTGGTACTTCCACCTAATTTCTAGCAAGCCTGCGATTTATGGACCATTTTATACAAATCTTTCCCCACTATGTCCCAAGAATTTTGTAATAAAGAGGCGGTAAAGCCATCAGTGCCAGGAGATTTGTCCGGATTCATAGCATAGAGGGCTCTTTTGACTTCGTCCATAGTGACTTCACTTTCTAGCTCATGGTTCATTTCAACCGAGATCAAGGAGGGGATCCTGTCTAGAAGTCTAAAGTTCTGATTCGTACTGTTTTCTTCACTATACATCCCTTTAAAATGTTTGTGAGTTGCGTGCTTAATACTTGCAAATTCCTTATAAATGGTATCCGCTTCCTTGATTTCACTGATGGAGTTAAAGCCTTTTCTGGCTTCCGTGTGCTTGTGGAAGAACAATGTATTTCTATCACCTGCTTTTAGCCAGAGGCATCACGATTTGATCCTCCACGTTTCCTCTTCGATCAAGCAAACTTTATGGTAGCATTTTTGGAGATGAGCCTCCTTGTCCAGTGCCTCTCTGGTTATGTGCACCTCTTCTGCGTTTATTTCGTATGCTTCGAGCTGTCTTTGAATGTTTTTCCTTTCAGCAGCTGGATTTGCAATAAATTTGGACTAGTGCTTCAGGGCGAATTTTAATCTCCTAATTTTTTCTTCCCAGATATAAAATGGGGATCCAGTAACTGGGTGAGACCAGCTTTCTTTCACAATCTACAGGAAATTTGGTTCCTTGATCCACAATGGGTTGAACTTAAATGGAATGGGACCTAGATCAATGACAACATAGAGGGTGAGCTTGATTGGCTTGTGATCTGAGGTGCTACAAGGTAGAATATGCATGCAAGCGTCTAGGCCGAGCAGAAGAAAGGAGCTATGCACCAAGAATCTATCCAGCCTTGTTGTGATATGACCAGGACTAATTCTTTTATTAGACCAAGTGAACATGCCTAAGACGGGTTTGATATCTAGCAGATCCCAGTCTTGAAGGAGATCCTCAACCCATTCCCTTGTCGGGTCTCGTACAATGTAGCCTCCTCTCTTTTCAGATGAGTGCAAAGTAATGTTTAGATCACCTGCTATGATGATATTTTCTAGAGTGATCAGATATGCTTGCTGCCTTAGGGAGTTCCTGCAGCTCTTTTTTTCTCCAACATTTACCAGAACATATACCTTAAAGAGGCAAAGTATTTCTTTTGTAGTAACATGCTGCATCTTTAACATCTCCCAGTGAGTATTGGATGCCTCTGCTACCAACGAAAATCTGTTTCCATTCCAAAGGGCTCCCAACCCTCCAGAGGCTCCTCGGGCTGCAACAGGTGATACATCACTGTTTTTCCATAGTTTTTTACTTACTTGGAGAAATTCAGGTTCCTCCATCTTAGTCTCCTGGAGAAGGAGTATGTCAGGGGCCTCTATTCTTATTAGACATATCAATATTAGTTATTGCCAATCATCATCGTCGTCTATTTTTCAATTAAATATATATAAACAATGCCTTATAAATGATATTTAATGTGAAATTATTATAATTAATTATAATTCTTAATTTAAATAGTAATTATTAAGAAAATACAGATTAAAAACATTGGTAAGTGAACTAACTTGTATTCCATTTTAAACACTAAAAAATAGTTAATTTCTTCTAGACCATTTTATATTTCCTGTTTTTGAATTTCTTTTATATCTATCTATCTTTCTATCTATCTTATCTATCTTATTCTAATCTTATTCTATCTGGTCTATCTGTCTATCTACTATCTTATCTATCTATCTCTCTCTCTTATTTATATATTGATATATTTAATTAATTAATGTCCATTAATACACATGGTTTCCTTTTTGAATTTGATCACTCAATTACAAAATGATATTCACTTACTTACAGAAGGAAAAGTAATAATTATAATTTAGTTATTTAAGAGCATATAAAATTTTACAAAATAATAATAGTTTTGTATGTATATATTTTTTTACACTTTTGAAAATAAAAAATATTTTATATTTTATAAAAATGGTTTTGGAGAATATAATCTCATATGAAGTAATGTTTTGATTATTTAAAAAATATTATTATAATAAAACAATAGATATATTATGTGTTTTTTTTTAATTTCTCATATTCAAAATATTAGTTTTTTTATTATAGATTCTTTTTCTATGAGTGTTTTGGATAATCAAATCCATATAAATATCATTCTTCATTATCACTATAAACTAGTGGTTTCCTTACAAGTTTTGATGACTAGTATGTATATATATTTCCATTATCCCTACAAACTAGTGGTTTCTTTAGTAGTTTTGAGCATTGTGTATAGATGAAATTTAAAATAAAATGTTTAACAAGCATAGATCCATCTTAACACCAGATCTATCAAGCACTGAGAGGGATCAAATCTCTCAGGTACAAACCTATTTTTTGAGTGAAAAACTTGAGGAAAGGTTTGCACCTCGAGAGATTTGATTCTCTCAGGTACAAACCTATTTTTTGAGTGCAAAATTTGAGGAAAGGTTTGCACCTCGAGATATTTGATCCTCTCGGCACTTGATAGATCCGATGTTATGATGGACCTAAGCTAGTTTCAGTCATGTGCGGTCATACAAAATTTGTTGAACATATAATTATTTTGATCATTTTAAATATGCTAAATATGTCTAAGATTAAATTGTTCCATTTAATTTAAAATTTACTTAGTTACCTCAGTTTCTTGAGATGAGAGAGACTGCTAGTAACTTGAATGATGAAATACAAATTTTGAGTCCAAAGTGTCAATGTAACAGTTTTTATAGATAGAGAATGTGAATACTAAGAATATAGTCAATTACAAACAATCTTCATTGCAATCAATATGAAGTTATTTTCTTCTACTATTCCTATTGCCACATCTCTTATTTTTTCCATTTTCTCATATCGATCATATGAAAAGTGTAGTTGGAATCATAGACCAATCAAATATTTAACTCGAGGCACTATAGTAAATGACATATCTTGTGTCTTGCACTCCAATATTAATAGTAGTTTTCTCGAAATTTAATCATTCTGACTTATGGAGTGTTAAACCCCAAATAATTTACAATGGTAGTTATTTTCTATTACCACATTTGAATGCAAAGTAATTAACAAAGTTGAATGATGGAAAATGGGAATAATAAGAATGTACCCAATTATAAATAGTTTATAGTATCAAGAAAAATTTTTATTCGTGATGAAAATTCAAGTATTGTATTTATGGTTGAATAATTTTTATTTGCTTACATTGAGAGAGTGTGTATGTTTTCGAGGTGAGAGGGAGAGACAAGGGAAGATAGATATATACATGGGGGGAGGGTTAAGGAAGAAGAGGGAGGCAAAGATAGGGAGGGAGTAAGAGATATAAATATGGAGAGAGAAATGTTAGAGAGAGAGAGAGGGAGGGAGGGAAAGAGAGATAGATAGATATGGAGAGAGAGTGTGTATGTTTAGGGGCTGAGATAAAGAGATAAAGAAGGATAGACAATGGGAGTTAGAAATATAGATGGAGGAGGTAGAGATGTCCTTACACTGAAATCAATGCACACTATTAATCTAATTACTTTGAAACTAATGTATATCATACATATTGTTGCATCAAATTAGAAATTAACATCTACTCTAAAATCAATGCATGTAGTGCAAACAATCAAATAGGATTAGAAATCAACATCTATAATGAAATCAATGCATCTAGTGCAAACAATCAAATAAGATTAAAAATAAATATCTACACTGAAACTAATGAATCTAATGCAAGCAATCAAATATGAGTAGAAATCAACATTTACGCTGAAATAAATGCATCTAGTGTAAGGTATTAAATATGATTAGAAATTGACATCTAAACTAAAATCAATGCATCTAGTGCAAGCGATCAAATATGATTAGAAATAAATATCTACACTAAAACCAATGCATCATGTGCAAGCAATAAAAAAGGAGTAGAAATCAACATCGACACAAAAATCAATGCATCTAGTGTAAGGTATTAAATAGAATTATAAATCGATATCTACACTGAAATCAATGCATATAGTGCATGTTATCAAATAGGATTAGAAATCAACAACCACATTGAAAATCTAAAATATTCATGACTTACTAGATCTAACTTCTATGTTTATATTTATCTTTGTGAGACTCTTTCTTCTTCCTTCTCTCTCCACCTTCCATTATATGTCTATCTCCCTCCCCCTCTCCTTCTCTCTCTTCCCTTCCCTCTCTCCCTTGTCTCACTCTATATGCCTCTCCCTAACTTTCTATATCTTTCTCTTCTTTCCTCTCTCCCCCTGCTATCTATATTTATACCTATTGCCACCTCTCCTTATTTATCTCTCTATTTGAACCCCCTAAACATATGTCACACTCTCTCCCTCTCTCTCTCTCCATATGTATCTATCTATATATCTATCTCTCCCTCTTCCTTTCCCTCTCTATCTCTTCCCCTTCTATCTCTCTCTCTCTCTCTCTCTCTCTCCATCTATATCTCTATCTCCCATATATCCCTCTTCCTCCCTCCCTCTCTTTTCCTCTCTCTTCTACCCCCTCTATCGCCCCATCAATATCTCGATCTCCCCTTGACTCTCCTTCCCACCCCCAAAACATACACACTTTCTCTCCATATCTATCTCTCTCTCTCTCTCCCTCCCTCTTCCTCTCCCTCTCTCTCCACCTTCTCTCTCTATCTCTCTCTCTCCCCCCCTCACTAACTCTCCATATCTCCCTTGTCACTCCCTCTCCACCTTTCTCTCTTTATGTCTCTCTTCCCCTTCCAACTCCATCTCTCTCTCCCCCTCTTCCTCTCCTATCTCTCAAGTCCTACCTCTTTTTCCTTCCTCTCTCTCCCCTTCTCTCTCTCCTCCTCTCTCCCCACTCCATATATATGTCTCCTTGTCTCTCTCTTCCTATTGGAGAAGAAATATATACAAGGCCTCCTATTGGAGAAGAAAAATTTTGGGTGCAACTAGGAGGTGAATCATCACCTCATACGATGGAACTATTAGGTATGGTGAAAGGTATGAAAGAAGAATTAGCTAGTATTAAATAAGAGAACAAAAACTTGTTGAAGCCTAGTTCCAAACAACAAAGCCTCATTAAGAGTTTAATTGAAAAAGAAAATATGAAAATAGTAGGACCAAATGGAGAGGAGGACGATGAGTCATAGGAAAAGAAAACTCTAGACAACATGGATGAGAGTGAGGTTGTTAGGCCTGAAAATGAAGAGTAAAATGAACAAAATTTAGTCAAAACACTCCCAATAGCACCCAATCGAGGAATGACAAAATGGTAGAATCCCAAGGGATTTTAAAAAGATTAGACCTCCAATCTTTGATGAGGAATTAGAATATGAAGAAGAGAAATGAATATGAAATATGGACACATAATTTCAGGTGTATGAGTATCCCAACAATCTAAAAGCTAGAGTAACCACTTATAAGTTGTAAGGAAAGGCCTCCCTATGGTGGGAAGCGATTAGTATTGTGCATAGTATAGAGGAAAATACTGTTAATTTGGAAGAATTTAAAAAATATTTCAAAGAAAATAATTTGACAAAGAGATACTATGAAGATTTAACAAAGGAATTTCATGTGCTAAAGCTTGGACATGTGATCATGGATGAACTTGTTACAAAATTTACCCATATCCTATGATATGTACCCTATATGCACAATGAGAAAGCTAAAGTTAAGTGTTTTATCAAGTACCTTCCCCTTTCATTTAAATAAAAAATTGATTATGAAATCCAAAAAACTATGGATGAAGTTATTAGGAATGTTATAATTTGTTATTAGCAATCCAAGGAAAGAAATGAAAATACAAATCTTGGGGAAAATAAGATAAAAGACATATTTGTGCTAGAATGTAAAGGGCCTAAACTTTCTTCCTTTCAAATTTATGGTAAAAATCACCAGAACATAATTTCTAATAAGAATAATGATAAAAAATAAAAGAATCAATCTTAGACTAGGTTCAAATCAATTGGTTTGAATACTAATAGACTTAATAGAAAATAAAGTTACTTGTTGAAATGTTGGGGATGTGGAGAGCCTCATGTACTTCAAAATTTCCTGTACAATATAAAATCAATTCAAGCCCTGCAAAATGTACAAGAATTCTTCACCGTGAATGACATGGCTAGAAACATTCCTAGAATAAATGTAACCCTAAAATATCATCAAGTTGAGCACCAATATACTATGATTGAAAAAGAAGGTAATCTCCTAAACCATCCTATGTCCATTTTGATAGATCCAAGGGCTAATTTATGTTATGTTAATCCACAAATAAGAGACAAATGCAAGATAAACATGGAAAATAATAAAAATTCTTGGTTGGTCTAGCTAGACACTAATAGCAAAAGGAAGGTTACCATCTTGCTTAAGGATTGTTCAATTAATTTAAATAGAAGCAAAATAACACTAAAACTAAATGTTTATCTCAAGTATATTATGATGTATTGGTAGGAATGGATTGGTTAGAAAGTCACATATCAATTATTATTTATTTAGACAAGACTATCACTTGCACCACAAATGAGGGAGAGGTTTAGACAATTAAAGGTATACTAAGACTAATTTATACCAGGAAAACAATATCCTTAAAACTAAAAATATGTTCTAGAAAAGGTTGTAAGTTATTTATTACACAAGTAGAAGACTTCTCATTGGAAACTAAAGAAAAAACTTTGGATAATTTGGAGGTGGTACAAGTGTTCAAGGACATGTTTCTAGATGAAATTCTTGTGTTACCACTCAAAATATATTAATTTAACTATTAAGTTGGTACGTAAGACCAAACTGATGTGAAAGCCACATTATAGAACGGGTGTACCATAGTTAATGGAACTAAAAATGCAACTTCAATAACTATTGGAAAAGGGATACATTAGGCTAGGTGTTTCACCATGGGGAGCACCAATGTCATTTGAAAAGAAGAAAGATGGTATTAAGAGTATGTATTTATTATAGGTAACTAAATAAGCTAACAATCAAAAGAAAATATTCATTTCCTAGAATTGATGTCCTATTTGATAAGTTAAAGGGAGCCATGATCTTTTCCAAAATAGATTTAAATCTTGGTTACCATCAATTGAGAATTAAGCATGAAGAATTATATAAAACTAATTTTAGAAGTAAATATGGCCATTATGATTTTGGTTTGCTTCCATTTGGAATCACAAATTCTCCACCCACATTCATGTATATAGTGAACATTATTTTTAGCTATTATTTGGATAAATTTGTGTTGATTTTCCTTGATGACTGATAAGCCCCAAAAATGGGTAACTTATTGGGCTCATTTTGCCTATTTTTCTCCATTAATCCACCATTCTTCATAGTTTATGAATTATTTTGAGTATATTTATGTGAATTGAATGAATGAGAATAGTCACTTGCCCAAGAAGTCTAATACATGCTTATTGCAGATTTTTGGACATCTTTTGGACCAAGGTCAAGCATTTATGAGCCAGTTGAAAACCAAGTACGAGGAGACAAGGCTGAGGATTCGTAGGAAGGGGGTCTCCTACACTAAATGACCCTTCCTTGAGTTCTCCACCATCAGCTCAGAGTTCAGCAGCCCACTGAAGATGATCCCCAAAGGCAGCCAAGCAACTTTTGTAAAAGTGGGTGATTACTTGCAGTTTTGAGTAGCCAAGCCCCTTGAGTTAAAGAGGGCTATTGGAGGTCCTCGTAGTGCATAAATAGGAAGGCTTATAGCCTTCATGGGTTACTTTTTGAACATTTTTATTTCACACTTTAGAGCTGCTCTATTTCTTAGCCCATTTTGGAGCTTCTGCTGTAAAACATTTTTGTGACATGGTTATTTTTTTAGTAATGGAAATCAGTTTTAGTTTGCATCAGCTCTGAGCTTCTTCTTAGAAGCCTGTATCTCTTGGGGTTGGGCCCAACCCAAAAGCCAGGTCCTCCTCTATGTACTGTTATATGTTTTTGCTACCTTCAAATACTTTCTGTTCGCAGATTAGAATCTTGCTTGGTTACCTAGTTCATTTTTTATGATTGAAAAATTGTTTCATGTTTCAGAGTGATTTGATAGGTTAGTAACAGAAAAGGTCTTCAAAAAAATGCCATCAAGCAACCTTGAATCTCACCTCTCCCTCCTAGGGACTATGAGTTGAGACCAAGGTGTCCTTGCTGCCACAAAAACATTGTACTTACTTCTTCATGCAATTTCTAGTGTTAGATTCTCAGTTGCAAGAGTTGATACCAGATGTGATTACATGCTTAGATCCATTCTTGCTTATTTTTCATAGTTATTTTACAGGATTCTCTACCAATAAATTTCTGTTCGTCAGGGGTTGCTGGTTTCTAAGTCAAATTAGGTCAAAATAGCTAGATATTTGGTTTGCATAGTCTTTGTTCGGTTAGTTTTGGGAAATAGCATGCAGAACCCCCGTAATACCTCTCTACCTACCCTCCCTCCATCAGCGTACCCTGCTCCATCCCCTAACTCAAATTCTTGCCTCTCATTTGCAACATTTCCTCACTTTGCCCTAATTTCTTCATTCTTGTGCAAAATTGCTCCCTCCATCCTTGACGAATCCAATCACCCTAATCACTCCTCAGCCTCATTCACCAAGTCCTAGACCCATTCACATCCTCATCGAACCTCCATTTCCACTTTTTCACCTTTCTTCCACCATCAACCCTCCAAAATCCTCTTTCGGAACATCCGGTAGAACCCTTGCAGACTTCCTGTAGAAGCTCACAAGAGCAGTTTTCCGAGATCCGGTCATTGTGAAACTCTCTCGAATGGTGCTAGGGACCCCTTAGGCCCTCTTCTCACCTTCTCAGCCTCCTGCAAGCACCCTAACCATTTCCTTCCATCAATCAACCTCTGCATAGTCAAAAACACTTAAAGCACATGCATGATAATTCTACAAGATTACTCAAAAATACAAAAAGATGTTCCTTTTTAGATTAAACTTCAGAAGTAGCTTAGACACATGCACTTTTCCTTCCCAAGATTCAATGGCATCCATTTCTGTAGCTTTCATCCTTTTTCTTGCACCAAGTAGGGTTAGTCAGTAAAACTAGGGTTTGCTAGGGTTTTCATTTCCTTTCATCTTTCTGCTTCTTTCTGCAAGTAGATTAGCCTCCTTTGAGTTAGCTTTCGTCCATCACAGTTAAAAGCTTTTTCTAAGAGCTCATAGAAGTTGGCTTAAGCTCCTAGCGGACTTGTGCCAGCTGATCTAGTGACAGCCTGCGACAAGAGCTAGTACTTATGCATATAGCACCGTCGCTTCCAAGTTTGTTACAAACTACTGGGTTGATAAAAGTAAAGAAGGGAGTCCCAGGAGTTGTAGAATTATTGCTGCAATACTGGAGCCCACCATCATTTTGGCATTGTTGCCGGGGAAGTGTCAGAGTATTTGTGATTGCTGCTTTTCTTCTATTTTCTACTACAACCTTCTGCTAAGTAGTTTATTTCAGCAAGAGTAGAGTAGTTTCTTTATTCCATTCTGTGATTTCATTTCCGCGAAAGTAGATTAGACATTTCCTACTTTCATTTCATTTCAGCAAGCATAGATTAAATATTTCCCACTTTCATAGATTAGCATTTCAATTTTGCAAGCGTAGATTAACATTTCAATTCTGTAGGCATAGCTTAGCATTTCTTTCCTGCAATTTCATTTTAGCAAGATAGATTAGTCCTTTCCTGCTTTCATTTCAATTCCGCATTTTCATTTTAGCAAGATAGATTTTAGTTAGTTGTAGTTCAATCTATTTCAGTTTTGCAGGTACAAGTAGAAAAAAAAACTGAAAAAAGCAACCCAAAACATTTCATTTCATGCCTCGTAGGAACAGAGACAATACCAGAAAATTCTTACCCAACACCCCCACCACATCACTGAGTCACCCTTCTCTCTTCTTTAGTGGCAGTGATCCAGACGAACTTGTAGGTGAACCTCCAGAGATATACGAAGATCCTATAACAGAAGAAGAGCAAGAAAACATTCCTCTTGAGACCATGTCTAAACGTAGAAACAGTATAGGAGATGGGGAGAGAATAGAAGGTGCCTTTCCCATCAAAGAGACCAATGGGGACACAAAAATGAAAAACATAAGTCCCTCAGCCTTACATAACTTCCACGGATTGACCACTGAAGACCCTGATACCTTTTTGTTTGAGTTTGTTGTCCTTTGTCGAACTTATGACTATGTAGAAGATGAGAAAAAGTTGAAACTCTTTCCCTCTACGCTCAAGAATGTAGTGCTACAGTGGTTCATGGGGTTACCTGGAAACAGTATCACAACGTGAGCTCAAATGCAGCAAGCCTTTAACAACAAATACCGGGACTACTGTAGGTCAAAGGAAACGAAGGGAGAAATCTTTTGGATGACCATGGAAAGAGATGAATCTTTAGAAAACTATGAAGAAAAGTTCCAACTTAGTTATAAAAGGGCCAGGTGCACACTTTACCCTGAATCTCTAAAGCTGGTTCTGCTCCGAGGAGTCCCTGAAGACCTTCTAGATACACTCCATTTACTAGCTGGCACAGACATCTACCAACTAACTTATGAGGAGATAAAGACCGTGTTTAGAAACCACTCTAGGGTAGCCCAGAAAATAGGTAGGGGGAATCCACTTTCAGCTAGTGCCACCTTCTCCAAGCATGAGTTTGCAAATCAGATGGAAGACCTCAAAAGTGAGATGAGACAGACCATTGCCATGCAACTAGATACTTTCCAAATCCAATAGAAGAAAGAGGAAGCTAAGAAGGCTTTGGCCATCTTTTGTCCCAGATGTACAAGGAAGCATCCTAAGAATGAGTGTCCATTGCACTTAGTGGAGGTATGTTTCGTTTGTGAGGAGTACCACCCCACAAGCCAGTGCCCAACCTTACTCGGACTTAAAGCCATGTACCAAGGGGATGAAGGAGTCACTGAACCACTCTACTTCCTCAACCAAAGGAGGCCGCATGGATCCAGACCATACCAACAAGGGATGAAAGGGACATCCCAAACTTATTACAACCCCAACCAATCCACTCACATACCTTCTTGGGGTCCCCCTACTCATCCTTCATGGTCCATACCTCCTCCTTAGTCTTATCCATCTCAATACCATACTCAACCTGCTGCTCATTCATTTCACTCTCATGTCTAGTCACAACCTCAGTGGAATGAACCTCAGCCGGGGTGGAGGCCCCAATACAACTCTCCTCCCACTATTTTGCCTCCACCACTTGCTCAATTGCAACCATTACCTCTTGCTCCTCCAAGACAACCCCAGATGCCTACTCAACTGAACCCGAACCCCAACAACAAACAGGCCCAGTAGGTATACATTGGAGAGACTAGATACCCTACCTATGCTGTGGAGATACAGGATATCAACCTACAATCTGGGAAGGTCCTTCCAGATTGCCAATTTCCTCCTCCGGAGGATGAGGAAGAGAAACAGGAAAGTGAACCTCAGGCCATTCCACCCTTTCCTGAGCGACTAACAGCAACCACGCGACCAAACCCAAAGGAGACTGAACTTCTGGGAGAACTTAAATAGTTGTGTGTAAAAATACCACTTCTCCAGGCTATAAAATATGTACCAATCTACAACAAATTGATCAAGGATAAGTGTTTCAGGCACCCAAGCAGGCACAAGGGAGATGCCCCAACTATCAATGTCATAGGACAACTGTCTGATCTAATGTTGCGGCAAGTAATTTGTACAAAATATCTGGACACCGGGAGTCCTATAGTTGATTTCAACATCAATGGCACCATAATCCTCCACACCTTGATTGATATAGGGGCTGCCATTAATGTGATGACCAAGGACACTATGCTCAAAATTAACCTTTAGAGTTCCTTAAGAAATACCTCGACAGTACTACAGTTAGCAGATCGCTCCACTATGACTCCTGAAGGGATTGTAGAAGATGTCCTAGTCTTTCTTGATTCTTGGGAGTACCTTGTGGACTTCTTGTTCCTTCAGCCAAAGGAAAAACTCACTGGATACCCCCCCATTTTGGGAAGGCCTTGGTTGGCTACTGTGGATGCTTACATCAGTTGTCGAGCAGGGAGCATGACCATCAAGGATGGGCCTATGTCCAAACAACTAGTCCTATATCCTCGTGCCCAACCTCTGTTAGAACATGACTTACCTTTCTGGTTGGAGGAGGGATATGAGGATGAAGTCTACTCCACATCGTTGTGCACAGTAGAAGCCACCAGGGGAGGTCCTCAAACTGAGGATGACCTAATTGAGAATTTGATTCCAAATCCACCTCCCAGTGTGCTGCCATTAGAGGAGTTCGTGGAAGGTACCCAAGCCAACGCTTTAGTGGACTTCTGTGTGGCTGATCCGACCTCTCCCAGAGTTAAGAATGTGGAATTTGGCCCTAAAAGAACCTTAAAGATCATCTCATCCCTATCTCTCTCTCAGGAGAAGGAGCTATGTAGCTTATTCAACCACAATTTGGATTCTTTCGCTTGGAGCTATAAGGAGATGAAAGGAGTCAACCCTTTGGTCTGTACCCATCACATTTACATCAAAGAGGACTGTAAACCAATCATGGAACCTCAGAGGAGAACGAATCTAGCCCTTAAGGACATTGTCAAAGAAGAATTGCAAAAGTTGTTGGATGCAAAATTCATCTACCCTATCTCTGACAGTGAGTGGGTCTCTCCTTTGGTGCTTGTTCCCAAGAAAAATGGGAAGTGGAGAATCTGTGTAGATTACTGAGAACTTAACAAAGGCACCAAGATGGACCATTTCCCTTTTCCTTTCATAGATGAAGTGTTAGATAGATTGGTAGGGAAGAAGTTATTTTCTTTCCTAGATGGGTTCAGTAGGTATAATCATATCCAAATCAGCCCAGAGGACAAAGATAAGACAACCTTCACTTGTCCATTGGGTACCTTTACCTACTGGGTCCTTCCCTTTGGGCTATGCAACAATCCTACCAATTTCTAGAGAGCAGTACTGAGCATATTTGCTGAGCTAGTTCATGATTCGGTAGAAATCTATATGGATGACTTTACTCCTTATGGGTCCAACTTCCAAGAAGCATTGGCTAACCTGGGAAAAGTTTTAACCAAGTGTATTGAGATGAAGTTGTCCCTCAGTCCAAAAAAATGTGAATTCCTGATGACTAAAGGGACCGTGCTAGGTCATACAATTTCTCAGCAAGGATTACAGGTGGATCCCAACAAAATTTCTATCATCCAAAATGTTCCACCTCCTCAAAAGGTAAGAGATGTTCAGAGTTTTCTAGGCTTGGTAGGATATTATAGAAGATTCATTAAAGATTTCAGTAAGCTAGCCTCACCATTTTTTTGTCTTTTGGGGAAAGATATTGAGTTTATATGGACTGACAATTGTTAAGGGGATCTGGATGAGTTGAAAGATACACTGTTAACCACCCCAATCTTGAGAGGTCCAAACTGGGCCCTACGTTTCCACATCCACACTGATGCCCAGGGAAAATTTTAAGAACCCCCCCTAAATTTATAAGTATAATAAATGGGCGAATCTCCATGGTATATAGGAAAAATGGAAGGTGATTTTATCAAAAATATAATATGTATATATAATTTTTTGGCGAATTTCTCACCAGGAATGGCGAATATTTTACTCAATTATAAAATCTTGTAAGATCTTGGTATTACCATGGTTTATCATAAACTTGGAGCTTGAAAATTACTATTAGTAGTTTATAAAAATTAATAAAATTAATAGTTGATTTTTATTTTATTTTTAATTTTAACCAAGCTAAAATGTTTAACATACATTAAATTACAACATCCACCAAGCCCCCCCGAGAGGTATCAAATATTTTTTCACTCTATGCTAGTTTGCATATCAAGATAGTTGATACCTCTCAGGGGTTAGTAGATCCAGAGTAAATATGGATCTATGCTGGTTTAATTCCCCCATTTAAATAGGCTACATTCCAAGTGAATACCATGGGTCAATACCATGTGCCATTTTGGTGAATACCATGGGTCAATACCATGTGCCATTTTTATTTTTATTAATACTAATATTAGGGTTAATAATGTTTTTTTGCATGGTATTAATAACAATCTAGTCCATGGTATTTGTCCCATAGTATTTTGCCCACAGTTTTCACCTAAATATAATGCATTTTTTGAGTGTTCTTAAATATAAGGTGACTTATGGAGTAAATATAAAAATTGCTTTATTTATTTACCATACCTCTCATTTATTTATATTTTTATTAATTTACCATACCTCTTTTATAAATATGGTATTTGGCCCATAGGATTGACTTAAATAAAACCTCTTTCTTGAGCCTTCATAAATAGAATGAAGGTTATGGACTAAATATAAAAAGAGGTTTTATTTATTTACCATGCGTCTAGTTTATTTATATTTTTATTTATTTACCATACCTTTTGAGTAAGTATAAAAAGACGTTTTATTTATTTACATACCTCCACTTTACTCATATTTTTATTTGTTTACAACCTTGCATGTATATAAGGTGACTTATGGAATAAATATAAAAATTGCTTTATTTATTTACCATACCTCTCATTTATTTATATTTTTATTAATTTACCATACCTCTTTTAAAAATATGGTATTTGGCCACTTAAATAAAACCTATTCTTAAAAATGGGCGAATGGATTCACTTAAATAAAACCTATTCTTGAAAATGGGCGAATGGAAGGTTGTAACTCCTAATTTCAAGGGCTAAATTTACCATTTTTACCCTCTCCCATAAAATAAGGTGGGCTATTTGAGGTGATTTGTAAAAATGTACTATGATACAAAATATTCGCCCACTAAAAATTTAAAACCCCTTAATTTCGCCAAAGGGCGAACATTCGCCCCTAAAATTTTCTTTGCTGATGCCTCAAACAAATCCATAGGGATAGCCTTAGGACAAGTCAAGGAGAAACTACCATATGCCATATACTTTGTCAGGAAAAACATGTCCAAGGCAGAATTGAACTATATTGTAACCGAGAAAGAGTTCCTGGCTGTAGTCCATTCCCTAAACAAGTTTAGACACTACATCATTGGTTATCAAACATTTGTACACACTGATCATGTTGCGATTAGGAATTTAATGAATAAACCTGATGTAAATGCTCCTACCATTAGATGGTTAATTTTGTTGCGGCAATTTGATTTGATCATTGTTGACAAGCCAGGTAAGGAAAATGTTGTTGCCGACTTTCTGTCTAGACTAGCTTTTCCTGTAGGTGAAGACGGGACAGTAGATGATCAAATGCCAAATGAACACCTGTTTTCTATTTCAGTACTCTCTCCCTGGTTTGCTGATATAGAAAATTACTTGGTTTCAGCACAGTTCCCTCCGCACCTATCCTCAAAAGAGAAGAGCAAAATTGTGAGGAAAAGTGCCCCATTCACTTTGATTGGGGGCAACCTATTTAAAATTGGCCCAGATCAGATCTTGAGGCATTGTGTTAGGGAGGAGGAAGTTTTTGACATCCTCCTAACTTGTCAGGACAGGCCCTGTGGAGGCCACTTTGCAGCAAAAAGGACTGCCTTCAAAATTCTACAGTCAGGCTACTATTGGCCCACTCTTCATCAAGATGTCGGAAGATACATCAGCCAATGTGACTGATGTCAAAGGATGGGGAAACCAACTCCAAGGGATGAAATGCCCCTCCGACCTCAAGTGAATTTCAAGCCATTTGAGAAGTAGGGCATGGACTTTGTGGGTCCTATCAACCCTCCTTCAAAACAAAAGTCTTACATCATTGTGTGCACAGACTACCTAACAAAGTGGGCAGAAAAAAAGGTAATCAAGGTAGTGACAGAAGAGAAAGTGGCTGAGTTTTTGAGGGAAAATATCTTCTACAAGTTTTCCTACCCAAGGGAATTAGTCACAGATCAAGGAAGTCAATTTACCTCTAATCTGATTGAAGACCTACTCGCTCATCACAAGATTAGGCACATGACTTCCACCCCTTATTATCCACAAGAAAACGGGTAGGTGGAAGTCACTAACAGAGCTTTGGAAGAGATTTTGACTAAAGTGGTGAGCAGCAATAGAAAGGATTGGGCAGATCGCTTGGTTGAGGCCACCTGGGCCTACAACACCACTTGGAAAACTACAACAGGTTTCACACCTTATGAGCCAATCTACGGGAAGAAGGATTTACTGTCCATAGAATTTGAGTACAACACATTGAGTTTGGTAGCTCAGCTGGACCTAGACCTCAGCCATGCACAACAGGAAAGATTACTACAGCTGAATGGATTGGATGAATAGAGAATGCAAGCCCTCCTCCACTCAGAAGTGGTCCAACTCCAGAGAAATATATGGCATGACCGACACCTTAAAAAAAATCAATTTTAGCCAGGAGATTGGGCGTTTTTATATGACTCAAGATACAAGGATTTCAAAGGGAAGCTGAGGACAAGGTAGCTAGGACCATATACAATGGAGAAATGCAACGACAATGGTTCATTTCTCATGAGGACCATTGATGAAGAAGTCATCCCCATGCTCGTCAATGGGCATCGATTGAAAATCTATAGGAAACCCCTTTCTAGGTAGGCGTTTATTGAAACTTTGGACAAATTAGTGCTGGTAGTCCAGCAAGGCCCTGTCTCTACTCCACCCACACCTTGATCATCAAAAAAAAAAAGAAAAAAGAAAAAAACAGAAAAAGAATAAAAAGATCCTTGGGTGAAAACCTCTTAGAGGCGCCCGGGGCAGAGAGTG
Organism: Pinus taeda; assembly: GCA_000404065.3. Classification (NCBI taxonomy): domain Eukaryota; kingdom Viridiplantae; phylum Streptophyta; class Pinopsida; order Pinales; family Pinaceae; genus Pinus; species Pinus taeda. Next base: position 173,542 of record APFE031425728.1, on the reverse strand, counting down.
AGGGTGAAAACCTCCTGGAGGCGCCCGGGCTGTCTCTCTCTCTCTCTTAAAAAAAATAAGGAAAAAGAGAAGAGAAAAAACAAGGAACAGACCTAACTTCTGTTGAATAATTGCAGGTTGTAGGGAAGACATTATAGGTTAGGAGGGTCGCATAAAATAAGGACAGAGGTCAACCTCAGGCTGCAAGCACCCCTCACAAACACTTCCTCCATGACCACTCCCCTTTCCTAAGATTTGATCACATTCGGGTCAAGATTTCATCTTCTACAGGAAGTTCTGGGCCTTCTACAGGAAGTTCTATGTCTTCTACAGGAAGATCCTGTAGAACCTTCAGACATGCCAGAATTCATCTTGGGAGGGAATCCCAAGGTTGGAATCTGCCTGTTAGCCCTGCAAACACCCCTATTTCTGTCCATCACCATATGTCACCCTATTTCATCTCTTTACACCTCCTTTTGCATCCATCTTGTTATTTGTTCTTGCATAGTCACACAAAAAACCTTGTTTTTCTCATACTTCCAGTGAGAACTTTTAGTGATAAATCAAGCAGTAGTGTCTCGCTCACCTACCTGTCAATCTCCATCTGGACTTCTCATCAGTCGAATCCCTTGTCAGCAGTATCGCCCTGCTCGTTTAGCTTACATCCCAGGAGGAGAAGCAGCTACAGGACATCCTATAGGAATCCTGTAGCAGCTAATCCCTCTGGAAGACATACTCTAGAGACAGGGACAGCTGAAAATGACAAAGGAAATATGCAAAGGGCTTATCTTGAATGTAAAAATCTCATCAGCAGCCAAAGCCAAGCAAAACCTGTGCATGCAGTGATAAAAAACAAAGGAATGGGTTCCAAAAACCATGCATGTAGCATCAACGAATAAGGAATGGGTTCTAACACCCATGCATGAAGTAGTAGCGAACGAAGGAGTGGCTCCAAGGCCCGAAGTTTGCATAACGCGGTCGTGACCACACAGGTAAGTGCCTAACATTCGTTAATTGCATAAACTATATTTTAAAAGCTGCATGCCTATGGAAATGGTTCAGATTGAATGGATTCGGTGGCTAGTAAACTGGCCACCCTAGGCCAGTTACATAGCATCGTGGGATCCAAACAAGCCTAGTTACATTCAAAATTGCTGATGAGATGTGTGGCCAACACGTGTGGAGTGTCCATTCAGGGAGAAATTGTCAGGACTGGTAGTGGTGGCACCAACTAACGGTAGGGGGGAGGTGATGGCGGTCAAAAACACACAGACAAATTATGGCCGTGATGTCAGATCAATGGTTCGGTCCGGCCACCTCATTCCCTTACCACGAATCATGCCATAGTTAAAAGATGCTCGACTGAAACTCACATCACCTTCTGTTCATTTTGCACTTGCAATGTCCTCGACTGAAGTACCCGTCCTCTGCTTCCAAAAACTATTAACCAGTCATCCTCCACCGGTTTTCCTACCTATTTTCGAAAATCTCCCACGTATCGGGCTCACTCAGAGGCGCAGTGACATTCTACAGGAACTAGGGGGTCTTCTACAGGAAGATTTCTAGAGGAAACACTACACAACTTTCTGGAGCAGGGAAGCCTGGGATTTTTCTTCGTCGAATTAGGAGCTCCAAAAGAGGTAGGCTCGAAAAACTCTTATATGCATGGTATGTTTTGAAAAGGTTGTGAATTGAATGGAATCAGATTGGGGAATCAGAGAAAAGCAATTTTCCTGTGAATTGGAAGAAAAATGTTGGCTTGTGCATTGCACTGGGTTTCCCAATTGTTTCTGCATCAAGATTCTCCTCCATGTTTCTTGCTTTTTTAAAATTCTCCTATAAGGAAGATATATGCAGCTGTGGGGGCTAGCCTGTGTTTAAAAATTTTAAATTTGCATATCTGTATGGGTTCTAAGAAGAAAACTTGATCTCTGTACTCTGCCTGTAGAAACAAAATTCTTCCTTTCATAAACAGATAACCGAGTTCTGGGTAACAGTAGTCTTGAAACTAGGGAATTATTGCTAATTGATATTGGACACCCAAGAAGTTCCTTCTTGAGTTTAGAGGGAAACCAGAAACAACATTCCCTTTTCTGATCAAATCATAAAAAGAGCACTGTCACCATGCCAAGGGGATTCATAAGGAAAGAACCCTTGAACTCCAACAAACTGCACGATCATCCTGAGGTGGTGGACCTTTTCCCCCGAGCAATTGGATGCCCTTCTTTGACAAAAATCGGGGTCATGACGAGGAGATAACCGAGGAATTTTTAATGTCCCTGAGACCTCAATCAAAGACACATGCCACAGTTAGTTTTAGGTGTTTGACCCTAGAACTTACCCCTGAGCTCATCAGTTGAGTTACCAGTCTACCATTAGGGCTCCCTTGGAGCAAAGAAGAGAGGTCATTGGGCCAAGCTGCCAAGAAAGCATTCTTTCTGCCCGAGGAACATCTTGTAGATGACAAAAATAGGGTTAGGAGAACCATCTTGCCTCCTCTCTAGAGTGAAGTTAGTTTCCAAATCATGAAGTATATTACATGTGAAGGGAGATTTACCATCATCTATGGTTATCATTTCAGGTTGCTGAGTGAACTAAGACATCGAATTGATTTACCTCTAGCCATGAAACTGGGCATTCCCTATTTTCTTCTTTAGTCACTAATTGAATGTGGTACAAAATGGAATGAACGGATCCCAGATCAGTTGACCCATCACAAGCTCATCAAACTATTAGTGGAAGATGCCCTGCACACCTACACTATCCCTGTATCTTGGGAAGTCTTCCAAAACATGTCTAGGGATGACAATATTAGAATTTTGGCCGAAAATATCACCCCATCTAGTAGTGAGGAAGGAGAACACATTGAAGAAGGTGAGAAAACAAATGGTTAAGGAACACAGGACATTCAAGCACAGCAAGAACAGAAAGAAGAAAGGGAAACAGGCCAGATTGTTGAGCCTAAAATAGAGGAGAAAACAAAAACACAAACACCAAGGGAAAAGAGAACGAAGAGTAGAGAAAAGAGGGCTAAAAAACCCCAAATGAATGCTGTCACAACCAAACTAGACACACAGAAACAAAAGGAAAAGACACATCCTGAAATAGCAGCAACATAGACAAAAACAGTTGACATAGGGACTTCTACAGGAAGCATGGAAAAAAAACAGCAAGAGGAGAAATCACCTGAAATACTAGCAAGGGAGGCAGCAGTTGTGCTTTCTACCTTAAACACACCTCCAAAACAAAAAGGGAAGAGAAAGAGGCAAACCTCAATGTACTTTAAAGCAAGGAGGAGCACATGGATCAAAGCAGGCAGACCCCAGCCACAGCCAAAGGAGACAATTATCATTAAGGACACAACACCCAAACCAAAAGAAGAATCTCCTTCAAAGATATCCATCACCTATGAATGAGGAAGCCCAAAAACCTCCACCTGGAGAGAGAGAATTAAGATGATGGACTCAAAGACAGCTCTACAGGAAGCTGAGAAATATCTACATGAAACTCTAGCTAAGCTAGGGGAGACCGTGAAACTGGAGGAAAAGGCATCCAAACACTCACAAGTAGAAGGAAGATAGAGGAGGTATTGGAACCAAGGCCTCAACCTAGCTTGGGCTCATACTATAACCTGTTAGAAGCCCGGAAGATAATTCCCTAGAAATTTGCAGTGCCACTTTTGTTTTCACTAGAAGAAGAAAGGATTAGGACTCACACTTGGATGAGGATTGCCAAGTCCAAGGGTGTGGTAGACATAGGCCACCTGGAAGAACAACTCAAGGAATCAAGAAAAGAATTGGCCATGGTAAGGCATGTGGAGAGTAGCCAAAGGGCCAAACTACAGGAAGAGAATGAGCTACTGAAACAGAAGCTGCAGCTCTAGGGAAGTCATAGGGAAGGTAGGTCCCCCATTTTGGGAGAAAAAAAACAACATGAAAGGCCTCTAGCAAAGAAAGAAACATCTGATGAACAACAAAGAGGGGACGGGTTGCAGGCTGAAGTTGAGGCGCTAACAAAACAACTACAGGAGAAGGAATCATAGGCAGCAGAGGAAATACAATCTCTAAAGCAACAGGTACAAGAGAAGGAAGCCCAACTGGTCTGCATGGCCAGTTGGGCAGTAGAGGCCTTGCAGTGTAGGCAACCTGCCAGGTCATATGCCTTATATCTTAGAGATCAATGGTTGCAGTTCCAGATTAACACCTTGGCCCAAAGGGGCACCATTCCATTTCAAAATTACCATCAATTCATGGCTTTGTGTGACAATAGCTTAGCAGAGGATAAGGCCAAATTATCAAAATTCTATTTACACAACTTAGCCCTTCCAAACATGAATCTGTGGGACCCCAATGCTACAGTGGGAGATGTGCAACTTATGGCCATGGCCTCTTGGTTAAATCAAGAGCAAAAAAGGGTAGCAGAGATTTGAAATCTCATGAACAGGGAGCTAAGTAAGCCACTCATGATCAGAGCAGAGTCAGAGGATCCCTCAACCTTAATATACGCCCACCAACACCTGGCCAATAACCCTTAGGTCCTACCAGATTACATTGAATGACAAGCTCAAGACATTGCTCATTTTGAGGAAATGGAAAGATTATTGGGGGATAACTACATTCATGCTTGCACAAGGAGGTGGAACACACTGTCCCACGGTCTAAAAATATGAGAATACCACTCCCCAACAAGGATGAGGGAGGATTTTGCAAGAGTACCCCTCTATAAACAGTCAATGCAAAATCTGCAGGTCAACTGGATTAGCCTAATGTTCAGTCCTCCCTCGCTTTTAGGACTGCTGCAAGGACTCAAAGAAGAAGAGGAACACATGCAATGGGAGGAAGTAGAAAGAAAAGCAAGATTTCACGACCAATAAGAAGACATCACCTCAAAATCCTGGGATGTGAGAGAGGCAGTCAAAGCAATCAAAGATGACGAGCTAGACTAGTTGCTCAGAGGATGAGCCCCAAAAATGGGTAACTTATTAGGCTCATTTTTCCTATTGTTCCCCATTAATCCACCATTATTCATAGTTTATGCATGATTTTGAGTATACTTATGTTAATTGAATGAATGAGAATAGTAACTTGCCCATGAAGTCTAATACGTGCTTACTGCAGACTTTTGGACATCGTTTGGACCAAGATCAAGCATTTATGAGCCAGTTGACAGCCAAGTACGAGGGGACAAGGCTAAGGATTCATAGGAAAGGGGTATCCTACACTAAATGACCCTTCCTTGAGTTCTCAACCATCAATTTGAAGTTTAGCAGACCACTGAAGATGATCCCCAAAGGCAGCCGAGCAGCTTTTGTAAAAGTGGCAGATTACTTGCAGTTTTGAAAAACCAAGCCCCTTGAGTTAAGGAGGGTAGTTGGAGGTCCTCGTAGTTCAAAAATAGGAAGGCTTCCAACCTTCGTGGGTTACTTTTTGAACATTTTTATTTCGCACTTTAGTGCTGCTCTATTTCTCAGCCCATTTGAAGCTTCTGCTGTAAAACATTTTTGTGACATGGTTATTTTTTGAGTAATGGAAATTAGTTTTAGTTTGCATCGGCTTTGAGCTTCTTCTTAGGAGCTTGTAGCTCTTGGGGTTGGGCCCAACCCAAGTTCCAGGTCCTCCCCTGTGTACTTTTATATGTTTTTGCTAGCTTCAAATAATTTCTGATAGTAGATTATAATCTTGCTTGGTTACCTAGGTCATTTTGGATGATTGAAAAAGCATTTCATGTTTTAGAGTGATTTTATAGGTTGGTAATATAAAATATCTTCAAAAAAATTCCATCAAGCAACCCTGGATCTCACCTCTCCCTCCTCGGGACTATGAGCTGAGACCAAGGTGTCCTTGCTGCCACAAAAACACTATTCTTGCTTCTTCATGCAATTGCTAGTGTTAGATTCTCAGTTGCAAGAGTTGATACCAGATGTGATTACATGCTTAGATCCATTCTTTCTTAGTTTTCATATTTATTTTACATGATTCTCTACCAATCAATTTATGTTCGTCATGGTTGCTGGTTTCTAGGCCAAATCAGGTCAAAGTAGCTAGATATTTTGTTTGCATAGTCTTTGTTGGGTCAGTTTTGGGAAATAGCATGCAGAACCCCTGTGATACCTCTCTCACTACCCTCCCTCCATCAGTGCAGCCTGCTCCATCCCCTAACTCAGATTCTTGCCTCTCATTTTCCACATTTTCTCATTTTTCCCTACTTTCTTCATTCTTGTGCAGCATTGCTCCCTCCATCCTTGACGAATCCAATCACCCTAATCACTCCTCAACCTCATTCACCAAGTCCTAGACCCCTTCACATCCTCATCCAACCTCCATTTCCACTTTTTCACCTTTCTTCTGCCATCAATCCTCCAAAATCCTCTTTTGGAACATCCTTTAGAACATCATGTAGAACCCCTGTAGACTTACTGTAGAAGCTCACGAGAGCAGTTTTTTGAGATCCAGTCACTGTGAAACTCTCTAAAAGGGTGCTAGGGACCCCTTAGGCCCTCTTCTCACCTTCCCAACCTCCTGTAAGTTCCCTCACCATTTCCTTCCATCAATCAACCTCTGCATAGTAAAAAACAGTTAAAGCACATGCATGATAATTCTACAAGATTACTCAAAAATACAAAAAGATGTTCCTTTTCAAATTTCACTTCAGAAGTAGCTTAGACACATGCACTTTACCTTCCCAAGAGTCAATGGCATCCATTTCTGTACCTCTCATCCTTTTTCTTGCACCAAGTGGGGTTAGTCAGTAAAACTAGGGTTTGCTAAGGTTTGCATTTCCTTTAAGCTTTCCGCTTCTTTCTGCAAGTAGATTAGCCTCCTTTGAGTTAGCTTTCATTAATTATAGTTAAGATCTTCTTCTAAGAGCTCATAGAAGTTGGCTTAATCTCCTAGCGTACTTGTGCCAGCTGATCCAGTGACAGCCTGCGGCAAGAGCTAGTACTTGTGCATATAGCACTGTCGCTTCCAAGTTTGTTATGAACTACCGGGTTGATAAAACTAAAGAAGGGAGTCCCAAGAGTTGCAACATTATTGTTTCAATACTAGAGCCCACCAATGACATCTTGGTTTATTCAAAGGCACCAGAAGAATATGAAAAACACCTAATAATAGTGTTGTAAACTCTTATAGAACATCAAATTTATGCCAAATTTAGTAGCTATGAGCTCTATGAGGACTAGATTCAATATCTAGGACATGTAATTTCCAAAGGAGGAATTGTAATAAACCCTCAATAGGTCAAATAAATACTTAATTCATTTGTCTCTAAATATGTAGTAGAGATTATATATTTTATGGGGATTAAATATTACTAAAATAGGCCCATTGAAGGCTTATCACAGATTGCATATCCTATCACATCACTATAGAAAATGGAGTTAGATTTTTCTGGGCTCAAAAGTGCCAAGAAATTTTTGAACAACTAAAATATTTGTTAACTATAGCCCCTATACCTGAAATTGTTTATCCTAATAAGGACTACAAAGTTTTTACAAATGATTTCCTGGAAGGGATAGGTGGGGTCATGATGCAAGACAACCATGTAATAGCATACAAGTTTATAAAATTGCAATATCGTGAAAAAATTACGTTGTATATGATCTAGAGCTAATTTTGGTAATACATGCTTTACAATTTGGTGTTATTATTTGTTAGGAAATAAATTTACATCAATCATTGATGATATTAGCTTGAATTATTTTTTCATCTAGCCAAATCTAAATACTAGATAGGCAAGATAGATGGGTTTCATAAGCGAGTTTTATTTTGATATCAAACATATCAAAGGAAAAGAAAATAAAGTTGCAAAAAGCATTAATCAATATTGTGAATTAGGTTGGTTGAATTTATTTAAGTAGTGTTAAAATAAATTTTATTTAACATATTAAAACAACAACTTTAGAGGTTCACATATATAGATGAATATAGAAAAATTAAAAAATGAAGTTATCAAAACCAAAAAGCCTAAATATGGATTAAATAAGAATTATTTGTTAACTTTTACAAACATAATTTGCAGTCCTAATGTGCCTAAACTCAAGAAATTGATCCTAGATGAGCATCATAAAAACCATTTTTCAACTCTTCAAGATACCAAAAAGGTATTACAACAATTAGGAAGGAATTGTACTGGCTAGGAATGAAGGGAGAGGTAGTTGAATATTTAGCAAAGTGTCTGGAATGTGAAAATGTTAAAGTCAAACAGAAACATCATGTTGAATTTTTAAACTCGCTTCCCATTCCTGAATGGAAATGGGAAATTATGTGTTTAGGTTTTATTATGGGGCTACCCAAAAGTTGAATAAAACATGATTCAAACATCATTTTAGTGTAAAATTTGAGAAAATCATTCCACTTTATACCAGTTCAATCAACCAACTTATAAAGCTACTCATATAGCTAAAAAGTTTATGAAATAGTTTTTTAGACTACATGGAATACCAAAAACTATCATATCTGACAAATATGGAAATTTTACCTCTAATTTCTATAAAACACATATTGTGAGGATGATTACACAATTGAATTTCAATGTTACATATCATCCTCAAATAAATGGACTCACTAAAAGAACTAACTATATTTTTGAATATATGTTTCGCATGTACGAAATGAATCAACCCACTAAGTGGGAAGAATACTTACATCTGGTTGAGTTTTTCTATAACAACAATTATCAAACATCCCTTAAAATCAGTCCCTTTAAAGTCCTTTATGGGTGAAAAATTCATACTCCACTTAGCTAGAGTCAACCAAAGGATAGACTGGTTTTGGGAATTTATCTATTGAAATAGATGAAACATGTGGTTAGAAAGGTGAGGCATAATCTAAAGACAACTCAATAAAATCAGAACAATTATGCAGATTAGAAAATAATTCATAAGGAATATAATATGGGGGAACATGCTAACATTAAATTCATGCCCAGAAAGAACACTTGAAATTGGGAGCTTGTGCAATGTGATGAAGGGCATAGTTGTAACCTTCCCGACTTCTCCTAAAACTTTCAAGAGAAATACTGCCATCGAGAAACAACATAATTGGGGAGAAACATTACATTGGGTGGAAATATAAGCATAGCTATATAGAAATGATATGTTGGGTGAAAATATAAGAATAAGCATAGATGGAGAGAAATGCACGCCTATTAAGGAAAAATGAATTTTTTTTCCTATTTTGAGAAAACACTAGGTAAAGTAAAAAGAGGTTTGTGGACCTTAAAGGTAGGACACTACTAAAAATATTCCTGAATTATGAGCTCTAGAGGAGTTGCAAGGAGTGTAACTCATTGGTTGGGATGAGCATGCAATTTATTATAGTATTTCCAAGGGAGTTTTTATTGGCCAAATAAGTAGTTGATTGTGTCTTTAAAATAATTGTTATTCTTGGGTTTAGTATGGAATTGTTTAATTACATAAATTTTTAGAAATATATTTGGAATTACACATGGGTTAATCCAGTAAAGTTACCCAATAGATATTCAAAATATGGTCAATGAAAATATATACAGTAAATCTAGTAAATCCTAGTGTATGCAAGGATTAATTAAGAGTTATAGTATAGTAAGGTATGTAATTTAATATGCATGTAGTATCTATTTTGATTCAAATATTAATTCATATCAACATGGATATAAATTGTAGACATGGATGTAGAAGTAATATTGTCTGTAATCTAAGTATGGTTTGCCTATAGCAAAAGTTAACATGTGTAGGAAACTTGGAATACAAAAGATGGAGATTGAATCTATGTTATAAAATTTTATGTGGGTTAAAATGGAAGTACCTAGGTATATAGTTATTATATACTATCCATTCTCTACAAACTTATACATATAATATTTTTAAAATATTTTTGTTGCAAAGGCCACTACAACCATATTGTATATGCCTACTCTCATTCAAATTGGGTAACCTTGGTTTATCAAAGCTGAATTCTACTATATAGGACATATACATGGTTGATATTGCTTTATGACGAAGCCAAATCTAGACTCAGATGGGAAGTTTTCCAAGTAAAAATGTTTTAAGATAGTCAAGCATACACTTAAAATTAAGAAGTGCGTAGGCAAGAGAGATTATATGGCCCTTAATATAATTACCAGGATGTGAAAGGGGTTGGAACTTTAGTCAATTAATAAAGACAACAATGTAACTCAGGTAGCTAGAGAAATTGACGACATGAATAACTCATAAATGTAAAATAGAAAGTTCAATTCTATCTACACACATAGTAAGAAAAGATAATATAGATGAAATTGTATATTTGAAAATTATATAGAGTTAAGGTTATTATTGTGACATTCCTCAGTTAAGATGGGTTGAGCATAAATAACAAGACTTTAAATATCTTATGAATGTAGTAATAAAAAAAATTATATTCTAGTCCAAGTAACTATGAGAAGATACAAATGAAAATTTGACATAGTCATAATTGTGTTGAAATTCAATACAACAAAACAAGAAATTTGCGTCAGATTTGGTGCCATATTTTAGTGCATTGTTTTTACAATTGGGATGAGAAACCTGGCGCTAAATCTAGCTTTATTGTATAATTTTTAAAGTGTTGTTTTTTCACCTGATTTTGCATCCTTTTCCATGCTAGATTTCGCATCCATTTTTACACCAGATCATGCATGATTTTTTGCATTAAATTTTGTACCATGGTTTGCATCTGATTTTATGACAGGTTTTTCTTTTAGTTTTGTGTCACTTTTTGCATCTATTTTTCATCATTTTTTTCTTCTTATTTTGTGTCATTCTTTGCTCCCATATTTGTGCCATCATTTGCATCAATTTTGCACCATCGTTTTGCATCCAATTTAGTGTTATAGCATAATTTACCACTCTTGTAGGCTTGATGCTCTTGTATGGCCTTAGGTAGCCTTTTCCCATGCAGATTTGATCATATATTACAAAAATAATATTTTGTATTCCATACGTGACTCTTTCCATTCAAAAGCGTGTACATACATGGATTCTATAAATGCATACCCACGTATACCTTTTTAAATATGAAAAGAAAAATGTTATTTTTTAGGTGGGGTTCATTGGTTTTTTCAAGAGCCCACCTATAGGCGCTCATAGCACAATTGAATTAACTAATTTCAAGTGGTATATATAAGCACCTTGGATAGGCCTAAAACAAATAAGAGAGAGTCTATCAACATTATACCCATTTTTCTCCCAAATCAAGTCTAATTTTCTCGTGCCTCTTGCTCCTAGTTTCTATGGAAGCCCTTGTTTCCTTTGCAGAGATGTTCATCATCTTTATAGAATCTCCTTGCATTTTTTATAGAGGTTTTCTTCATGGATAGGGCTGGACGGATTCGTAGGAAGGCTCCGTCAGTGCTTTGGCTTGGACTAGGTTGTACCTTTCATGTACCTATTGTTGATTATCAATAAAGAAGCTCATGTCTTGTTCCTAATATGTTATTGTCTTATGAATAACAATTTCTATGTTTATATATAATGATCTAACATATCTTTTATGTATGCACATTGAATTATATATCATATATATGGTTCTCTGAATTGATTTGTAGGCCTGCTCAATTCTAGAAGAAGCAAAGGGTTTGGACCCTATGGGAACATCATCAAATGAAGAATCTCGGGTAAGTTTCCAATTCAACTTTTAATAATTCACATGTTTGGCATACTTTCTTGACTACTTGTTTAAATTTTTCCACCAACATTTAGAGCCTTTTGTTTCATCCATTTTGTGTCGATTTTTTCATCTAGTCTTACGTCAGGTTTTTCATATAGTCTTACACTAGTTTTTGCTTCTAATTTTATTCATATTTTTGCATCCAGTTTTGCACCAACTTTGTTCATATCTTTTCAATATATGTTGAATTTGATTTAGCACCAAATTTTGCACCCACTTTTGTGCCCATATTTGCATTTTTTTTTACCATTTTGTATGTTGACTTTTATGTTTGATTTGTCTCCCTTTTTCACATCACATTTTGCACCATACTTTCCATCATTTGTTGCGTCCAATTTTTCTTTGTTTTTAACACCATTTCTTGCATCCAATTTTACATCCTTTTGAGCATCCAAATTTGCATCTATATTTTCATCCTATGTTAAGCCATGTGATGTGTCCACCTTTGCATCTCAATTTGTGTCTAATGTTATATTCAATTTTGAGCAATTTTTTACATCCAATTTTACATTTGTTTTTGAACCAAATTTTGCATCACTTTTTGCATCCAACATTTCATCTCAATTTGCATCATATTTTGAATTATATTTATGCCCATTTTTTCAGTGTTTATTGTGTCTACTTATGTGTCCAATGTTGTACTATTATTTACTTTGAAATTTTCATCCAATCTTGCATCCTTTTTGGTTTCTAATTTTACATCATTTTTTCCATTCAAATTTGCATTATTTTTCTACCTCATTTTGTGTCCACATTTGCATCTCATTTTATGTCTAAGATTGAGTTTGAATTTGCATATAATTATGCATAATTTTTGGCATCCAATATATAGGGACAAATAATGATCTTCACCATTCCCTATGAATATTAGGGCATGATGGAATAGAACTGCCAACCACTTTCTTGTAAAGTAGGTTCTCTTCCATTGAGCTAACACTCTTCAAAGAATTAGACCTTGAAACTTTATAAATTCTAAATCCTAAAAATCTGGTTAAATAATAAAACTTTGTAAAGTCTTATAGGTTTCATTAACTTAGCAGACACAAATAACTACCCAATAGATGCAGAAAATAATTTTTTTAGAACAAGGAGGCAACTTTCACATGGTTAATACACCCAACCACCTAAAAAAACATCAAAGCCGATTGATTAAACTTGAGACTAACCAAAGTCCCCATGTTCTATGGTTCCTTTAATAAAATTTTGTGGCTGAAATAAATCACTAAAGAACTTAAACGTTGTATAAAACTATATCACAAATTGACGAAAATAGGCATTGTAACGGATATGATGATTAAAGATCAAAATCACGTAGAGTAGGCAATTCAACAAAGAGATTGAACATGATGGAGCCAACATGAAATCCAATGCATAGTTATCACATGGGCCCCATGAATACACATACCTCTGGAATGTTACTCTTTTAAATCCCCAAAAATTAATACATGACACCAGTGGTATATAAAGGAACAATGGTGAGTGGGAGGTCTTCCTTGGCTTAACATTCTCTTCAAGACCTATTGATGCATTTATTGTCAATCATTTTTAAATGGGAACAAATATTTAAAATACTAGTGGTGTTCAATGTATTATAGGCTTCTATGATCCCCGCACACCAAAGCATATCTTATAAAGAATAATGGCATCAAAAAATATTTGACATACACATATGATAGTTTTCCATAAGACAATCCCCATCTTAGTTATGCTAATGTAGTATTTCGAAATCATTGATTTAATTGGACCTAAGTTTAGACAATATGCTTTCCTAATTCATTTTTTTAAGAATCCCTAAGTTTAGCACATGCTTTCCAAATTCATTTTCCCAGTGTGAGGGTCATGTTCCCCCAAAAGGGGGAAATCTAGGTGCCCCCACTCCCCCTTTCTCAAATAATGGCAACACCTGAGTGCTCGTCCAAGGAATGTTTTCTCTAATAACCTATAAAGATAGAAAAATAGAAACAATTCATAGATCTTTGAGAAGCCTAGCACCTTGATAATTAATGGTAATATTAAATTCATAAAGTAAAAGTATCATTCCCTTTATGATCAAGAGAATGTGAATTTTACTTTGATATTTTAGCATTACCATTAATTGTTTCTGGATATTTTAGAGTGGTTCCAATCTCTTCATACTTTGTATGGAGAAATCAGAAATACATATCTCATTCAAAATTTAGCAGAGTTAATAGTTTTAAGGATTTCAGGATTAGTAGAATTGTAACATTTCCATTGGATTTCACAATGATGAATTTGCATAGGAATTTATAATTATTGTTTTTCTATTTTGTTAGGTCCCTATAATACTAGTGATTACCCCACTACTATTGTAGTTGTATCCCTTATTAATATTTTTGTGCCCCTATTGTCCCCATATTGTTATTATTATGCCCCATAGAATCCCTCTATTGTTATTTTTGTGCCTTTATATTATTATTGTTAGGTCGGCTGGGTTATATTGTCACTCCTTAGACTGCTATATATAGAAAGGAGTTTTTGTCATTTGAATCATCAAGGAATCATTGATTTGTGTAATTTAAAGGAGGTTTCCCCCTCGAAGAGGCTGAATTCTAAGGCATTGAACTATCTTTTCTATCTTTTTGTGAGCTAGTTTCATAACATTTGGTATTAGAGCATTTGGATTCTAGGGTTTCACTGCTCCAAATAGGTCATTGTGGTATTTTTGCTATAAATGTTTTCTGCAATGTTTCAGAAGAAAAAAAACCCCATTTCAGACGTAATCGCACTGAACCATGGGTCCGAATCTAATCAATTTCAGAGTATCCAATCAAGTGGAAGAACTTATCCGCTGAAGATTCCACATGAGAGGATGAGAATTTTATACAGAAGCATCCATAACTACTCAAGCATTGAGGAAAACACTTTTTTGAAGGAGAGGGGCATACTAGGTCCCTATAATACTAGTGATTACCCCATTTCTATTGTAGTTGTATCCCTTATTAATATTGTTGTGCCCCTATTGTCCCCATATTTTTATTACTGTGCCCCATAGAATCCCTCTATTGTTACTTTGTGCCTTTATATTATTATTGTTAGGTCGGGCGGGTTATATTGTGACTCCTTAGACTCCTATATATAGAAAGGAAGTTTTTCATTTAAATCATCAAGGAATCATTCATTTGTGTAATGTAAAGGAGGTTTCCCCCTCAAAGAATCTGAATTCTAAGGCATTGATCTATCTTTTCTATCTTTTTGTGAGCTGGTTTCATAACATATTTTATAATTTTAGGTATGGGGAATAAGGAAATAAACAAAATTTTACAACCTCACTTTTCCTTAACATTGCGGTAACAAAATATCTAGCCATCTTATCCCAATCGTCAACCTAAATATTTATTTCTCTACTAATGTCTGAATGGATGGAAAAAATAACATGAAACCAACTTTTTTAAGAAAAAATTAACCTCAAAACAAGCACTTGAAAGCTTTGTGAATCAAACTAATTTTGGAAGAAACAAAAATCTAGAGTCAATCCTCCTTGGTCTTTTATTCAACCATGTCTAAGTTGTGTGCTATAGGACAAACTTTAAGCATTAAACTTTGATCTTAAGAATGCCTTCTTCAATTTAGTTAAGCTTTCTCATTTCCTTAACTTCCACACTAGGGGGTGTAACTCCACCAATGGTTGGTTTGTGAAATAATAGTGTGTGAATTTTAGATCGCATTATAATAGCATTCCTCCTAGAAGGAACAAAAAAAAAACAAAGAAAGAGAAAAGTGCTACTGAAAAGTGATTTGTTTAATTTTCATAACCTCTTAGACCAATATATTGTCATTGGAAAAGTAGAAAAATAAAATAGAAATGACCACACCATGAAAAGTAGACCATAAAAATGATTGAGGATTCCCAACAGAAGTTAGTAGTTCTATTGTGTCAAAATACATGAAATGCAAACCTTATTCAATCCACTATTTTTGCCTAGCATGCAAAAACATATATAATTCAAGATTACCCCAACATTAATTCAATAACAAGAATGGTGTATTCACTTGTAGCAATAAAGAGAAATAACTTACAATCCAACGGAAACCTTGAAATGATCATAGATACCCCATCATGGTGTATTCACTTGTAGTAGTAAAGATAACTTATATGCCAATGAACACCTTGAAAGCATCATAGATACCCCATTGTGCTCTAGTAATTGTTCCAATCATAATAGTACATAAAGGAAGACCAAGAGTAAAGAGACCAACAACACCCATCTTCTTCACAACCTGATAACCAAAACTAAACATCGATTGGTTATCAAACAACAACTAAGCATCGATAAGAGTGTTAGTACTACAAACCACCAAATATGCATACCAAGAATACCCAAAAATGAAAACTAACAACTTCATAAAATTCAAATATGCTTTCATAACTTACATCACCAACTATAGCACCCTTAGCATTGTTTAGGAAAGAAACCAAGTTGTCTGCAGGGTGTGAAACAATTGCACAAAAGACACTAGTAATGTATCCTTCTGTAAAACTCACTTCGAATTGTAGAGTTTGGTAATTGGTCCTTGGGGATGGGAATTACATGCTTGTAGATAAACTCTACTATGACCTCAAAAGATGAAAACTTCATCATGGCGTCTACAACAACACACATAACACCACTATTAGAGTCATGAAAATATATTTGGTAGACTTTAGAAAGTCAAAATGCAGTTGATGAATATTATAGAACATTAAAAAGCACAAATTTCCTTATAAAAAATTCATCTGAGCTATATTTAAGTGTTTCCATTGCCCCATAGGTATTCTTAGTTAAAAACATTTGGACATACAATAGAGAAAACATATAATTTAATTTAATAAAACGGTGCTAGAATAATCCCATGAAATATCCTTTAAACATGATGTCACAAGGAGGGTTCATTAGACTTGTTAGTTGAGAAATGAAAAGATTTGATCAAGAATGCTCCAAAGAGGAAGAAGAGGTAAACCACTGGTTAAAATATTGTTGAGTATATATCTATGTTGAGGAAAGTAAATCCCAAACACTAGATTTAAAACACGTCATGTAGATGAGATAATATATATGATCTAACATACATTAATAGTAAGCTATTTTGAGTACAAATAAAATGAATTCTAATTAGTTAGATATTTAGAAATGGATAACCAAAGAGAAGATATAAACACTATTCATTTACAAAAGAATGATTAAGAGTATAATTTAGTACCATGGAGGATAAAGAAGATGTCTTTCAAAGAGAGCTATGCTTATTTGACAGGGAAAGCTTATCCACAAAATATTGGAAAGTGGAATTTGATCCAACAAAAGAATTACCATCGTCAACTCCAGTATGGTTTAGTTTATGGACACTCCAGCTAGAGTATTCGTGAGTTTTTGAAGAAATAGAAAAAATAATAGAAGAATATATTAGATCTATGGACATAATAAGGGAGAGGTATAATGGTGTATATGAAGTGCTTTGCCTTAATGTCACCCATACGAATTGTGACAGAGAATAATGTTTCGATCTGTGGATCAAGAACATGAGAAGAGAGTAGACAATGAAGGTCATCATCTTTAAATGCATATTATTCTATCTGATGAAGCATCAATGAAAGTATCAAAAATTAAAACAAAGAATATTCCAATTATGTATGCTAAGCAAGAAGGAATATAAGAATGGAGATGACAAACCTAGGGAAAATGAAGAAAGATAGATAAAAAGTATGAGTTTAAATAATATGGGCGAAATAACAAATATCGATTCCAATCAAGAAGAAAAACATGGAAAGAAAAATGAAACTCAATTTATGATAAAAACTAAGCAAGGTTAAATGGAGAAAGAGGAAAGTTGATATGAATTGGATCTTTGCAAAAATATCTTTGTAAATATGGTAACAAGCATTTAATTGTTTTATTTTGGAAAAGTTGAGGAAATGTCCATAATTCACTCAGAAGTTGGAGTGAACCATTGTAGTGGTTGGCCTTCAATGGTAGCCCATTAAAAGTGAAGGTTTTGGAGAAGCAACGCATTCAATAGAAAGAAGAGATGACAAGGAAATGGAGAATATCAAAGATGAGAGCTCCAAGAAGTAGTCTTCTTGATGATCAGATGAGAAGAGGATAGATTTTGTCCTGTGGTGAGTGAAGATTGGTGTTGATCCATATCCATATGCAAATTTTGTGTCAGTTAATAATGATACACTAAATCTGTGTATAGTTCAAACTTTTGTAATTAATTTCCTGCTTAATAAAATCTTCAATCAACCTGGTTTTCTTCCTAGTTGGGTTTCCAAGAACATCTCTCCATATCTGTGTGTTTTAATGTTATGTATTGTATGTTATATTATTGCTATAATTTATGGTTTATTTTTATTGTTAGTTGCACACATGGTTATGATAAAATGTTTCATCCTATCCTATAATTCCCACAAGTATTTAATAAATGTCAATAACTCACTATTTTCATCCATCCATTATACTCGGAGATTGAATATCACTGGAAGTTATCTCGGAGCATTTGCACTTTAATAGGAGGTTTCCAAAGTGGTTTACTTGAGTCTAGTGGTCTGTTGAGTATATTTAACATTATTGGTTGTTTTTCGTTCTTCCTAGGTTGTTTCCCTCTCCTCTTAGCAATGTTTGTTTTTTCTGGGAAAATTCAAGGTTGGATTTGGCCATCCATGAGCCTGTAAACATCCCCCAAGACAAATTTAATTTATGAATCTACACTACAATTATACGCAGTCATATGGAAGCCACAAATATTGTACACATCTCTAGTAGCATGTCGTAATCATCCCCTACAACATCCCAATCATCCCTCTTTTGTTTGTTGGTCCATTCCCTCTTCAATCAGTGCACCAATTCCTTAAACCTATATGTTTCAGTGAAAAATAAATTATAAATGCATTTTGGACAATGATAAGTCAAACATTTAATTTTTCTGAAGCCCAGTCAATTAATGACTTCCAACCATATATTTGGCTGTCTCTTTATTTTCTTGTGCGTAAATATATATATCCAATCCATTACTTGCATGGCATCACTCACATTGAACTATGAATGCCGATATGTGTATCATTGAAGACCATAGAGTCCTACTTAATTTCTCCACTGGAAGATGTAACAACCTCATCCCACATCTACCCAAGTAACTGGCCGACTGAATTAAATATGAAATGAGAGGCCACTATAATGTGATTCAACCTCCTAGGTGACCTTTGTTGGACCACTAATTTGTCATTATTATTATCACTTTTTAACGTCCATTTCATCCATTTCTACCATTATTTATCACATCATTGATCATAATTTATCATATAATTCCATTTTATAATTATTTATGCTCTTAAGGATAAATATTATTTCTTCTCCTTTATTTTTAATAAATTGATGATTATTATGCATGATTTTACCAATGATGGTTTATTGATGAATTTGTTGTAACATTGCTCATGATTTTAGCCTCCAAAATCTTTTCGAGATTGCAAATTTGATCTCCAACTCATAATGAAATATTCCAACTCAGAAATTCATTGGAATAAGAAGTAGTAGTTTTTCATTTAATGTTTGAGACAAATGAAGGAGCATATTGAAAATCCAAAACATGGGTTTTGTCCAGAATGGACCGAATTAGTTTTTCTATGAGAACTTTTCCAGAATTCAGTCTATATGAAGAGAAACGGAAAGTTCTTCAAAGACGATTTTCTCAGATTTCCTATTGCAAGTATTTTCTAAATTCTTCCAGTTGCAATACAAAATTCAACTTGTTCCTACTGAATGTTTATGGAAAGATCTTTCAGATATGATCTTGCTTATCAATTTGTTTTTTATAATCCAAATTTGTAATGAAATCAGTTCATAATCAACTTTGTTGTAACTTCCCTTTGCTCTCTATGTACTTAAATGAAAATAGAGATCAAAGAGGAAGGAGGATAATTGGGGGATAATGGAAGGATAATTAGGAGATAGGAGATGGATAATTCTTAAATAGGATGTAGGAGAAGAGATAAGAGATGAGAGATGGGAGATGAACAATTATTGAATTTGAGGAAAAGCTAAGAACTTCATTATGCTGTAATTATTTCTCTCATATATTTTAATGAAGGAAGTTATATTCCATTAAGTTCTACATATGTTATTTATAATATGATCTAAGTTATTTCTCAAGGCAGAACTAAGTCTTGGGCAGTTGGGCCCACTGCCTTCAACAAGGTGCTGCCTTGAACATCTATAGTAGTTTAGTTGTGTGCTTGTTTCTTTGAATTTCAATCATTGTTCTTTAAAGTAAATTTCCTTTTATTCAAAGTAATTTTTTGGCTGCTACATTTCCCAGATTTGTTGTTTCCTACAATTTCTAGATTTCATTCAATTAACTCCTCTAGATTAGCATTTGAATTATGTTAGGTGCAATAACTTAAATTTCCAATTCAACAATGTGTGGTTTAATTTAATAATGATTCAAGTTGTGTGATTAGCATAATTGTTTTTCCTATCATTTACTTTCTTCTTTTTAATTTTAGTTTTATTATTCAAGTCTTACATTTTGTTCCTTCTTGAATGAGCTTCATAGTATAGAAGACAATCATATAGAACAAGTGTTAGCTATTGGTATTGTTATGCATCTATTTTTCAGATTGCCTTGAAATAAAAAGGCACTCCTCAGGTTGATAATTAATGTCTAGGTAATTAGTTGTTTTATTTATTTATTAAGCAATTAATTTTACCCAACATTCTGGCATTGTTGCCATGGAGGTAGTGAAATGGCACTACCACACTAATATATGGTTATAGATACATACCTAACTTCTTGAAAGCTGGATATTGAAGATGGGAGGTAAGAACCTATACAAGCATCCTAGGGAACCAGTGATGGGTCTACCCTCAGTAGTCAGGATTAGGTCATATAGCATGCACTAATAGAAGTAGGAATTTTAGAGGTAGAATTTTGAAAGAAAAAAACCCAATGATTCCATTAAGTGGTGTTGTAAGAACCACCCATTTCACTAACCAATTGATAGGAACATTTGAAGGAGGAGCCTCAAAGAAAAACATGAATAGCATCTTCTATTCTGGTAAGAAATGGCTCACATTGCTACTTTTAAATTCCCTATCAGAGATCTACGAGTGTCACAAACGCACATCATTCCCCCATCTGCTCTACCAAATTTTCATGGTTTGGAAAATGAAGATCCAGATACATTCTTATTTGAGTTTGAAGTACTTTTTAGAGGATATGATTATTGTATTAATGATCAAAGGTTGAAAGTGTTTCCTCTTACTCTAAAAGGAGAAACTCTTATTACACAACATTTTGTCACTGTCCATGTAATCCCTATTCCTTGATCCTGGAGGACCTCTATAGTGAACTCTACATGCTCTCCCTTCATGAAGAAATTGCCATTGTGTCCCACTTCATGAGGAGAACAATTCCCTTTTGCACCATTTCCCCAAAATCTTCTATTTTTCGCAGTTTACAAGACCATCACTATTGACTGTTGTCCTCCTCGTGCTGATATGAAGTGATTAACAATGTCCCTAGTGCTGACCGGAGTGACTGAGCTTTGTTCCAGTCCTACTGGTCCTCTTATGGAAAGTTTTTTAAATAAGGAGCTGAAGCTTCGTAATGGAAGTCTAGTAAATGGTTTGACCGGATGGGGTCTAGGATGTCAGTTTGGGATTGTTTCCCCTATAAGGATGGAACTACCTGAAGAGATAAGACCTTCTTCCATGAGAAGAGGATCCATCTCTCATCCATTCATGCTATATAAACCTCCCTTTTTCCCAAGCACAAGCTAGTGTTAATATTGGTGTGCTAGTGCTAATTAAGTTTGGAGTAAACAATAAGCTATTCATAGTTGTAGCTCTCTAGTTGTGTGAGGGAGAAGTGTGAATTTGGTTTAGTGTGAAGCCTAAAGGGAAGAGCCTTAAAACTATCATTCTTGAGGCCATCATGGAATGCTAGTAGAAGTGTGTGGGAACCTAGTTTTGTCGAAGGAGAACATAAATGTCAAGACAATGGTTGTAATCTCTTCTTGATTCAATAGATATGAAGCTATTGATTGATTTCCTACATGATGTGTCATCTTACATGTTCATGGCTTAATGTTGACTTGTTAAGTAGGTTGAATTACAATTTGTCTATTATAACGGTTGTTGTTTGTTGTTGTTTACTTGTTTTAGGTGTTCGAAGAAAGAAACAGGAGATAGCCGGAGCGAGCAAGCAAGGTCATCACCAAACGGGATAAGTGTACTAAGAGGTAGGCCCTATTAATTGGTTCTAACCTAAGGAAATCTTCCATAGAATGTATCAGTTGTGGCTAGACCCATTATCGAGCTAGAGGAATTGTTTGTGTCCACACTCATAATTTCACTTCACCATAAATTGGCGAACATACTGGGGAGCCAATCCTTCTATTTGTCTTGTTTGAGATTTCATGGTTTTGTGTGAACTTTTCTAGTTCCACTTCTTCCCTTTGGTTCTATTTGTTTTCCTTTGCTTACTGGCCTAAGCTTGAAATTAATAGTAGCAAATATAGTCCCAGCTTTAAAAAAAAATTATTTTTTTTCTTTGCTTCCTCGCTCAACGTGCTTAATTTGTTGACAGTCACGCCGATCAGCGTGATATGCTGAGAAATAGTTGCATCAGCCTCCTTCTGGTGCTTGTTGTCAGTTAGGCAGTCACACCGATGCTTGTTAGTGAATATTAGCGTTTGTCCCAAATGTTGGCCACTGTGTTTTTCTCTCATGATTTCAACCTTGTAAGCCCTTTAGACCATTTTCTCCCTGACTAGAAAGATGCTTTTCATTTGGTTTGTTTGCTTGTTGATTTGTCATCTTTTTGCGTGATTTCTTGGGTCATTGGATGGTTAATGGAACCAGACCATCTAGATTGTCATCCATTCAGCTGATTGTGGACTTAGTGAATCGAGTTGTTAGTGCATTTACCCCTTGTATTTGGTTTGCGGTCCTGCTACGACTTTGACTTCCATTACAAAAGTTTGAAGAGTTTCATTTTCTTTTTTAAACATTTATTTTACGGCATGGATCATATTACGTGTCTTTTTTTTGGTAAAGTATAGTTTCACCAGTCTGAAAGAGATTCTCTTTTCATATTTTCATTTTCTTAAAGAGATAATTGTCTCGAAATTTTTTTCGTTGAAGTGTTGTATGAGAAAAACTCATTTCTTCATTTCATGAAAAGTATGAAATTCTAGTTTTTGCATCAGTTTTCTATAGTAGTCGTCATCATTGAAGACTAGGATTGCATTGGAATTTGAAAAGAAAAAGAAGTATTTTTTCTTTTTGAAGGACTGTTAGAAATGAACTTGTCAAGAAATTAGGAATTGCAATGTATTTTTCATTAGTTTATTTTTTTCAAAAAGAGAAGTAGTGAAAAATCATTTTGCTTTTAGTTGCTTGGTTGTTTGCATTTAATTGTGCGTTTTATACCATCTCTAGTGTAGACAATTCATTGAATTGAAAGTGTCTTGTATCACTTAGTTGCATTTAAGGTTTTTCGAGTCACATCACTAAGGCCTGAAAACTGAGATATAACTCAAGATAAACTTTAAAATGAACTCAATTAACATAGGGTGCATTTGAAATATAATGATCACATCTAGAAGGTTTAGGCTAGAGACGTGTTCCAGTGTCTTTAAACCTAGCAGTTTTCGTTAGCTTCCGCACTAAACAATGCTAGTACAAATTTGTGCTCCCCATATTGTCGAGTATATAATGGGAAACACCTTTAGGCTACAATCCTTTATCCATACGAAGCCGAGTCGACCACCTTGCAAACGTGATACATCGAACGCAACATTCAGGGAGATGGCTTGCCCGTACTTCTCGATTCGCTGGGATGTATTCTGCAGTTCACAGTTGCCTGATAATCTTTTTTACCTAGACCATTGAGAGGATTCATTTGATATTTTTAACTCATTAAACTTAAAAGATAATTAGAGCACTTTTCCTTTCAAGCTCGTTTCCAATCGAAAGCACTAGAGTCATCTTTGTTTCTTTCTCGACTCTTAAAAAATGAAAGAGAACCAGTGTATTTATGCGTCTTTATAAACTGATTGCCCACGATCTGATAACACCCTGTTAGTCTCTTCTAGACCAAATTGTACATTTCCGATAAGGAAAATTTCAAAGCCTTGAATTTTATCTCTCTCTTCTCCTGTTAACAAAGACAAGGTCATCATGGTTGAACCATCTAGTTCACTGAGTTCCTCTTCCTCTCCTCTGTCTGAAAGATTGCCTAAGGATCTGTTTCTTGAATTACTAGAGTCACTCGAGGACCAAGATGTTAAACTTGGAATCATTATAAGCATTCAACCTTTGTCATCATGTCTCTACCTAATTCAGATGCTCGGTCTCCTGTTGATTTTGGCCTAGAATCTCTAGACAATCCCTTTCAAATTCCTGAGAGTTCACCGACCACTGACAGTCAGCTTGGACTGGTTATTTATCATTTGAATTCTTTCTTTTACCTTGTTGTGATATCACCATAGCATCGATACAATCCATACAATCAGTCGGGTGTTGCTTTGGAATTATACCCTTGTACTTCTTTGGTTGTTCACTGTGGTTTATTCCCAGATATGGAACCCAAAGGTGATGCTCCAGTCACCTCTCTGGATTAGTCAGAAGTTTCTACTCCACACACTGTCGAGGAGGAAGAACATCCATTTACTTCTGAAGGTTTACCCTATACAGGGAGCATTCCCATCAATGTGTATCTGGAATTTCTGCCTAATTATGTATCCTTGGCACAATTAGTTTCAGGTACACCTAGTGCCTCATCACTTTATCATAACTCTATTTGGGCATCCAGCACCATGCCTACTACAGGTCCATTCATTGCGAACTCGACCTCCTAATAGGCCATTATCTTAGTCCTGGTGTAACCCACCATTCTGGACCCTCTTGTATCATCCTTCCCAGTCACTCGTTCGGTTTAACCAATGGTCTCGAAGAATGTCTCTGTCAGTTCCTCAATCCCTCTGGTTAGTGGCCAAGATGTGCCACTGCCTAGGGGGCAGAATCACAATGTTTCTATGGTATTAGGTGCCACCAATGTGAGTGGCTCACAAGCTCACATGCTTGATATGAACTAGCCTTCTTCTGGCATTATTCAAAACCCTGCTGGTCCTGCTGGATCGAGCAATGTCCAGTACCAATACGTTCAAAATATTGTTAGTCTGTTTGGGTCAAGCAATGTTCAGTATGAGCAACCATATCAGTCTTAGGTCCAATACCAAACTCCTTACGTGTCATATGGTTGTCAAGTAATGGTCAATCCACCTTGCGCCCCTCAGTCTCAATAGTACATTCAGCCTGGCTCATCTACTTTCCATGGTGGCTATGCGCATATTTAGTTCAGAAAATTTCTGAGCACTATTCAAGTACCCTTGCAACAGCAAGGATAACCTCTATAACAACAAGGGAAACCTTTGTTACCGCAAGGGAAACCTTTGTTGTAGCAAGGGCTATCCATGCATCACCAACGATAAATGATCTCGTAGTAATGTTAATTGCAAACACTGCAGGGACAACCCTCGCAACCATTTTAACAAATTGTGCAGTAATAGATGCAGTATGCTCTGCAAACCTCCCATCCCATGTCTTCACAGGGCCAACCTCTGCAGTCCTAGGGACAGATTTTGCAGCCGCAAAGCCAACCCTTGCAGTAGAAAAACCATCCCTGGCAGTGACAACCCTTGTATACATATTAGTAGGGTAAACCCTTACAAGGGTAAGGCTAGGGTCAAGTCCTATAGTAGCAGGCCAAAAATCCTAACGTCCTAGGTCAACAGGTCAAGAATCCTTTTAGCGAAGGTAACAGGTACAAAACCCTAATGTCCTAAGTCAACAGGTCCAGAATCCTTTTGGACAAGGGAAGCAGGTACATAATCCCTATGTCCAAGGGAAACAAGTGTATAATCCTTATGCCCAAGGAAACCAGGTCCAAATTCCTCTTGTTCAGGGGCAACAGGTTCACCACTCGTATGTTCAGGGACAACAAGTATAATACCCATATGTCCAAGGTCAATAGGATCAACAAACTCTTAACCCGTACATTGCTTATCAACAACCTATGACTGGACAGTTCTAAGGTATTCAAGGTCAAAATCCTCCCTATGGCCAAGGTAACCCACAATGGGGGTAGAATCAAATGCCATATGGCCAAAATCCTCCACTGTGGGGCCAAAAT
The DNA here is from genome assembly GCA_000404065.3 of Pinus taeda. Taxonomy (NCBI): domain Eukaryota; kingdom Viridiplantae; phylum Streptophyta; class Pinopsida; order Pinales; family Pinaceae; genus Pinus; species Pinus taeda. The sequence goes on along the minus strand of APFE031425728.1, from coordinate 147,707 downwards.
CCTTACCAACAGGAATGGGCTCCTCCGCTTGGACCTGCTTACCGACCACCAATGCCTTTTAATACTCAATTACCGTTCTTGGCCACACTAAAGTTGTTAGATGTGTCTCGCCTTACAAATGATCCAATTCTTCATTCACCATACTAGCCTCTGGTTCCGTCCAAGATCCCGAGCAATTGTCCAAAATTCGATGGGAAAGCAAAAGAAGATCCTCAAGCCCACACGATGACATATCACCTCTGGTTCTCTTCGAATTCTTATGCTGATGATTCCATTCATCTCCATCTTTTCCAGCGAACCCTCATAGGTGCTGCAGCCAAATGGTACATCGAGCTTCCTCGAGGTACTTACCATGACTTTAACTCCTTAGCCATGGCTTTCCTCATGCATTTCCAACTGTCGATTCGCTATGAAACTGGCACCTATTTTCTCACATTGCTTAAGCAAGATACTGTGACACACATCTCCGATCACATCCATGAATGGAGACATTGATGTTTCCTGATCAAATTAGAGATTCTTGATTAGTTTCTCACTGAATGGTTCACTAAGTCATTCGTGGCCCCAATTTCTCATGATATAGCTATGGGTGGGTGTGTTGTTGAAGAACAAGCCATTGCTCATGCCCAGTACTTAGATCTAGTTTACTCTTAGTCTAGGACTTTGTATGAGTTATTACTCGATGCTCCGTGGCCATCATCTAATACCATGGAATCGAAGTCACAGGCTACAACCCTGTTGATGGAGTTATTGGTTCAATGTCCTAGACCGCTACTAAATCTTCTTCCAAACAAAAGTCACTCTCAAACACTGTTCCCAATAATTCTTCCCAGAATCCACTAGGCCCTGGTAAAACCTTAGAGGTCCACGTTGTCCAGTCTACCGCAATGGACAAATCCTTGAAAGGTAAGAAGAAAGGAAAAGGAAAGGGTAATAAGGTCCTCCTAAATCCTTTGCTGGTGAGTCTTCACAATGGAAACCTAAGTATCCCTGCCTCATTTGCGAGGAGGATCACTATACCAAGGATTTTCCGCAACAATCTAAAGTTAGTCATTTGCTCAAAGGGACCCCAGCTGTCCTAAAAGAGCCATTTTCTTCTGATCATACCCAAATGGTGGACCAACTTCAATCCTCTACTTCCTCAAGATCTCAAGTGTTCATGATGAGTACGCCTATTAATTTGGCTACTAGATCAAAATATTACCAAACTCCTTTTTCGATAGTTGGGAAAGAGAGAGAAGCCACCCCTTCTTCTTCTACCCCAAGTTCTGGCCCTCTTCATATCGAGTGCCCTAACCCTGATTTTGCTACATGACCACCCTCTCGAGGTGTGATAAGGAAATCCTCGTACAATCCCAATGCTCGAGCTTCTCAACACTATAATATTGTTGAGGACTTGCCTCAAGCACTGTCAGCTATGTTGGCTCTCGAGGTGCTCCAAATCTGCGCATCACAACGGAAATATTTGTTGTCGACGATGGGGGGTATTGATCCAGTGATTCCAATTTGATATGTTTTGATCTAGAGAACCATGTTCTGCATCTACCTCATCAAATTTCCTTTCTCATTCAAGTAATCATCGAAGAGAATACCATCCACAAGGCTGTGATCGATGGAGGTGCTTCCACCTACATCATGTCAATCACATGCCGAAAGGGAATTGGTTCTCCCACTTTGAACCAATCCCCAAAAACATTGGAAGCTTTCGATGGGATCGATTGGTGACCCTTTGGTGTCTTACCTAACCTTGACATTCCTCTGGATGAAAGATAGTACAAATCAAGGTAGAGATTGTTGACACTAATCTCACTTAGAATCTTCTACTCGGCCAACGCTGGACCCATGTCATGCATGTTGTAGCCTACTCCCTACTTCGCATGATTCATTTTCCCCATCAAGGGAAGATTATAACTACGACTAGTTGTCCTTCTTTGCCTCTTCCTCCTTGAATGGCAATGGTCCATACGTCAAGCACACTGGTGCTCCCTATGAGAGGGTGGGCAAAGGTCTTTTTAAAGATTCTACCTTAATGGGAATTTTTTTACTCCCACCTCCTCATGTTGCCTTTGTCAACATGATCTTGATCAAATCTGATCCTTAGGTCATACATTTACCTAATCTTGTTGATGCCTGGGGCAAGGTTATGCCACTTAGTCCTACTGAAATCAATTACGTGAATATTGTTTCGGCCTCAAGTTCTGCATCCTTTGATTCTTCTATTTCAAAGACCTCTCTCAATACGTATTCTCAATACCCATGGCTTGGCACTTTGGAATCTCTTGATCCCTTAGCCAAGACTTTTCTTGTTGACGAAGGTATCATGGGAGTAATGTCTCCCAAGGAACCACCTTGGACTGATACTCATAATCCTTCCTCATTCCTACCTCGCCCAATGATCATGTTTACCAGTCTTGAAGAATTCTCTTCTCAACTATCTATTGACGTGTCACTTTATCCCGACATAGTCAAGGCCTTTCAACCGACAGCACCTTTATCCCTTCATGGATTCAGGATTTTTCTCCCTCCATGAGCTTTTACCAATTGCCCATTACTGCAGTGGGGTTCTCATCTGCCTTGTAACTCTCCTTTCCCACGGGGCATGGGGCAAAGCCCTATATGATTTCTACTCTATTATTTGGCCGAGTTGATGTTTACTTGTCATGGCACTGGTAAAACTCTGGTGTTTATGTGTGTTGATTGATTACCTAAGTCCGAGCATGGAATCTCTCAAGAAGTACTATGCTTAAGCCATCTTTCATGGTTACTTGTGTACATTAGTGTGTCATTAATTTTTGTGTTGTGGGGTTTGGTGTGTTAGTTTTCAAATAGCTTTCCTATTTACTATGTTTTCCTTGCTTTGTAGATGTCTATGACTCCCCACATCAGTTTTGTTGATGGTGCTTTCCATAGTACTCGGAACCTATCATCTATAGCATGAGCTCTTTATAACCCTCATGGTGAGTTGATTGATCTTAAAGGTATATGTTTAGGTCACACAACTAATGAAATTTATGAATATAGTGTAGTCATCGAGCTATTGTTAGAAGCCATTGTTCTTGACATTCAAGAGTTGGTTGTCAACCTGGATTCATAGCTTGTTGCCCTTCAATGCAACGAGCAATATTCCGCCATAAACCCTCAAATATTGAGAATGTACCTTCGTATTCATCTACTGGAAAGGCATTTTTATTATATTATATATCATCATATTCCTATATGAATGAATACATTGATAGATGCATTGGCTAACTATGTGTTGGATAGACATTTACGAAACATGTGAAAAACCAAAACAAATCCTTTATACCATAGTAAGCAAGAAAATACAACATATATATATATATATATATATATGGTGATAATGTTTGATACATCAAAAACCCAAAAATAATATGTATGTCCAAAATAACATCAGCGGCTCACAGGCCTCATATATCTGTGGCACACAGGCCTCAAAAATGTAAAATGTTGGACCTAGGAACTAATCATCATAGTGATAGTGGTAGCATGACACAACTCATGTAACACAGGTCAGTAATTAGCGGATCTGATCCGATACTCCCACCATGTGTCTCTTGTACTGGCGAGGAATGTCTCCCACTCGAGCATACTCTGGGATACCACGAGTCAACCCTTCAAGGTTCCTTGCGATCTCCTCCTTGTTGTCACTCCCCTCCTGATAAGGAGCGACAACATAAAACTGGCGGGCGACGTACCTGGATATCAGGGACATCCCCACAGGATGCTCTGGTCCAACATCTGCATTAACAGAGAAAAATGTTATGAACACATATATATAAAAAAACAATTAAAAATCACAAAATTAAAAAAATGATTTTTTACCTTCATCATCAAAATCCTCTCCATTTGGTAGCGGCATGTTCAGATCTCCACGGAAGTCAGTGCCACTGTATGGCCAATCCTCCATGACGATATTCTATCATTGTAGCCATGAAAAGAAGGCAAGCTTGTATGACATGTGCTGGCCCACAGTGACCTTGGGCATCAAATGACTCCAGTGGGCCATCCATGGGTCGTGTGGCATGGGAGGATCTACCTCAGTCAACTGGTACTGGAACAAGGATAGTTGTTCCAAGAAGCAAGGTCACTAGTATGGATCCGAAGAAAAATTGCTTCAGATTCCCTGCCTTAGCTTTGGTCAGCTAGTGTTTTATGTTGATCTTCATGGCCTCTGCCCAATTATATCATCAGTGATGTGTAGTCGATGGCATACAGGAATTTCGACTTGTTAGTCTCATGCACTCGCTAGGACCCTGCCACTTTGTTGATATTCAACAGTAGCACTCTCAGTGTCAAATCTCGAATGGTGGCAATCTCAATCTTGCCACCCTTAGATTTGAGGGCTTCAAGGCAATGTTCGATAAGAAACTTGGATATGCTTGCCCCATTCGGTTGTGGCCCATATAAGCTGATTGGTTCCCCTCTCCGGGACAATCCTATGATGAAATATATGTCTGAAGTTTCTAACTCCAGCTCTTGGTCACCAATGACGAATATTTCCCGATTTATGTCCCAGAGACTAATCAAGTACCGAAGCAACTCAAGTTGGGCCCGCATCCCTAGCATGAGAAAGAATTTTAGGAGCCCACAAGCCCTCAAAGCGTCTAGGAAATTTGGATCATTCAGAGCCTAGGTGTCCACATCCTCGTGCTCATGCTCTTTCTAGTCTACCATTTTTGGCGATTATTTCCTACAAAAAACCATAGATTTAAATCAATAATCATTTTTGACCCATAAATTTCAAATTCCAACGGTGGATTTGAGGGGTAATAGGCTTTTCCCCTATTCATGACATTGACACACCTGTTTTAAAATAGTTGCACCGATGGCGTGATAGGTCATTTTAATTACCCTTGGCTGGTGTGATTCCGTGCCTGGAAGACGCCCCAACCGAGGGTGAAAAACTTTGAATAAATCCTCCCTCAAAAATCCCAAAAATGGTTAAAATTAGGAATAAATGGCATGAAAATGAAGCTTAGGGATTTGGCTCTTACCTATAACTGGCGGCTTGGTAATGACTTCCCGAATCTCCCGCAATCTACTCCAGAACAATTAGGACAAAAGTGATTAAAAAGTCTTTCACAACAAGGTAAAATAGTAAATGGTAAGAAATATTTACTTTTCCTCCCTTTTATTTAGTTTTTCATGAAATATTAGGTTTTGTAAATGTTTTGATCTATTTTTCCTCAAGAATTGGATTATGCACTTTACCTTTTTTGTGCAGTGACAAGTGATGGATGTTCAACGATGATGCCGAGTCAAGTTTCAGTTGTTTTCTCGACTCGTAAAACTCATAAGAAAAGATTTCCGAGTGTTTTTTCCCTTTTGACTCGTAAAAGAGAATAAAATGGGGGTCTTCTTTCAAGCTCTTTTCTGACACTTTAAAAGAAAAAAGATAGCTGAGCCCTTGTCGTTTCAAACTCGTTAATGGATGCGAAACGTCACGTGCACAGTATAAGTTTGCCCCTTCTCTCGGCTAGGATGAACTATTTATGAAAATGCTACACCTTGACTGAAATGGTCAAGCGATTATCTTGAGTATTATTTTCTACCTTTTTGGGCTTAAGAGACACAAATGTACGAAAAGGGACCATGTGGAGTTTTCTTTTCCATGTCTTTTTCAAAATCTATAAACATGAAAAAGATACTGAGTTACACCTTTGTCGAACTCATCAAAATATTAAACGACATCAGATTCGTCACCATGATGAACATGAGCTTCTCCTTCCTAAGGCTCATTAAGCTTACTAGGTCGGATTTGTCTGAAGGATGAACTTATAGTGCAAGCATATGCTATCCCCTTCAAGCTTGCAAGTAAAAATTAATTGGGGTACCTACCAGAAATAGTGGGGGAAAATTCGGAAATCTAATAAGTTGTATCAGTAACTCACTCTTTAACATGATACTTTCTGCTTCGTGTCGGGTTGGGATATCGTCCTTTGTATCGTTGACCTTCTTGGGTTGGGCCATTCATTTTTTCCTTCCATTTGATCTCTGCCACATCATCATGACTACCGATCCTATGGATCCAAAAGCTGCCAAACTTCCAGTTGTGTCTCTGATATGTCAAAGAGTTGTCCTTCCGTAGTTATACTTACCTCTGATTCTCTATATCATCTGAAATCATTTTGCATCCTTTTGTCTCATGTCAATGATGAGGGATAGATCATGGCCCTCCTTCAACATGGCCACTTCCTGTCAAATTCAACTCATTATCTAGGAAGTTAACCGAGAGACTCCCTTCCAGTACCCTAGATATTGCATGCCCTAATGGCAAGTTCTTTTCACTTGACGACAAGTTCACATCATTGTTTTTCAATCGAGTGATTTCATGGGTGTTCAACTTGAGTTCCTCTGTTCACATTTTGTGGATTGTGCTGATAGTACCTTGAGGACCATTGTCATTATTGGTGGTTTCTCTCGCACTTGTTAACAAGTTACATCATTGATTGGTAATCAAGTGACTTTCTAGCATGTTCGATGTCAACACATCTATTCACATGTTAGAATTTGTACTTTGATCGGGTCGTGTTGGAGTGCAAGACCCTGGGCTCAGATTATAAGTCTAGGTTGCGAAGTGATGTGACATGATTATGTTGATATACATGTCTCTCTTAGATGTATAGTTGTGATCATACCATGACTTATCATATGTGATCCTTCTCATTTTTGGATGGTTGTGACCATACCTTGGTTTCAATATGATTCTGTTTATAGGATTGCTATGCCCATGCCTGGATCCATTTACATGATATTTCTCTGGGTGGTTGCGCCCATACCATGATTCATTTATCATTTGACTGAGTTTTTAGTTATGTATATGTATTTGTATTTACTTGCATGTTTTTTGACAACACACTCCGGTTCCCCACACTGATTCATAAAGAATTTCATCCCTCACTCTAGTTCAGCCTTCACACTTTAGGGGGCATCTTTTATGTAGCATTTTGTCACTGTCCCTGTACTCCCCATTCCTTGATCATGGAGGACCTATACGGTGAACCCTACATGCTTTCCCTTCATGAAGAAACTCCCATTGTGTCCCTCTTCATGAGTAGAACAATTCCCTTTTGCACCATTTCCCCAAAATCTTATGTCTTTTCCCAATTTACAAGACCATCGCTAATGACCCTTGTCCTCCTCGTGCCATTATGTAGGGATTAACACTATCCGTAGCGCTAACCATAGCGACTAAGCTTTGTTCCAGTCGTGCTAATCCTCTTATGGAAAGTTTTTTAGATAAGGAGTCGAAGCTTCTAGCTCTAGAAGCTTCGTAACAGAAGTCTGGTAAATGGTTTGACCGAATGGGGTCGAGGATGTCAGTTTGGGCTCATTTCTCCTATAAGGATGGAACTAATTCAAGAGATAAGACCTTATCCCATCAAAAGAGGATCCATCTTCCATCCATTCATGCTATAACCTCCCTTTTTTCCAAGCATAAGCTAGTGTTAATATTGGTGTGCTAGTGCTAATTAAGTTTGGAGTAAACAACAAGCTATTCATAGCTATAGCTCTCTATTTGTGTGAGAGAGAAGTGTGAATGTGGTGTCCTTGTGAAGCCTAAAGGGAAAACCCTTAAAAATATCATCGTTGAGGCCATCATGGAATGCTAGGAGAATTGTGTGGGGACCTGGTTTTGTCGGAAGAGAATGACAACATCAACACAATGGTTGTAATCTCTTCTTGATTCAATATATATGCAACTATATATAAATTTCCTACAAGATGTTTCATCTCACATGTTCATGGCTTAATGTTTCTTGACTTTTTAAGTAGGTTGAAGTACAATTTGTCTATTATCATGGTTGTTGTTTGTTGTTGTTTACTTGTTTCAGGTGTTCGAAGAACGAAATGAGAGATAGCTGGAGTGAGAAAGAAAGGCCATCACCAAACAGGATAAGTGTACTATGTGGTAGGACCTCTTAATTGGTTCTAAACTAAGGAAATATTCCATAGAATGTATTAGTTGTGGCTAGACCCATTATCAGGCTAGAGGAATTGTTTGTGTCCACACTCATAATTTTACTTCACCATAGCTCTCCGATGGTTCATGAGACTTGGTGGGAACTGCATCCAAACATGGGAGGACATGAAGAATGTATTCTTGAAGAAGTACCAAGACTATTGCAAGGCCCATGAATATATTTTTAGTATGATACAAGGGAAAGATGAAATCTTGGAGGACTATGTACAACGATTTAAATACAACTTTCAAAAACCAAAGCATAAGCATTTGAAGAAAAATATCTTAAAAACAATCCTTATTAAAGGAATCAAAGATGAATTTTTAGAACTCTTAAGTATGATAGGAAAAGGTAATGTTTTTTAGTTCTCATATGATCATGTCTGTGAATCATGCATAAGGTATTCAAGAGGAATCTCCAAGGCTGGTAATAATTCTAGAGAAGTTTCTTATTTCTTTTCGAAATCTACTACAAGAACAAGAGATATAGGAGTTGAAATCGATAATTTATTTGGAAATTTTAAAAATGATTTTATTAGCTTTCTAAATTCAAAATTGCATGATTTATAGGTTAAGAAAAATCAGGCAGATTTTGATCAAGTGTTTTGCCCTCATTACCGAAAGGATCATCCCATAGATAGTCACTCTTCCTTATCTCGGATGGAAGTAGCATATCAAAGTGATGGAGAAGCTGCAACAAGGTCAAAACCATGGAAATCATGGCCTACATGTATGGTTCAAAACACTTGCTCTCCATTTTGTTACTTGCATAATCCATTATGGAATACTCCTGTGTTAGGGCAGCCATGTCTATCCCAATATAACCCCCATCAATATTGTCTACAAGTTTGGCATGCTTCATCTTATGATTACCTGGATACTCTCCCACATCTTGTAGCAAAAACACATCATCCATACTCTTTTCCAGCTTTTCAACAACATCTTATTTATCTATCAAAACTACCCACACAACCCAACCAACTACATCATCAAAATGCTCCATGCCCTACACAATTTCTTGCTCAAATCATTCCACACCCTCACCATAATAAACCAATACAACATGCTTACAGTGTTGAACTACAAAACTTACTTACGCTTCCCACCCATCTATCTCATATGCACCATTGCAAAAAACTTATATTGATATTGGGAATGTTTCAGATCCAAAAGTTGTAGAAGTTATGGAAGAAAATGAGGTTTCTTCTCGTGTGCATCAAAAAGTCATTTTAAAAACTCAAGAACTTCATGATATGATGGCTATGGGAAATCAAGAAAGTAAACGATATATTGAAGATTGGTTTCACTCCATCATTTGTTTACAACATCACTCCATACTTCAACAATTTTTGACACCATCTTTTAAGTGAAGTTAGCTTCTCATACCCCTACTATTTATTAACATGCATTTTTAAAATTTGGGTATGTACATAGTTCAAGCCTTATTTCAAAAAAGAATCCACTGGAAGTACTCTTATATGTAAGCATATTTATTTTTCAAAGAAGAGTAGGTTAGTGTAGAAAATAAATAAAGACATAAATAAATACATTTTTTTTTAATGTAAAAATAATTGTTTTTGTTGCAACACGTTGTGGAAACCAACATCGATGATACATGTTTTAATTTATTTGTGTATTAAGATGAATTATAATGAAAATACCAGTTTTGCTAACACTCATATTCATTTTTATCACCAATATGGAAAAATTTCTTGAATATCAAATTATTTGCCTTGCGGGCTTCATTAATGTTCTTAAGACACAATTGGTATTGTCATGTTCTGAGGGACCAAAAGGGAATATTTTTAAATCCTGTTTCTATCCTAACTATCCCTTGATTTCTACTTTCCTACCCAATTTGAATCACTCCATTTGGATTTGAAACGAAAAGTTATAACCAAAACATTGATAGGGTGTCTAGTAGGCAGTTCAGGAAAAGAGTTGTGACAGTCCATTTTTGGAGGTCTAAATAACTATATTTTTAAAATATTTTTCTATGGTATATTTCTCTATGAATATAGTTTACATATAAATTTGAATCACTCAATTTCAATATTGTATTACGAAGTTATGACCAACATACTGACTGTCTATTGTAAATCTGCACTTTTAAAACTCTATTTTTCCAACTGTTCACTTTGCCTATTTGACTCACCATTTCTTCTTGTCTTCAAAAAATATTTCTATTGGAGATAAATAAATTAACGTACTTTAATCTCCAATTTCAACCATTTGAATCTGTCATCAAATGAAAACGTTATGCTTACAATATCCACTGTTGGTCTAAGCAAAGAAATCGAAAATGACTCTGTTATGTAGGTTGTTCTAAGTAAAATTGACATAGCATATCATGGAATTTTAAAACATGTTCACATTTGTGATATAACTTTGAAGTATCTCTCATTTGGATTTTATATCACTCAAATTGGACGAAAAACAAAGGATTTATGATTAAAACACTGCTGGTTAGCATGGTCGACCATTGCTCTCCTGTAGGTGACAAATAAATTTTTCTTTGTTTATCTTTATGTGGATTTGTTTTACAGAGTAAATACTTGTTATTTTTTACATATGTCTTGGATTATGATATCTCGATCAACTCTCTTCTTCCATGATTTCATGTTTTGTTGCAGGTAGGCACTCGTTTTTTGCAGGTTCCAAGAGAATAAAAGAAGTCAATTTATGAACGAGCAATTCTTGAAAGAAATGTTAATGAAACAAGGGGATTTCATCTAGTTCATTACCTAATGGATTCATAACATAAGAAACACAAAATTGATTTCCATTTGAAGATTCATGTGACTACTGCCAAAACATTTTTCCAAGAGATTATTTTTTTCCATTGACAAATTGATATTCCCTTAGGAAATAACATCATAGTTGTTGTAAATTATATCTATTTATTGTTTCTAAATAAAGTGTTGTTTCTTTTCTGATTTCTCTTATGTTTTTGTGTTTCAGGTGTTTCTTCCTCCAAAGTTGTAGTTTTTATTCCGTTGGTGAATGAATAGCAGATGTTTGGTAAAACAAACAAATCTGATTTGTATTTGGGTGTGTTTAGTAAGTGTTGTTCAATCGATTAAACGATTGTTGTTCAATTAATTGAAAATCATTTATTTTTGTGTGCGTGTTGTTGTTCAATTGATTGAACGATTTCTATTCAATCACTTGAACAACACTTATTTGTGTGTGTGTGTTGTTGTTCAATTGATTGGACAATTGTTATTCAATCAATTGAACAATACTTTGTGTATTTTGTTATTCAATCGATTGATCGATTACTGCTGAATCAATCAAACAACACCTTATGTATTTTGTTGCTCAATCAGTTGAATGATTGTTGTTCAATCAATTGAATAACACTTTTTGTGTTTTTTCGATTTTGTTATTCAACTGATTGAACAACACTTTCTGCATTTTTTCGATTTTGCTATTCAATCGATTGAATGATTGTTGTTTAATCAATTGAGCAACATTTTTTGGTTTTTTTTGATTTCGTTGTTCAATTGATTGAATGATTGTTGTTCAATCAATTGAGTAACACTTTTTGCGTTTTTTCAATTTTTCTATTCAATCAATTGAGTAACACTTTTTGCGTTTTTTCAATTTTTCTATTCAATCAATTGAACAACACTTTTTTCATTTTTTCGATTTTCCTGTTCAATCGATTGAACGATTGTTGTTCAATCAATTGAACAACACTTTTTTCACTTTTTCGATTTTGTTGTTCAATCAGTAGAATGATTGTTGTTCAATCAATTAAACATCACTTTTTGCATTTGTTGTTTTGTTGTTCAATCAATTGAACATCATTTTTTGCGTTTTTACGATTTTGTTGTTCAATCGATTGAACGATTGCTATTCAATCCATTGAACAACACTTTTTGCATTTTTTGATTTTGCTGTTCAATTGATTAAACGATTGTTGTTCAATCGATTGAATTATTATTGTTCAATCAATTGAACAACACTTTCATGTTTTTATGATTTTGTTGTTCAATCGAATGAACAATTTATATTCAATCAATTGGTAAACACTTTTGCATTTTTTTTTAAATTTTGTTGTTCAATCGATTGAACGATTGCTCTTCAGTCCATCAAACATCATTTTTTGTGTTTTTTTATTTTTTTTGTTCAATCAATTGAACGATTGTTGTTCAATCAATTGAACAAAAATTTCGCGTTTTTATGGTTTTGTTGTTCAATCGATTGAATGATTGTTGTTCAGTCAATTGAACAACACTTTAACGTTTTTACGATTTTGTTGTTTAATCAATTGAACGATTGTTGTTCAATCAATTAAACAACACTTTTGCATTTTTTTTATTTTGTTTTTCAATCGATTAAACGATTGTTGTTCAATCAATTGAACAACACTTTTGTGTTTTTCTTCGATTTTGTTGTTCTATCGATTGAACGATTGTTGTTCGATCCACTGAACAACACTTTTTCATTTCTACGATTTTTCTGTTTAATTAATTAAATGATTGTTGTTCAATGAATTGAACATCACTTTTGCATTTCTTTTTCGATTTTGTTGTTCAATTGATTGAATGATTGTTTTTCAATCAATTGAACAAGTCTTTCGCATTTCTACAATTTTGTTGTTTAATTGATTGAATGATTTCTCTTCAATGAATTGAACAACACTTTTGCGTTTTTTTTTTTTTTTTTTT
>APFE031425728.1:84275-128340 GCA_000404065.3 Pinus taeda | reverse complement strand
ACCATCGCGTCCAAAACCATGGACCGAAAACCATAGGTAGGTTCGCCCAACCTAATATATGGTCCAAAAAAAAATTTCCCCAGGCGTTGCCCCGGACCCTGTAGAGGGGGGCTACCCGCCCCCCTCAAACCCCCTTGCTACGCAATCGGCGCAATGAAGGGGGGGATTTCCCCCCCCTCTAACCCCCCAGTTCACTACGTAGGTTAGTCGTGGAAAGAATATAACACAACCCAATAGTTTTGGGTTACATGAGAACATGCAACATACTCAGTTTGGGGGTATGTTGGGCTACTAATTTGTTATTATTATTATAACTTTTTAATGCCTATTTCATCCATTTCTACTCTTTTTTATCATGTCATTTATCATAATTTATCATATAATTCCATTTTATAATTATTTATGCTCTTATGGATAAATATTATTTCTTCTCCTTTATTTTTAATAAATTGATGATTATTATGCATGATTTTACCAATGATGGTTTATTAATGAATTTTTTGTAACATCGTTCACAATTTTAGCCTCCAAGACCTTTTGCAGATTGCAAATTTGATCTCTAGCTCATAATTAAATATTGAAACTTAGAAATTTGATGGAATAAGAAGTGGCAGTTTTTCATTGGACATTTCGGAAAAATGAAGGAGCATATTGAAAATCTGAGACATGGGTTTTGTCCAAAATGGACCGAATTAGTTTTTTGATGATGATGTTTCCAAAATTCGGTCTGTATTAAGAGAAACAAAAGTTTCTTTGAAGACGATTTTCTTAGATTTATTGTTGCGACCGTTTTCCAAATTCTTCCAGTTGCAATACCATATTCAACTTGTCCCTGTTGAATGTTGATGGAAAAATCTTTCAGATATGATCTTGCTGATCAATTTGTTTTGCACAATCCAAATTTGTAATGGAAATCAGTTTGTAATCAGCGTTTTTGTAACTTCCCTTTGCTCTCTTTGTATTTAACTGAAAACAGAGATCAAAGAGGAAGGAGGATAATTGGCGGATAATGGAAGGATAATAAGGAGATAGGAGATGGAAAATTCTTAGATATGATGTAGGGGAAGATATAAGATATGAGAGATGGGAGATGAATAATTATTGAATTTGAGGCAAAGCTAAGAGCTTGATTATGCTTTAATTATTTCTCTCATATATTTTAATGAAGGAAGTTATCCATCGAGTTCTCCATCTGTTATTTGTAATCTGATCTGAGTTATTTCTCGAGGTGGAATTGAGTCTTGGGAGGTTGGGTCTGCTACCTTGGATGAGGTGCTTCCTTGAACATCTACAGTAGTTTAGTTGTGTGCTTATTTCATTGAATTTCAATCATTGTTCTTTAAAGTAAATTTCCTTTTATTCAAAGTAATTTGTTGGTTGCCGAATTTCCCAGATTTTTTGTTTCCTGCAATTTCTATATTTCATTCAATTTACTGCTCTGGATTAGCATTTGAATCATGTTGGGTGCAATATCTTAAATTTCCAATTCAACAATGTGTGGTATAATTTAGCAATGATTCAAGTTGTTTGATTAGCATAATTGTTTTTCCTATCATTTACTTTCTTCTTTTTAATTTTAGTTTTATTATTCACGTCTTACATTTTGTTTAGTGTTGAATGAGCTTGATAGTATAGAACACAATCATATAGAATTAATGTTAGCTTTTGGTATTGTTAAGCATATATTTTGTCAATTGCCTTGAAATAAAAAGATGCTCCTCGGGTTGATAATTAATGTCTAGGTGATTAGTTGTTTTATTTATTTATTAAGTAATTAATTTTACCCAAAAACGTTAAGGAATAAAAATAGATGGAAACACACCACACAAACCTTCCACCAAACTAACAAAACTCCTGAGAGCCAATCCAACCGCTTAGGTAACCAACCCCTGAGACCAACTAAACTTTTAGACCATTAAACCTCTCGATTCTCCCTTGATATGGACAATCATGAATCTAGAAGGCTTCAAACACTCCAAAAACATGGGTATGCATGCATCAAGGGAATTTTCTCCTCAAACCTATGCCTACGACTTGGAGATTTGTGACACTTTTGAGGCCCAGAGCCCAATTCACTGCCGAAAACTTAATGACACTTTCAGAACTGAAAGATGACAACATAATAAGGACGTGAATGCAACTACTTGAACAAGGACTTGACTAGATCCCTAATAGCCATGACACAAATTTCGTCAAACATATCACAAATATGTCATCTACAAGTTTAAACAATATATCTAAGCATAAGGGCCTCATACTTATCTGAGAATTGCTAAGAAGAAGTGTTCCCTTATATCATTAACTACATTATCATCTATTACGTCATAGATACATTTTTCATTCATTTAAAAATCAAAACATGAGGAGGTCCATATATCATCATTGTCATGATACATGCTTATAACCAACACAATAACAATAGAAATATCAAGGATACATCAGCCATAAAATCCACATATAAACCAATACATTTACACATGATATGTAAAGGAAAGAACCTCTTATTAATGAATGAAAAAGCCAACCCGAGATGGGACTACAACATTCCACCCAACCATAGAGTGGTTGATCCAAATCTCTCTTCAGCCATTCACCCTCGTGCCATATTTGAAGCATGAATGTCGGAATCAAACCAAAAGAGCCAGCCATGGCATCTCGAGGATAAACCACCTCACCGTCATCAATAGAAATGAAGCTTTACCATAACCCACACCAGATCACTAGGCCAAAACAATAAACATGTAATAACAGGCTTTACCATGATCTCCACCAAATCATTAGGCCAAAACAAGAATGGATGCCACCAAATTTCTCCACCTACACGTGAGGAATTTCACTGTCTCCTAGTCTCTCAAGCTTTACAACAATCCACACCAAATCACTTGGCCCTAAACCAAGACCCACTTTTTAGGCTTTACTGCATATCCCATCCTGGGATTACTAGGCTTGATGGAGAGCACCACCTCTAGGCTTTACCATATATCCTTCCATTCACCAGTCGAGGATTCCTAGGCCACATGAGGCAACACAAAATCCATATTTGTTGTAACCCACAGTCTAGTTCAGGGGTTTCTATGCCATGTGTTCTATTATTCAGAGATCCATCTCACTCAGCTTTGAATCCATCTGAGAATCCATCTTAACCAAAGCATAAGAACCCCATCACACCATGGCTATCCAGAAATGGCAAGGCTAGGATGAAAACATTATCACACCTAGCAAAACCCATGCCATAATAAAAAAGAATCACATGCAATACCATGCATTTCAAATCTAGTAACGAAAACCCACGTGCAAATCAATGCCTCCAAAGAATATTGTTGTAGCTGTTTGATCTTGCTCTTACTTGCTTGCTCCTTCCTTCCTCTTGCCTTCTTTGGCTCTCTTGATTAAATGCCAAAGTGCTCCAAGAAAAATCTAAGTGTCCAAGAGTGAGAGATAGATAGAGAGAGAATAATGAGAGAGCTCCAAAACAGAACTAACAAAAAGGTACCAATTGATTCTGAGAAGCATTTCTATCAATTAGGCCTCTGTTTTCTTCATTTCCCATTATTTTCCTTCATTTTTATTTTCACATGCAACCTATGACCTTTCACCTTCCTTTTCTCATAATTTCCATTATTTTCATAAATAAATGTGCCAAAAATGCCATGTTTCCTTTCCAAGGCCTCTGCCAATTTCCTTAGCCATAATAAACCAAATGAACACCCACACTAGGATGTCTTTCCCAACATTTTTCTTGGAATAAGTGTCCCATCAACCGTGGTTATCTCTTTTTCCTTTATTAAGATTTATTACATGGAATTTTCACCAAGGTTGTTACAGAAGCCTCCCCTTGGGGGACACCGTCCTTGGTGTTCAACCACACTTATAACTTAGCAAAACTGTTGAAAATAAAATTTACTTCCCATGGAGCTTTATAACATAACGCGATGCAATATTTATAATGATCACCTTGCTGAGAAGCAAACCAACACAACAATGTAACAACATAATAAATATAATTACATGACACCCGTACCACTTATTATAGCTTTATAACTTATCTCATGGTGGTATTTACATCCACATACATACGTACATATATCAAAACATCACCCAAACATATGCCAAAACATATACCAAAATTGCTTTGCCTCATCCGGCAAACAATGAAGGATACATAGTCCACATGTGATCCTCTATCCCCCATGTAGCTTTATGAGGCTCAATGTGCTTCCACTACACTTTGACCTGCTCGATTGCTCGATTCCAAGCATGAGAACCTTTCTCTACAATACACACTGAGGTTCTGACTAGAATCCTCCATCTGGCTCCACCTATAATACAGACCATTCAATCACATGATCAACATATTTAACATACTTCTTAAGAAATGACACATGGAAAACATCAAAGAATTTCACTGTTGGTAGGCTACTGGTTTGAGCCTCTCAAAAATAATGAACGGTACACAAAACTGGGGTGTCATCTTGGCACATGATCCAACCCACAAGGAGATATTCTTTGGTTTGATGCACAAGTACACCTGTTCCCCAACCTGGAACTCCTTGAACAACTATTCTGATCTGCATAGTACTTTTTTCTATCATGTGCTACTTTCAAATTCTTCTTAATTACCGGCATTTCCCGCTCCATGTCTACCAACATTTCTCATCCAATCAACACCCTATTAACTGGATCACTCAAACTGATGGGATTATTACAACTCCCATACAATTCCTCAAACAGACTCATCTTCAAAGATTCCTAATACCTTTTGTTGTAAGTGAACTCTATCAATGGAGGATACTCTTCCCACTTTCGATGTTGATGCATCACGTACATCCTCAACATGTCCTCCAATATCCTGTTTACCCTCTTAGTTTGTCCACCTGTCTGCAGATGATAAGTTTTACTGAAGGCTAACTCTATGCCCAAAACTACAAAAAACTCCTTCAAAAGCTTGGAAGTAAACTTTGCATCCTTGTCTAATATAATCTTCTTTGAAAAACCATGCAACCTGACCACATGTCTGATGAACACTTGTGCTACATCACTAGCTGAGAATGTAGACTTCACTGGAATGAAGTGTGCAACCTTTGTCAAATTCTCCACAACAACCATGATCGAATCATGTTGTCTACCTATCCTCTGTAAACCTGTGATAAAGTCCATGGAAATTATCTCCCATTTCCACTCGGGAATCGCAATCGACTGTAGCAGTCCACTTGGATGCCTACACTTTATATTTACTAGCTGACAATCCCAACATCTAGCCACAAAAATTGCTACATCTCTCTTCGAATTTGGCCAATAATATAAATTCTTCATTGCTGTCAATGCCTTCTAATAGCCTGGGTGTTTTGAATATGGTTTGGCATGAAACTCCCTTGATATCACCTTCTTGAGCTCATTGTTTTCTGACACAATATCTTGTATCTAAACCTGACCAATCCATCTATTATATGATATCTGTTGTATGATAATAGTCCACATCCTATGCACCTGCACCTCTACATGTTCCACTACCTGTACCTGTACCTATACCACTACCTATACCTGTACCTGTAACTACACTCTGCTACAACCTGTGCACAATCTCCATATACCTGTCATCCTCCTGACATGCCTACAAGATCTTATCCTATAGATTTTTCCCAGAGGAGCTAACAACTGCTATATGATTTACATGTATCCACCTGCTAAGAGAATATTCGACCTTGTTCTCCTTTCCTTTGATGTATGTGACCTCAAAATCAACTCACTAATCGTGGTCAACCATCTAGCTTGCCTAGCATTCAGATTTCGCTAGTCAAATAAATACCTCAATCCACTGTGATCACTCATCAATACAAACCTCCTACCAAGATGATAATGCCTCCACATATTTAATGCATATATGATTGATACTAGCTCCAGATCATGCATCAGATAGTTCTTCTCATACTCATTTTGTTTCCATAACTCATCACACAATATGTATCCTTCCTACATAAGGAATCCACCAAGTCTTCTCTTACAAGCATATGTATGTACTACAAACTCTTTGTTCAGATATGCAATCTTTAACACTGGTGCATGTGTCAACAACTATTTGAGTTGCTAAAAAATGATCACATACTCCTATGTCCATTCAAAATTCTTACAGTTCCTATCCAATGATGTGATAGGATAAGCAATCTACGAGAAGTTCATGATGAACCTCATGCAATAACTTGCAAACCCCATGAAATATCTCACCTCATCCAAATTCCTAAGACCTACCCACTCCATAATGGTCATTATCTTTTCTACATCCACTGTTATGCCCTCCTTGGAAACAACATGTTCTAAGTAATGCACCAATATCTGAAAGAAGCTACACTTGCTAAGCTTGGCATATAACTCATGCTCTCTTAGGAATCTCAGTGTTGCTGCTAAATGCTTGGCATGATCTTCTTCATTCTTCAGGTATATCAAGATGTCATTAGTGAATACAATAAAAAACATGCCAAATAAGGATGAAACACACTATTCATCAAGCACACAAATGTAGTTGGGGAATTATTCAAACCAAGTGGAACTAAAAAAACCTCATAATGCCCATACCTGGTCCAGAAAGTTATCTTGTAAATGTCCTCCTCTTTAATGCATACCTGACGATATCTGGATCTCAGATCAATCTTCGAGAACATTGTTGCTCCCTTTATCCGATCAAACAAGTCACCAATCCTTAGCAACACATACCTGTTCTTGATGGTCACTTTGTTTAACTACATGTATTCAATGTATATTATGAGACTACCATCCTCCTTATTCAAAAACAATACGTGTGTGCCCCAAGGTGATACACTTGGCCTAATGTATCCCTTTTCAAGCATCTCCTTTAAATGCAACTTCGCCTTTACCAACTCTGGAGTGCTCATCCTGTATGGTGCTTTTGGTGTTGGTGCTTCCCCCGGTACCAACTTAATAGAAAGTTCTACTTCCCTATGGGGTGAAAAATTTGAAATCTTCGTGGGAAACACATCTTGAAACTATTGTAGAACTGGGTACCTACTCAAAACATCTACATCATCAACTTCCCTATCTTTGTTGCTAGAAATATGCACTAGAAATAACACATGCCCTTTTCTGCAACTGCACTTTTCTTGCATAGTTGTCACCATCCTAAATGATGTGGATTTCTTCTTTCCTTGTAAGACTCTTGGTTTCCCATTGTCATTCAAGAATGAAATGGCTTTTTCATAACAATCCACTTTATTCCTATGATGGTACAACCGATCCATTCCCAACAACATATTGTATGATCCCAATGGTAATGCATTCAAATGTGTTGTAGTATGCATACCATTCAAATAAAATGCACAAGCTCTTACCCAATGATGAACTCACTTCTTTGTACCTATAGGAAACTGTACTAACCAAGATTATGCATGAACTTCTTTATTCAAACAACACTTATCCACCAATTCATGACTAACATAAATATAATTAGATCAAGGGTCGATCAAAATAGAAACAATTTGATCACAAAGATTACCATCCATCTCAATGATAGATGCCTGATGGATTGCATGTTTGTTATCTAGTGATGCATAGATATGAGGAACACTCTGACCCACATACCCAATAGTCTGCACCACTTGTGCACTATATATCTGAGGCCTACCACTCTAACTCTGTGGACAATCTCTCTTAAGGTGTTCCTTACCACATGCCTAACACTCCAACTATCTAGTACCATAACCTCTATGGTGTTGTTGTCGCCCGTGTCCCTATCTATTTGCATTGAACTTCTTTTGTTGTGCCATATTTTTTTCTCCTCTACATTCTGAGGCCTTGTTCTTTTTAGTTGCCATTTACCTTTATCTTTCCCTTTCAATCCTTATTGATATTTCTTCTTACACTTCAACTTATCATAGCAATGCTTTGATTTCCCAATAACTTCCTCAAGTGACCGAGGCTCATCATACTCAATACGATCTCTAAATGTTAATGGAAAACCCCTGCAAAATCATTGAACTTACCTCTAGGAGCTTAGCCATGTATTCTTCATTTGTCATTGATCCCATCTTTAGCTCATATAATTATTCGGCCTTACTATTGTAGTACCTTTCTGAAAAACCATTCTTATTGAAAAGCCTCTTGAACTCATTCCAACTCAAGTCCTATGCCTTAATGTCTTTGACCTGCTTCACATCTTCCCACTAGATGTCTACGTTACCTCTCAGGCTAAAGATAGCTACTCTAGTCTTCATATTATCTGTGTAATATGCAACTCAAAGAACTTATTCATCCCAAGTATCCAAGCCTCTTCATCCTCCACCTTCTTCACATCTCCATCAAAAGTAGATGGTTTTTATTTCTTAAATTCATCTGGGAAATTTCCTTTATCACTCCTCCTGTAAGGATGATAATGATGATAATCATAGTTCCTATCAGAGCCAGAACTAGAGTAGTGACTATGTCCATCACCTCTCCTATCTGGAGTATCCAACAAGCTTCCATCTCTAACCGTGTCATCTCTATCTGACCTGTGACCACCATGAGACCTACTGCCGCATGCCCCATTATTTTTGTCCTCCTACCCATGCCTGATCCTAAGTGGCCCCCATCGTTGCAATTCTAACAAACTTTGAAGGAGCATTGAATTAACCTCTGCTTGTTTGTCTTATGTTTACATGATTTTGTCATTGTTTGCCTTACAAACTCCTTAATTCTTCCTTCAAGCTTATCAATGTGTCTGCTAAGTCAAAAGAGTGCCCAACACCATGCTGCTTATCTGATTGATAGAGAAAATCTTTGTAGTATACCATATTTCTAGTCATTTCTGATCTTTTTCTTGAAAGGCATACTATGTTAGCTAAACCAAATCACAATAAACCAATGTACCTTAGTGAAATTTGGGGAGGATATCTCATCTGCAATATCATCAAATCAATGTAATAATGTATAACATAATCATTGCAACATATATACATATAATACATAATCATATAACCACGTAACCATCAATCTAGCTAGAGTCTAGTCATAATTACATGACCATATCAATTACATCTACGATGACCTCATGCATGGAAACAAAAACCATACCAATGTACACTGACAATACAGAAGCATAAATAGCATGTAACTAATCATACAATCATGACGACACACTTCACAACAACAACATGCTCTTTCATATGGCGACATCACTACAACCATGAAGCATATAAACCACAAGGATAATTAATACACATGCAACTGACATGAATGCATGACCAACACATACTTCCATCTAGTCCAGGACGTGAACCATGCATTGATATCATTGTGTAAGACCCTCATCCCACATCTACCCAAATAATTGGCCAACTAGGCTAAATATACGACGATGGGCCACTATAATGGGATTCAACCTCCTAGGTGACATTAAGGAAGTGAAATCAATGGAAACACACCACACAAACATTCCACCTTAGCAACATAACACCTAGGAGCTAATCTAATGACTCAGATAACCAGCCCCTAAGGCCAACTGAATTTTTAGACCATTAATCCCCTTGATTCTCTATTGATATGGAAAAGCATGCATCTAGGAGGCTCCAGATTCCCCCACAACATCAGTACGAATGCATCTAGGTACTTTTCTCCTCAAACCTGTGCCTGCAACTCCAAGATTTGTGCCACTTTTTAGGCCCAAAGCCCAAGTCACTACCAAAAACTCAAGGACACTTTCTGAACTAAAAGATAACAACATAATAAGGATGTAAATTCAACTACATGAATAAGGACTTTACTGGACCCCTACTAGCCACGACAGGAATTTCGTTGAACATATCACAAATATGTAATCTACAATTTTAAACAACGGATCTGAGCATAGGGGTCTCATACTTATTTAAGAAACACTAAGGATCATTGTTCCATTTAATTATTAACTACATTATCATCTATTAGTTCATATATACATTGTTCATTCATTTACAAATCAAAACATGAGGAGAGTGATGCATCATCACTATCATGATACATTCTTATAACCAACATAATCTTTACAAAAATATCAAGGATAAATTAGCCATAGAATCCACTTATAAACCAATAAATGTACACATGAGATGTCAAGGAATTTAAACCATCTTATTAATGAATGAAAAATCCTACCTAGAATGGGACTACCACATTCCACCCGACCATAGAATGGCTAAGCCAAATCTCTCTTCATTCATTCACCTCCATGCCATATTCCAAGTATGAATGTGGGACTTAACCAAAACAACTAACCAGGGCATCCCAAGGCTAAAGTTCCTCACCCTCATCAATAGAAACCAGGCTTTACTGCAATCCACATCGGATCACGAGGCCAAAACAATAAACATGTAATAACAGGCTTTACCATGATATCCACCAAATCACTAGGTTGAAACATGCGTAGATGCCACCAGAATTCTCCACCTACACCGTGAAGAATTTTCCTATCTCCTAGTCTCTCAGGATTTACAACAATCCACACCAAATAACTAGGCCCTAAATAGAGACCCACTCTCAAGTATTTACCACATATCCCACCCTTCACCATTTAAGGATTCCTAAGCCCACTGAGATAACACAAAATCATCTTTACCCAGCCATAGTCCGTTTCAGAGGTTACTAGGCCATGTGTTCTATTTTTCATAGATCCACCTCACTCAGCTTCAAATCCATCCAGGAATCCAACTCAACTAAAACATGATAACCCCATCACACCATCGCTATTCAGAAATGGAAAGGCTAGGTTGAAAACATTGCCATACCTAGAAAAACCCATGCCATAACAACAAAGAACCACATGCAATACCATGCATGCCAAATATAGGAATGAAAACACACATGCAAATCAATACCTAAAAAGAATCATGTTGTATCTGCTTGATCCTGCTCTTCCTTGCTTGATCTTCCTTCCTCTTGCCTTCTTTTCCTTTCTTGATCTAATGCCATTGTGCTCCAAGAAAACTCTAATTGTTCAAGAGTGAGAGAGAGAGAGGGAATAATGAGAGAACTCCAAAACTGAACTGACAAAAAGTTACCAACACATCCTGAGAAGCCCTTTTATCAATTAGGCCTCTATTTTCTTCATTTTCCTCCTCGCTTGAAACCTGTGACCTTTCACCTTCCTTTTCTCCTAATTTCCATTATTTTCATAAATAAATGTGCCAAAAATGCCATTTTACCTTTCCAAAGCCTTTTCCATTTCCTTTTCCAATTTACTTAGCCATAATAAACCAAATGAACACCCACACTATGATGTCGTTTCTAACATTCAACTTAGAATAAGTTTCCCATCAACCGTGGTTATTATTTTTTCCTTTATCAACTTTTATTACCTGGAATTTTCACTAGGGGTTGTTACAAAAGAGTTGTAGAATGATGCGTGAAATTGGGATTGCAAGAAATTGAGCATTGAAGAATATCACAAACATAGTAGACTTTCTTTCCATAGGTTGGAATTCAACTCACCCAAAATATCTTTGGCATTTTTTCAAAATAAATGTTGTATTTGATAAAAAATAATTGAACATGTTCTCACCCTACTATTAATTACAAAGACCTAATTTTAATTTCATTCCATAGAGTATCAGTGTTGGAAAAATTGATAGGCCATAGGCCTATTGTTTACGGATCAAATGTGTAAAGAAGAACCAAACAACATGATTTAAAGGATCTAATGGCACTATTACCCTTCCAAGTAGTTGACTTTCATTCTGGTATGAAGTATCCTGGGCTCATTCCCAAACACATTGCATATGGTTTCCTTTATTTAGTATGTTTTTACAAAAAAGTTGAAAAAAAGATCACATGATGGTGTTCAAGGTGGCCATCAAAAGAAGGCAAACATACCCTTATTCAATCTATCTTTGAAGCCACACCAATGTGGCAGTACACTTTATCATATGTCCCTGTAGGAATATGAGACAAGAGAAGTAAATATTTTAACTATCTATGATAGGGTAATAGAGGAAAAGATTCCATCCCCTTTTTCAAATGGTAGAGGTTTTCCAGACCTAAGAATCTAGGTGGATCAGGATTGAAGCATATTAATAAATTTGGTAGAACTCTCACAGAAAAGAGGCTCTAGAGAATGATTACAGCTATTGGGCTATGGAAGCAAGTTATGCAAGATAAATATATAGCCCCCCGCAATGGACGAATGGATAAGATTACCCCATAAGTCAACAAAAAAATCTTCCTTCTATGGAAGTAACTAGTGTTGGATTTCCTTCATGTGGGAAACTACTTTTACTATAAACTAGTAAAAGGAAGTGTTATGTTGGATATGGACACCTGGGTTATTGTGGAAGGAAAAACTGACTCTCCAAGGAGCTATTATTATAGTTAAGACAACAAGACATCTTCTCTCTTGCAAATGCAACAACCCCTAGATACACTTCTTTTGCCGCAAGGATGAGCGTTTTCTTCATTTGGATCCAAATCTAGCTTAGAAATGGGACCTCTTTACTCTAAACTTTTAAACAAATTTTATTAGGTTGTCTAAGGACAAAGAATTTGTGGTTTACTCAAAGAATCTAGTTGGAAATATATACACAAAAACCAGATTATATCACAATTTTTCTTAAGGAGCTACCTTAAGTTCGCTAGTGGTGGACACTAATCTGGAATATTAATTCCCCCTCCTAAGTCAAGAATATGGTTATGGCTTCCCTTGTCAAACAAGGCCCTCACATCGGATGTTCTCCAAAGAAGGCCCTAGAAAAGGCCTAGATTTTGTCCCCTTTGCAAATGTAATGAAAAAACAATATGGATTCTACTTTCATAAAAGAAGTCTGGAAGGATCTCCCTACCTCTCATAGATAGAAAAGGTAAATAGGAATGATCTTCACAAGTTGACATTTTCAATTGTTGAATGGATGACCTATCTATGTCAAGTCACAAATAAAAGGGTATTTGGATCACTAGAAATAATATCGTCCTTGAGGGTGAGACTTATTCTCCCACTTAAGTCTTTCATAATATCTATCAATACAATCTAGGTCTCTGATGATGAAGACAAAGACCCTTTGGGGCTTTACAATGGAACTAGCAATCATATTTTTAATTGAGCTAGTAAGGAGAGTTCAAAAGACTGTGGAGCTAAGGGTGTGATATATTTTTTTGATGCTCATTTTGTTACTTTCAAGCTAGTTCTTGGGAGAAATTCTAACAACTAGTTAGAGAACAGAGCTTTGGAAGACCTTCTTAAAATTGTTTTGCACAAAATCTATCTTTTTCCTGCTCTTAGGCAAGTGACTCTTCAAAAGATAAATTTCTCAAACATCACCTTCAGTCATATTTACAGGCACCATAGCATGGATGTAGCCAACCTACCAAAATAGGGAATTAATGTAATTGAAAGTCTCCTAGATCTGTATAATCACATAGATGAAGAATCCATCCATCATAATCTCAAACTATTCATATATTATGATCTCTCTATTGTTACCATTCAAGTAGATTGTCTTCTCATGAAAAATCTCTATGGATTTTTCCTTACATCGATTGGTTTTCTAGATAATATTTCTTATATAGGCTCTTTTTCCTTAAGTTGGTCAAGGATCTTTTTTGTTAGTAAATACAGTTTTTACAAGGATCTTTATGGACAATATGTTCTTGCTACTCCTATGCATGATAACGCATACAAAACATAACCTTTTTCACCTCACTATAAAGTCACAATTTTTTCTTTAGTAAAAAATATCACATATTTTGGTAATATTTAATTGACCTGTACTAATATTTCCCCCCTTCCTCATCTCCAAACATACAAGAAATACATATTATCATCTACAGTAAAAAACTATATCACAACTTTCAAATCATATCTTCTTGGATAATTTTCTAACTAGATGTCTCAAGAATTTGTATGTTCACATAATCTACTATTGGTATCTTTTTCATACTATGATTGACTTTCAAGGCTCATTATGTGGATGAACTTCATAGGTGACATTTCAATTGGTTCAATTGGGTTTGTTTATGAAGGACATTGCACAGTTAAATTTCCTTTTCACGAGATGTTCCAGTGATAATAATTTGGACAATGATTGGTGGTGTCTCCAGTAAGACAATCACACTGGTGATAATTGTTGAACCATAAGGTAATTCATCCATGTTGCATTAAATAATCTAGACATTCAAGATTTAAAAGTAAATGAATTTGTATTTATTTGGATATTAAATATCAAAAACCTTCTAATCGAAGCTGGAAAGATCCAAATCCCAATACCCAAATATGAGATTTCATATCCTCCATAATTATCTTTTTCTTTCATTTGTATTAGTGTTGAAATGAGAAGCGACCTCGAATCTATATGTCAGTTCAATACACAAACTAATGTCTTTTCTCCTCCTATTGTTACTCCATTAAACTGTACTACTACATATTTTTTCCATTGTGTGAGGCCTTCCATATCTGCTAGTGATTACTCTGATCATACAAACTCCTCTTTAGATAATAATTCATCATGTAAACATCTATTATTTATAGTAGAAAACTTACATCCTAATCTCAAAAGAATTACTTTTATATTGCCAGAAGTGGATGGATAAAGAAGTTAAGTGAAAATATAAGAACTCTTTCTGAATAGTGAATAATAATATAGCAAGAAATAATCAATTCCCACACCTCAACAAGATGAAAAGAAATTGTTGCAAGATACATGAGGATACAATGAATCATGTATATACAGTTATTTAAGTATTTCAAAATAAAATTCCTCACTTAAGGAGATACCTACATCAGCAGATCCATTTGCAAATGAAATATGGTCACCAAAAATTCCTCTAATATAAATTCCCTACAGGTAAAAATACCCAGCTTCAACAAAAATACCCCCCTGATAGCCACTAAAAATCATACCATGGGCACCTTTTCAACATCACCTATTTCCTAGATTGTTCCAGCTCTTGTTATAGTTGGTTCTACTTAACATAACATGTTTCAAGTTGTTGAAGTTGAAACAAGTAAGCTTTGTGGCATACACACAAAATCTATGAGATAATGGTAGCTCAAGGGACTATACACACAATGGGAAAGAATAAAGGAATGTTGACAAAATTTTACATGGTTCTCTCTAAAAAGTGCTTATATCTATTTTCTTTTCTTAAGGTTGATAAAGTGGGACAGAAGTTGTTTTTGCTTAAAATCATTTCCAGTGCTAATTAATGGGTATCTTGGAAACAAATTCCAAATTAAGGCAAGTGGCATACCTATAAAGTAGAGACCAACGTAAAATATTAGAACTTAACATATGTAATATATTGTCATGCACAAATAAATAAAAGGCCCACTACAATGATGTCAGTAAAGTCCAATTTCAAACTGGCATCTACAATGATGCAATGATTCACCAAAAAAGCCTATTAGAGTGCACAAGATTAACACTAACTTATCTAGATAAAACAAGTTTGGAGTAGGGGTTCTGTGGACATTTGATAAAAAATAATAAAAGGTTTAGTTCTTACAAAATTATGTAATTCACTAAAATAGGTCTAAATACATGCTAAAAATACAACTTTTCTCCAAATCAGCATAGATTATCATAACACTATCTACATAAAGCCTCAATATATGCACCTATCCCTTGTATTCCAATATATTGATATATTTATAAACATGGAAAAAAGAGCTTCATCCCCTAAGGAATATAGGTTATTATAATACTCTATATAAAGCTTCAATATATAACGATGATAGGAATTGTGATATTTGATACTTACAAGGAATTTGGCATCCCCAAAGTGGACCAATATCTTTGTACAAACAACAATCATTGAGGAAACATGGTAAAGTTTCATGAGTACTACATGAAATATTATTCAAAATTGATAGAAAATATTTAAGAAAGGGAGAAAAGCTCGCCCAAGAACTCCTTCTAATCCAACAAAATTTGGAATCCCATCAAATAATCCTCTAGCAAAGCCAGGTATATTTACTCTAAATTTTACAACCTCAAAAGGAAAAAGTGAAATATCAACAATAAGTTTTGTGGATGAAGATCGCACCAAGTAGATCAATGTATCGTATTTGCCAGTATGCTCAGGCCTTGCAATGTCTGAGAAGTACTTCTTAAAGAACTCATAAAAGCCAAACTTGCAAGCACCCTAAGCACTATATCCAAGAAGAGTTGGCACCAAACCTTTGAATAAACCCTTTGCTCCTTGTTCTTTAAGAAAAACACTAAAACTAATGGAGATTATCTTGTACTCCACAGGGTCAATCTAAAAGTAACAACAAAAAACATAAAAGAGATGTAAAAATATTACGTAGGAAAGGATAAAACACTGAAGTCAATAAAATAACTTGGAAGATTAGAAATCATATATTCCATTTTTGAGGAAAATTTCTTTTGGTCAAAAACTATTTCTATAATCATGTCAAATTATTAAATAAGCTTGAGAATAAGGTTCGTCTTTTGTAGGACACAAAAAATTCATAGTCTCACTTGCAATAATTTTTTGGGCGGAAAAAATATTCACTTGCCTGAAAATGATGCCAAAATGACATGTAGTATATTTGATTTTCTAATTTATACCCTCACGTGCTCAAGAATAATATATTAAGGTAAGCTACAAGGCTTGTCGAGCATCCATGTCATCCAAGTCCTCAATGACAACCAAGAAGATTCATGATCCAAACGGGGATCCTCTGTTTCAGAAGCCTTGCTGGAAAATTAGAATGCCTATCTTCCCAACAATTATATCATGTGTATGTTCACTGCTTCTTGTGTTAAGAGATTTAAAATTTTACAGATTATATTTCCCCACAGAAAATAGTTTACATAGTGAGAGCCTTGTCAGGAATTAATGGGAACAAAAATAAAAAACTTCTTCAGTTGTTAAGAAATATAAGCATTCAACCATTGGGATTTCAAGAAAATATAGAACTAGATGAAGAAACTTTTAGACTTTGATATATCCCCCAGTTGAAAATCATATTTCAAGCATGTACAAATTCTAGAACTAGTTGTAGAAACCATTTCTTACTATGACTTTAACAAACCCCCATCTTAATAGGTGCAATTTAATGTATACAAATGTAGAATGTAAGTAAATCTTTGTTGTTAGAAGCTAGATTTAGTGTAGGTGGTTATGAAGAGAAGTTTTTATCCCCCACACCCCAAGCAAATTCAAATCCCACCATGTTTTCCCACCATGGGCCTATTAGGACTCAAAAGGTACCAACAATCTTACTCTCTTTTAAGTGCTTGGGAGTGGGATGATATACTTGTAAAAATGTTGTCAATTAGGTCTAGCTTGGATGGTTAAAAGGAGAAATTATTTATACCACGCCCCCCACAACCCACTTCCAAAATCCAAGTTGAATGCACAAGTAGTTTCACTTTCTTACATTATTGAAGGTGGGATGAGATCTTCCCTCACCTTTATCAGCCAAAGGGCTTAGCTCAACTAGTTGTCACTAATGTTGTTGGGTGTTTTTCTAGTTCTATACCAGAAACTATCCAGTTGAAATAACCCTAGGTTAGGTGTAGTGATATAAGTCAACAGTCTTGCTGGTGAAACCATACAAAAATGTGCGGAAACATACCTTGAGTTTCCATACAAGGTTTTCCTTAGGGGAAAAATGTCTCAGAGTCATCTCCCCAATCCAACAATGTTGCACAAGACCAACCTCCCCCCCCCACCCCCGAACCAAAAAAAAACCCACATACCCTGCATTCCCATGTTTCAGATACTTATGGCCCCTTAGAAAATGTCCCTAAGTTTTTGGGGACTTCACTGGGGATTTAGGCACTTGCTGGCCATCCGCAAGATATTCCAAGAATATTTTAGGGCCATTCTGAACATATTTCAGAGATGTTTTTGGCAGATTTCAACGGTTTTCTAGGAATATATCAGGGATGTTCTGGGAAGATTTTAGGAATAATCCAAGCTTATATCTTGGATTATTCCCGAGAGGGAACAAGCACTTCTTGCTGGTTCAAATCCAAGTGCTTTATGTACCCTTTTCACCTTGGCAGAGGTTTTCACATCTTTCTCTCCCACGTACCTTAGATTGAGAGAAACTAAAGTTTCCAATTTAGTTATTGGTGGGGGGGCAACGGTCGAGCCCCCCGGTCCTCCGTGTACTAGATATTAATATATATATATATATATATATATATTATATATATTATAATATATATATACTAATATATATATATATATATATATATATATATATATATTATATTATATTAATTATATTATAATATATATATATATATATTAATATAATTCCCCAACCCTCCATCTCTTGAAAATTTTTGGGGTTTGCTCTCACCATACTGGGACACATCCCCATGTCCCCACCATTCCCTCATCCCAAGGACCAATGCATCATAGGCTATATGTGATGTTAATACTTGATGTCCGTACCAAGTCAAGCATACTAGAGTATACATAATGATTTACCTTACTTACACTTTTCGACAACAATGAAGTATCAAGGAATTTCCCCTACATAGTTTCATGGGACAAATAATACGTGCACACACACATAGAGCTTGGAAGATGCTTAAAAAAAATTTAAAGGTTTCCCATGCAAAAAAATATCCTTTAACAAATTGGCGGATGCAGATGAGACATCTAAATAAAATATAATTGAAAATTGCAAGGTGCTTAACAAAGTTTTTAAGAAATTCCAAGTTGCATACAAAGTATTAAAAAGACCAGCTGTTTTCAACACACATTGAAATGGATGAAAAAAAATTACCCAATTGTCCAGATAAAAAAATCAAATTCAACAAACAAGAAGATGGAAAAATATAGATTTAAGCAGATAGTATGAATCTTAATAGATAATTTAATGGATATCTAGAATGCTTTTTTTTTTAAACTAAGATAAAAGAGTCAAAATGGATAATTGGAAACTGAAAATACAACTTTAATAGAAGCATACATAACTAGAATAAATATTGAGTCTGCCTAGTCAAGTGATTGAGATAGGGAATCCCAATGCAAAAGAATAGAGTTCAAAGCTCAATGATATTAGAATGCTATTCGAGATGGGTTGCCCAAAGCATTTAAGAAATTCCAAGTTGTATAAAAATTATTAAAAAGACTAGATGCTCAAAATAGATTCAAATGACACTAGGATAGATAGAAAGGAATTACTTAAGTGTCTAGATAATCATATCAAACTCAAAAAATCAAGTAGATGACAAAATCCAAATTAAAGCATATGCTAAAAACCTTAACAGGTGCTTTAGTGGATGCTTACAAGCTTGGAAAGGGCTTACTACGATGAAGAATCAAAACAGATAATTGGAAAATTTCAACAATAAATAGGGAAAATTTTAACGATGGGAAATTATCTTGAAGTTTAAAAACATTGGCAAATCTCACTAGTTTCTAATACGAAAACTATAAAATGTTTATTTATATATTTGTAAAACTATTCAAATTTATAACAATTTTATATATATCCTCTATATAATGTAGGTGATTTTTAAGGTAAAATAATTTTATATCGTAAAATTTTGGCAAATCATTTTTAGAAAAAATGGAAATTGGTGAATATTGCTTTTGGAAAAATCATGGAAGATTAGCCCACCTGCAAATATTAGCCCCTAAAATTTTCCATGACAATAAATATATAAGAAAAATAAAAATAAAGAAATAACCTAAACAAATAGTCTATGTAATTAAAACAAATCATAAATGCACCCTAACCAAGAGTTTGATATGGGACGTCATCATGCAAAAGTATTCCAGATTCAAGCCTAGGCGAGCTTAGCCCCAATATGAGATGGATTCCTAAAGCTTTTAAGAAATTCCAAGATGCATAGAGATTACCAAAAAGGGTATATGCCATCTCACACATATCAACAAACATCGAGATGGATATAAATTAATTAGTGTCTAGATAAGAAAATCAAACTCAACAAACAAAAAAATCGGCAAGAACTACATCAAAGCATATGCTCAGAATCATAGAAAAAAGTTTAACAGATGCACACAAGATTCAAAACGATTTTTCTAAGATAAAAGAATCACAACAAATAATCAGAAACCCAAAATAAAAATAAAGATATGACTATATAACTAAAATAAATCTCAAATATGCCCGGTTGAGTGGTATGTCAACAGGTATAAATCTCAAGTTCAAACATTGGCAGGCTTAGAGAACCATTCAATATGGATTACCCAAGATTTACTAGGAATCCACGCTCACGTGGACCATATCAAGGTTGACATGGTTCATAGCTAGGACATGAACTAACAAAATCATTTCAAAATAAATTAATACAAAACCTTGGATTGCTAAACCAATATAGGTCTCAGCTTACCTAAGATTGTGTGTTGCTAGTTGTTGAAGGCATTGATCATGCAATGAAGAGGTCAAAAGTTCAAATGAAATGGAAATCTCTGCCTCAATGTTAAAGTGGAATTTACTGTGTTAATGCAAATTTGGATTCAAATCTCTCTGTGGATAATCAATAACAATTATATGTTAAAACTATATAAAAACAGCAACTCCTAGTGGATCAATCAAACACAACTATCAACTAAAACAACATGAAAAACAAAAATAACAAGAAATAGATCCTACCAGAGGATTTATCACAACATGGTTAAGACTTTACCACATAGCTTACCAACTATAAATAAGGGAAAAGACCAAAACTAATTTAACAGATACCCAACTACATGAAATTGATTTGATCCTCCACAGGATGAAAAAAATTGATATCTAGAAGTATCTTGATGCTTAAAAATATTTTATTTTTTAAAATGCCAATGTGAGCAAAATAGATTTTTTTTTTTAAACCAACCTACATATTTTATTCGATGAGATCTAGATGCGTTACGCTTGTATGCGTGAGACCACAACTGAGAATTCTAGCCATGGTGCATGTTGCATAGAAGGGCGAGGAATACATGGTGATTCTCCTCAGATCCCTCGGCAGAAGCACAACAAATTTCTTGGGAGCATTAGCATTGGTACTTACATTTTCTATAGAACACATGGTGTTTTTGAGATTCAATAGAGAGTCTATTTCTGTTTACGAGAGTCTTTGGTACAAATGAGCCTCCTTTGATATGCCTCAATGAAGACGAAGATGGGGAGTAAAGAAAGGTTGGAATCATAGATCGAGTGTCTTTCTCAAACATTGACATGGCCATGGATTTGATCGATCAATGTGTAACATGGCTAGATCGAATGCACGAGAGAGAAAGATGGTTTCCTCTACATTCCTTCCAACTACCTTGTATTTTGCTAGGTTTTTGAGAAGGGCTTCAGATTACCTCTTCTAACTTTTAATTATTATTAATATTCCTATTTTATTTTTATTTAAGAATATTGTAAGATTCTCCTCTCTTTTTTAGGGGGGAAGGTGGGGGCGGTTTTCATGTGTTGTATTTAAAATTTATTTCTCCTTGGTGAGGGGCTACCCATGATTCATTCGTGAGCCTATCATCCTTTGTTTCAATTCTCATGGTCAATTCTCTCTCTCAAGGAATGATGGGGATTGGTTTATAACAGGTGAAATTCTATCGTCAGCGTTGTCCCTATTATGGTGGGACTCTATTCGTTCATAACGGGTGAAATTATATGGCCAATTCTCTCCTTGTTGTGGTGGGACTTCATTGGTTAATAAGGGGTGAAATTATATGGTCAATACACTCCCTGTTGTGGTGGAACTCCACCATAAGATGTGTAACATATTTATTAGGAATTCAAATTTTTATGTGGAATAGTATAACTTTTTTTTATTAATAATTAAGATTTTAAATAATGCATAACCATTTTTATTAATTGATTTAGATATATTTTATTAAAATTACTTAGAAAGAATAAATAAAGATAGACTTTTGGCGTAGTCTAACTTATAGATGAAATGACCTCTTTAAGGGCACTTTTATAGTCAATTTTAATCAAAATCTATCACATAATTTTAAAACATTGAGTTTAAGTTTTCTAATCCATATTATTTGAGTACCCAAAGGGTTTTTCAGGGTGTTCAATCCATTTATGCTTTACAAAATGCGTTATAAACAACACAAAATTACAATTTTAATTGAGATTATATCATCAAATTCTGGTGAAAATATCATTTTGTATATAATTTAGACTACTATAATTTGTATTTGTATTTATTTCTGGATGGCATGTACGAAGGGGATTATTCATGATTTCAAATAAAAACATGAAACAAATTTTACATGGGATTTTGGAGAATGCTTAAATAATTAGGCTAAGCTTATACTTTTTTTTTAAAGTTTACTTGTAACCAAATTGAGAATAAGGAATTTAATAGTTATTAGGAACTCAAGTTTAATAATTAAAGTAATATTATTGAATTTATGTTATTTGATAATAAGATTTCCTCTTTTAAATCTTGTTTTTTCAAACTCTTTTATTTCAAAATTGCCAAGATGTCTAAGGAAACAACACAACATTTTTTTTAGAGGTTGTTAAGAAAAAAATAGCTGTTGTTTTACCATCGATCCTATAATATAGCTCATTCTTTAATCATGAAATGTATCCTCTCATAAATGAACCTTATGTCACATTGTCAAGATTTATGGATTACATATAAGGTTGAGGGATATGATATTACATGTGCATAAATTGTTTGCATGCTCACTCCTAACCTTTGAATGTCCTTCAAAAACTATGTTGAGGTTTATTATTACAGTGGTGGGATAATGGAATTAGCATTGGATGCACACTCTTTGGTTGGAGTAAGGACACTATTCTTGTAAGAACCCTCATTTCTTTGTAGATTATCTCCTAAAAATTTTCCTCAATAGATTTTCATTCAAGTTATCGTACTTTGATTATTCTAGCACAACATAAACAACAAATTGACTCTCTAGAAGTAGAGTGAAATATGCTTAGAAATTTGGTTTTCAATTTAAGTAAAGGCTCTTAGTCAACAACCTCAAGGATGTCTAAAAAATTGGTTAGTGAGGCCTAAAGACCAGAAGGGAGAGGAAGGATTGCTTTCCCATGGAATAAATATTTACAGATGCAAAGGTCATTCCTTTTCAATTTTGCAATTGTTATAGTTTTGTATTCTAAGAAACAGGAAAAATTTTAGTTAGGATAATTCTACTTCGATTGTTGAATGGGTGAGAGTTTGTTGTTTTAAACATAGTACAGAAGTAAGGAGGGATTTCTACTAAATGAAATCAATATTTATAGATGTGGAATTTTGTTATAACTATGAGTGTAATCTTCATGCCTCAACACACTTATATGTATCATTAATGTATTTGTCATCATGTCTAAGGCTATCCTTCAATCATTTATTATCATTTGTTGTAATACTAGGGAGAGGAAAAGGCCAACCTATTAAAATATTTGATGCATACTTG
Organism: Pinus taeda; assembly: GCA_000404065.3. NCBI lineage: Eukaryota > Viridiplantae > Streptophyta > Pinopsida > Pinales > Pinaceae > Pinus > Pinus taeda. Next base: position 105,027 of record APFE031425728.1, on the reverse strand, counting down.
GACACAAAAGAGGATGCTAAGGTGGGTTTCATTGGTAGGTGAAAGATATGGCACAAATTGTGGCACAGAAAAAGTGGATGTAACGAAGAACACAAAAAAAACTATGCAAAATTGGATGCAAAACAAGGTGCAAAAAGTTATGTAAGAGTGGTTGAAAACATGGGTGCAAAAAACAAAACAAAAATGGATACAAAAAATGGATGCAATGGAAGTAGATACAAAACAAAATGCAAAACCCAATGCATAAACCAGACACATAGTGGACGCAAAAAAATATACAATAGTTCATGCAAATTTTGCATGCAAAATAGGATATGAACATAGATGCAAAATTGGAAGCAAACATGGGTACAATAGTAAGTTCAAAAATGGCACAAATTGTGGCACAAAAAAAGTGGATGTAATAATATATGAAAAAAAGCAAGCAAATATGCAAATAAAGATGCGAAAAGGGATGCAAAAGTGGACATAAGCATGGGTGTAATAGTGGATGCCAAATTTGATGCAAAAGTAGATGCAATAAGAGTTAATGCAAACGTAGATAGAAAAAAAGACACAAAACCTGATGCAAATCCTAATGCAAAAAAGGATGAAAAAAGGGATGCAAAAATAGAGGTAAAAGTTGATGAAAACCTAGATGCAAATGAGGATGCAAACATAGATGCAAAATTATAAGAAGAAATGTGTGCAAAGGGAGATGCCAAACTAGGGGTAAACTGTGGCACAACAAAATTAAATGCAATAGTGGGCACAACAATAGATCCAAAAGAGGATGTAAATATGGATGCAAAAAAAGATACAAAAGCGTTATAGACATATTTGGGCATTGCCACCCCAATGATATATGTCCATAAACCAAGGGCTTCTAAGTCCATAAAAGTGTTGTTCCATACCCTAAAGGAACAACTTCAGCTGATTACATCATCTCCTAGAAGTTCTCCACAGACAACTACTCGGAACTAGTCAAAACTGGACCATACAAACTGCTCAGTGCAAAGGGTGCGATGCATCTCACATGCCACATGCAAAAGGTGTGATGCATACTAAAATTCCCTTTTATAGGGTGCGATAGGCGAGAGTAGACAAATGGCAGAGACAGTTTGCAAGGTTGATGATCATGGAATCTTCCAAAAACTTCTCCTGTGACACTTGCCTCTCTGAATTCACCCAGGGATGAGTAAGAGATCATGAATCTCCAAGTGGAATCAAGAACTATCAAAGAGAGGACACTAATCAAAATCCCAGAAGCTGACTCACCCCCCTGCAATCATCTATATATGGATTCCTCATCCCAGAGATCTAGAGGCTGGAATTTTGCATCTTGTAAGGAAGTGTTGTTGGTTTCCTGGTGGAAAATCATAGTGTTGGGTGATATAAGATTTTCATGAGGTGAATAAGGGCTTTCATGCTAGGAGGATGACGTTGGGTTAGATCAATGGGTTGTAATCCTCTCTTCTAATCTTTATATCAATAAAGATATTCAAGTTTTCCTCCACATTCTTGTATGTCTGATAATATATGCATTTGTGTGGTCAATATATATATATATATGTTCCTATATTGTTTATGATTGTAGATCTCTGCACTTTGAAGGTATTATGCTACTTTGACTTTACAAGTACTCTTTGAAGTGGAGTAATCAAGGAAGGAGCAGCAAAGATCCGTCAAGGAGGAGAAGGAACAAGCAAGAAACCAAGCGAAATATTGAGGTTGGTATTCTTTGCTCCTCTCCTATCTACTTCTCGTAAAGGAAAATTAAAGTAACTTTAGTTTGTTTGTTTCTAAGATAACTACCTGTCTTAGTGGGACTAGCAACTCTGCATGGACACTAGATTTCCTGATAAAAAAAGTGGGTGCAAAAATAGACTGAAACCTCGATGCAAAACTTGGCGCAAAGTAGATGAAAAAAAGGACGCAAAAAATGATTTAAAAAATGATTAAAAAGATGATGTAAAACATGATGCAAAATTTGATGCAAGTGTAGGCACAAAAAGTGGATGGAATAGAGGATACAAAAGTAGGTGAAACAAAATTAGTTTCCAAACTTGATGCAAAACCTAGAACAAAACCTGGTGCAAAGGATGACACAAAAATTAGCATAAAACCTAGTTGCAAAACCTATTAGAATACCTAGTGCTAAACTTGGTGTAAGACTTGGTGAAAAACTAGGTGTAAATTTTGCATCAAGGTTTACACCATGGACACAAATAGCACCAAAAATGGGATATGATGCAAAAAGGAAGCAAAAAGGGATGTTAATCATAATATTTTGTTGTAGTGAAACCAAATATGCCTCCATTGATGATTAAATAAAAAGTAGCATAGTAATTGTATTAGAATTCAAGTTTCTTACAAATAATGTAATTAATGATTAGCTTTACAACTTCAACTTGAAACAAATTTTATAAAAATATAATTGAGTGAAAAAACTCAAAATAGAAACTACTTTAATAATGGAGGTTGGACCTGTGATATCTTTAGTAGAAAAACAACTAGGGTAGTATTAATCCATCCAACCTTTCTGGCTTAGGTGAACCCAGCAAAAATGAAGAAGAAGGGTTCAACAACCATTTCGGTACGTAGAATGTGGGTTTTTGTATACACAGAAAGTGCATCTAGAATATACTGAGAACCTAACATGAAATAACTAGAAATAATGATACCATTCAGAAGGATAAAATCAAGTTTTTACAAGAGAACCCTAGAAAATTAAAACTAATAAATTATATAAAAATGTTACCAATTAATTGGTCATTGACAGTCAAGGCTCATAAATACCCGACCACATAGGTCTATAGTTGATAACCCTAAAAAATAAACAGTAAAAACAAAATGCTTGAATGTATAGAGCTTAGTCTCATAAAACTTGCAAACAAGAAAATAAAAAAAATGTTTAGGGAAAAGCTAAGGAATAAGGTTTTTAACCTAAGAGAAGTGGAAGTCACTCATAGGTAACCCACACTATTTTTTAATGGGCTAGCTCATGAAAACCCAATACAAATAATAAAATTTCAAGAACAAATTAAAACCTAGTAAATTCAAAAAATAAATTATAATGTGAAATCCTTATTGCATGGCCATACTTTGAGCAACAGGGAAAAATAAAATAAAGTTAACTTGAATCATTAACTAGAAAACAAAAGGGGATTCACTAACCCTTTTTTCTCATAGATTTGACTTGTGTCGTGGAAATAAAAAAAGGTCCAGGATATAATTGTTGATAAAACCCTTGCCATGGCCAAAAAAAAAAATCATACATAATATCCATGAAGGGTATGAAATTCCTCTATTGGGTATCACCTTATGTGATCCAAGTTCAACTTCATAATTGAATTATAATACCATCAAACTAACTAAGTCCAAAGCTAGTTATGTCCACAACGGGTGTAAAGTCCATGGCATAACAAAGCATTTTGGAGTATAACCACCCCTCTAGGGATGGACAGATGAGGCCAAACAATTTCGCTCAAACCATAAAAAATCAAACCAAAAACCAAAATATCTTGGAGAACCTTCAAACCTAGAACAAAATCTTATTAGTGCATGAAGGACACCATAACAGAACCAAGGAAGTATCAGGGAAATAACAAATATGAAAATGTTAACTGGTAAAGAAACCTTCAAAGGATAAAGTATGAGGGTTACCTACTATTGGCACGTGGAATATTCCTTCAATGGAGCTGAATGCTCTAAGATTGTTGCAATGCCATCAAAACATTCAAAGACACCTCTGTAACCAGAACCTAAGTAACAATATAAATAGTTCGAATGAAAAAAGGAAACAACCACAAATGATGACGGGTGAGGGTAGTCATCTTTAGGATTTGTACCTACACTCCATTTCCATCATTACATATGGAGAATAGATCCATTCCATCTACCTATTATGTGATCACAAGGACGCACTTGAACCCTTAACCCATGAAAATACATAAGGCAATGGACCCTCATTAATTCTCCCTAGCATTGATGAGGTAGTTACCATTAAGGGTTCATGGAGTACCCTTAGTTAGCGCATGGAGAAGTTGTATAGCCACTGTAGATGCTAAGTTAAAGAAACAAAAGGTATATATGATGTGGCTATAGGAACTTAAGGACACACCTTGAGAATCATGAATATATGGTTATAATCCCTCTTGATATGTGCATACATATATGGTGAAGTTTTTTTATCGTAGAACTATTAGAAATACAAACTTGTAGCCAAACAATGATCTCATGTAAGAGTGTTATTGCCGAACTGGTATATTCAAAAGACTTCAAAGACATGAAATATTAGAAAAAGAGAGTGAGCAAGTCTCCTACAAAGAAACATATGAAGTTAAGAGTACAATTGTCACATTAGGCCAATGACAAGATGTCATAGTTAACTATGTCTGTGTATAATTTATGTTTGTCTGTTTGGAGGTATATTATGTGTATATTACATGTAATCAATTATTTATATGCAACAAATATTTTTTTTATACAATTAACCAATTGTTAATTTTATGTTTGATTCCACAACATATGTTTTCTTTCAAGATATTCTTAAATGAAAATAACAAATAATAGAAACATTGTTTTACTATGGCTCTATTGTAATTCTCCTCCTGGGATCACCCAAATGAATATGTGATGCTACCAACTAGGGATAGGTTATCTAACTTCCTAGCCTAGGAAACCTCTATGGATTCCCTAGCCCTTGGAGCCCAAGTCTAGAATTGCAACTGTAGCTTTTCTAAGTTCTAGATGATGAACATCTTTCTGATAACCACCTCCAAAAACCATTATCTAGCTTCTTTCTCTTCCTCTTCTCTCAACCTCCTTCACTTGAAAACATAAATTCCTTCGAAAAAGGTTGCCCCTTACTTCCTTTCCATTCATGTATCTCCTCCTTCCAAGTGTCAACATCCCTCCTCTATGAAGACTGCACCAAAATCCCTCGAGCACAACCCAATTAATGTGCCTCGGGTGGTCAATTTATTAACCTTGAATTTAAATATCACAATCCAAAAGTCACTTCAAATCAATGGTTTTAAAATAATCCCATTGAACTTTTAATAATAATTTAATCATTATGGAAAATCCAAAGACCAAATTAATCATTTTATATATATATATATATATATTATCTATATTATATAACGTATATATATATATATATATATAATGTATGTATATGTATATGTATATGTATATGTATATGTATACACACACACACACACACACACACACACATATATATATGGGTTGATATTGTATAAAATGTGTAATATTAAAAAAAGTGTTCATTGAATTTTTAAACCATTAAAAATCCTCACCAAAAAAATTCTATGGTCGAAGGTTATCCCTAGATCCTAGACAATAGGAATTTGTGTCCCTAGAGAGACCAAGAATATAGGAAGATCAAACCCTCAAAATAACACTCAAATATATATAAGGCATGGAACCCCAATACCATGAATGTACATTGATAGGCTTCACAAATCTAAATCATGAGGAAACAATTGAGAATGCCTAAAGTTACCCAAGTTTTGAGCATGGAACAAGGCTTTGTGCCTATTGTAGCGGCTACAAAACCCCCCAAAATTTTGGCCTGCACTCAAATTTTGGAGCCTACCGTGGATCATGTGATTGATTCCTTAGTCACTTATTGGTCAGTTGATGATTTCAAGCCCCTTTCTCCAATAGCAAGTGTCATTCATGGTTTTATCTTTATATAGATGGTGTTGTCTTCGAGCATGGGAATTATAGCTTTTCATGGAAAGGGGAGTTTTGGTTTGCTTCAAGGGGAAATATTTATGAAGGTGAGTTTTTCTCATCATATAGACATGTTTCACACTCATTTCCAAAGTTTCAGGCACCATTATATGAGTGTCATCGTATCCTCATGAAGTATATCGACCTAGTTGCATTTGTCATAAGTTGCCACAAAGTTTGTTGCCTTAAGAAACGTATGTTTTCATATGTTCTATATGACCTAATTGGTATCACCAATTATCCAAGTGTGTGGTCACAATCAATTTCTATCACTGTTCACATCGATTCCTTTAATCCCACACTTAGCCAAATTCTTGAGGATTCCTAGCAACATAGCCTCATCCAGTCTTCCTGAGTTGCACACTTTACATCTTCAACCTTCAATACTTTCCCTTGTCTGTTGGAACTATGTAATGCATAGAAATACAAACCTCCCTTGACCTCCAAAACTATGTAGATGCTTCCTCTAGTGTCCTTCCCTTAGCCAAAGCTCACTCCCTCCCAAAAATTGTACAATTATGTCTGTCAGGTCTATCAGCTGCCCAATCCCCCTTTTCTCCTAAAAATGCATAGTTTTTCCTCCCAGGGCCCCATCCCATAGCAATCACTACCTTCTTTAGCTATGCAATTTTGTCCTTGAGTGGGCACTACGCAAATTGTTCCCTCAGTGAGGACTGTGTAGAAATTTACCACAGTTTAGCCTGAGCTGCACACTACGCAGTCTCAGTGATCAAGCTTGAACCTTGGCTACTTGAACTCCGCAATTGCATAGTCACTGGGCATCCTCCCCTAACATGTCACTTAGCCCTGACGTAGTTCATGAATTCAAGTGCTCTATCTTAGGCTAGGGGTTTTCCGACTGTTGTTACCTTGTCATGAGTGAGTTATAGATGTAGGTACTCTCTTACACTATGGAAAGATGATGAAGAAGGACATGATATATGACACTAAAGGACACGAGCTTAAAATATAATCACCAAATAATAATACCAAGGAACCATGACATATGATAGAATATCATAGATCAGGACCATAAGAAGACTCCATCTTATTCACAACCCTTTGGAGGGTAGGTACGAAAAACAAAGAACCTCTTTCATGAATTTGATGTTGGAAATAATACTGAGAGGGGGTTGAATCAATATTATCAGATCAATAATTTTATTTCCTAAATATATTTATATACACTACTTCAATGAAGTGAACTAGCGTGTACACGCAACTGTGCTTAATGAAACAAGCATTTATGCAAAGAACTTGTGATTTAGATAATTTATTATGTGTTGAGCTTAAACTAGTATATCATAGTTTTATTAGACAGTGCAGTAAAAGAAAAATAAAGCATCACACATAAGAAACACACATGAACACCAAGATTTAAGGTGGAAACCCAATGTGGGTAAAAACCACCTGCTGATGTCGTCTCTCTCTTCTTTTAATAATAAGAAAATATGTTTACAATCTTGTACTATGTAGACTCATACCAGTACACATGCTTCTTCTTGCAGAAGGTTACAACCTTCTCTCATTCTCCAGCTTCTACTAAAAGGGATCTACAACCCCCTATCTCTTGTACTAGCCAATAGGTTTACTAGTATGTAGGTGTCAGCCTACAAAAAACTCCACTCTTCCACCAAGGACCACCTTTCATGAATTTTCAGACTGGATACTCTTCGATCAAAACACCACAAATTGAAGGCCACATTTCATCAAATTTTCATACTAGACTGATCAAAGCTTTTAAACTTAAACTAAATTAACCAATATTCATTTAATCTGAACAAATAGATCACTAACACCAGAACACTGTACTGAACCCAGAACCCTACATCATCATTTAGAACCTACTGTAACCTCGAAAATCATGCATTAGAAAGTATACTCTACTTGGCTGCACCCAAACTGCATGTGTACACTACTTATGTTAATTGAACCTGCATATACCTTTAAAACTACTATAAACATAAACTTTTGAATCAAGTCTATACCAAATATCAATATTCTCAATATCTACTATTAACTTTCAGAGCTTTACACAGGCGAGGACAGAGGTCACTTCTTCTCACTTATACTATCGATCAATCAAATGCCAGCCTCCTTATGCATTCAGTTTTACATTAAGATCTAAGAAGACTTCATTGACATACAACAGTAAAATAACATAATTTTATCAGATATATCAATCAGATCTAAAAAGAAACTTTTCTTTAGTATATGCTACTTGAAGGAACTGAACCTGCGTGTATACGCTTTGTGGTTGAGACGAACTTGCATACAGATCTGCAAATATTGACTCATAATTTTGCTACAATTTCATACTTTAGACAAACCTAGATCATGATAGGTAACGAATAGAACAGGCCCAAAACATCAGATCTAGTCTCACCTAATATAAGGTCATTCAAGAATAAGTCATTTCAAGTCTCATGATTCCTAATCCAATATTGAACTCAAAGTACACATGATTATTTTAGATCTAGTCCCAAACATAACCCTACAACATAAAATATACTTTAGATAGAAGTATTCCTTAGAATTTTATTGCTTGCACACTTGGCCTAATAATATTCACCTCCTTATATACTCTTAGGCCTTTATCAATACCTTGGACCCACTTAGGACCAATTCCTTGGACCAAATACCTAGGGTCAATACCTTGGACCAAATAGCTCGAACCAAATACCTTGGACCAATACCTTGGATCAAAAATACCTTGGACCAAATACCTCGGACCAAAAACTTAGTTTTCCAACATGTACGCGCTTTTTGTCCTGTGAAAGTGCCTGTATACATTATACGCTCTTTTTGTTCTATTAACCCACCTGTATACACTCCTTGGACAAAGTGAACCAGCATATACCTCTCTTTCTTCATTCTTTGGAGTAACCTTTTGCTGTTAACCTGCTGCACTATGAATTGTCATCTCAGTGAGTTGCCATCAAGGACAACATCAGTATCATAATGCCAACAATTGAAATGGATCTCTTAGTGTAGTATGATGGATAGGTTACCATTGTCATATCATTATGTCTTCAATGATATGTATGGTCGCAAAAACTGAAAGCCATTCCATGTGTTTTCTCTAAGTGTTTCGCTCCCTTTCGGAAGATAGGAAATATGTTGATTTTTTGCATGCTAGCTATCGCAGTTTATGCATAAGCTCATTTTGGTGGTTCCAAGGGCTCATCTTTGTGTTTATGAGTTCCCCTTACCCTTATCATATAAGCACATGTATCACTCATTCAAAATTTCTTGAGCACTGTCACACAAGTGTCATCACGGTTGTCATAAAGTCTATCTTAGGTGTCGTACTTGTCGTAATTGGTCACAAAGTATGTACAAACAAGTGAAAGCATTGTCCATATGTCATGGGTGATCAATTTTCTTGAATCTTCAAGTATTTTAAGTGTTAAGACACAGTTTAAGCTTCATCATTTCACCTGTCATTCTCTCTGGTCTAGTACTTTTCATTTTCCGAAGAAGCTCCTTGAGCCTCCAACTTGGCCTCACCTAGCCTGCCTGAACTGCGCATTGCAAAGTTCTAGTGAGTATACTATGACCTTGACCCTTGAATTTGTGCAATTCCTAGTTCCTATCTCTCAGGACTGTTGCATTGCACAATTCATGAACCCAAGACCCACCCTTCCTTTCCATAATTGCACAACCTTTCAGCCAGCCTTCATTTCTAGAACTTCACAGAAGCTACCTTCATTGGTCCTCCCTTCATCCTGACCCACTATCTCCTAGAACTACACAAAATTCAGTCATATGTCCTCTTAAGAACTATGCAGGAATGTTCCACAATGGCCCAGATTCACTGTCTCTCAAAACTCTGCACAGACTATCCCTCAGCCTAGCCTAAACTACACATTACGCAATTCTAGCCCTCAAGCCTCAACTATGGGTACTAGGACTATATGATGCATAGTCACTGAGCCTCCCTTCCCAAATTGTAACTTAGTTCTGACTTAGCCCTTAGACCATAATGCACCATCTTAAGCTAGGAGGTTTTTGGGCTGATGTTGTCTCATCATGAGTGAATTGCAGATATATGAACCTGGTGGGATGATGAAGAAGCATATGAATGGTAAGACATGCAAAGGAATTTCTTGTAGTTGAGAACGAAAGTTGATCTATCAAGACAAAAGGACAACAACTCGTGACCACAACCTAAGATTTGATATCAGTGAATATTCCTGTCACCAAGACATGAGGAGGTGAAATACAAAGAATTCTTAAGAAGGTATCACTCATAATAGCTACAGTGGCCTGGCACTACCACAATAACCAAGAAGTTCATATCAGTAGTGCCATGTCATGTTTTTCATGAGTTTTCATATGCCACATCACGATTGTGGACCATGTACATTATATTCAAATTTATTGTAAAGTGGAAGTCCAAAGGACACTCATGAATATGGAGAGTCATGTAAGTTGAAAAGTCATAGGATGTTGAACAATCATGAGGATAGTAAAAGAGTCACAGAGGGGAAGAATCACCCCTTCATTATATATACCCCCCTTAGTGTATGAGAAAAGGACTTTTCACCTTGGCTCCTCCCACATGGCATTAGAGAGATCAAATAGTTCTTTGAGGAGCAAGGAGTGGCTCAAATGTCCCACTACTAGGCTGGTGATGTACATTGTAAACATGTGTCTTTGAATTTTTTCTTAATAATAGAGGCATTTTAAGGCCAACACGTTCTTCATGAATGGACTATGAATGTTTGTAAGACTATTCTGTGGACGTTTGTATTTCATGTTTTCTTTCACATGTACTAAAATAGTTGAACTATTTCGGCTATCTTAGTGTGTATCTTATTGAGAATGTGTTGTAATGGTTGTGATCGGTGTCCCATCCTTGTGGACTATTCCATGATGTTGGTTGTAACAACCATTGCATCCTCTGTGGACTATTTTATTGGATATTAGACAGAGCTTTTTGGTTCATTTGCATTGTAGTGTTTTCTTCTCAATGATGTATGAAAATAACCCAATTAAGATCATCGATGACAAATGATCTCAACAATAGAAATGATTGATAAACATTATAGGTCTACAACTATTGATAGAAACAAAACCTACCAATATTCGGATCTATGTTGCAATCATAATTAAACAGTGAAATAAAGAGTAATAACCCCAAAACATCCAATGGAAACCAGATATGTAAGGGATGATTTTATTATAACACCTATGAAGGGAACAAATATATGTACTAGTCCCCCTCCATGGGATGAGTTCTTGGCTATCCTCAAATGTTTTTAGCTTCTGGAGAGTCTCTCTACTCTATAATGCATAAACCCAACAAAAGTATGGTGTGTGACAATGAAAATAATCAGAGTTACAACAGTCAGTCTAACAATGAAAGTTATTAAAAGTGAATAATGAATGGAAAACCATCCTATTTATAACAAAATATTGAGTTATCCTTGAATAATGAGAAATAATAAAATATTATTGACACCATTCTTGGAATTACCACTTGAAATATTTTATTATATTTTTTTAGGAGGGAAAAGTATTTAAACTTTTATTTAGAAATAATAAATAAATCAATGATTTATTTATTATCTCAATGAATTAGTTAAGGAATAATAAACAAATAAGGATTTATTTAATTATTCCTAAGGGATTTAGTCAAATTTAACAAAGAATAATAATTAATTAGTGATTAATTAATTATTCTTAGAGAAAATAAGATAAATAATGCTTTCTCTGTTTATTTTTCATGATTGGGTCAAATTTGACAAGGAATAAGAATAATATTGTGGTTAAATTAATTATTCCTAGAAGAAAATCAAATAAGTAATGATTTATTTAATTATTCTTCATGGGTTTAATTATAAATTACTTAATAAAGGTGGTTTATTAGGTAATTTCTCACATTGAAAGCAATTTTACTATGGTAAAATTGGCTTTACATGGTGTACTTCAATCCATCTAGTAAATTAGGCTAGATGATCAATTTTTTGGTAAGAATAGATTGCCGCCCAACATATGAGTGTTAGGAGCAAAACGTATGACTGAAGTATGTTGTAAAGACACAATCACTTAGACAACATAGCGGAGTCAAGGAGAGAGAGAGAGATCAATGAAGTTGAAGCTGAGAGAGGATAGTCATAGAGGGGGCGAGACTAAGTCTCCTTTTATGTTGTGGTACTAGACCTCAATGAGGCGGTGGAGGCATAGCCATACCTACCGAGATAACTTAGTACAAAATTAATGGTTTTCCCAGAAATATGAAACTGAGCAATAAAGTACATGTTGAATGGTATATGACATGCTCACATAACAGAGCCAAAAAATAATACAATGTGTCCCATTGACATAATGCACCTGCTAAAAACATGGGTAAATACAATAATATCTGAGTACATGAGATACAAAGTCACTTCCCTCAAAAAATGGGTGGAAGGGAGGGTAGAACAACCAAATAAGCCCTGTTTAACAAGGAAGGTCTCTGCAAAACTGAATGGATCATCTGGAGGAGACATGCATGCTATGAACACTGTGATCGGTAGGAACTGAACCCATCAACTCTATAGAACTGCATTTGAGGCTGTTCCATAGTAGGTATGCATACAGGAATGTGGGGGGCTACCTGAAGGGCCACCCCCTCATGAGGTTTGAAACATCTCACACATACTTGGGAGTCACTGGTACAATCTACTACATCATTAGACCATCAAGTGTATGGATCATGAACATGAAATGACCAATTCAAAGGGAAATATTGATACCCTCTGCTCGATCCAAGGCACTAAACAAGAATGGAATTTGGAACCAAGATACACTACCCTGTAGGACGTTCTTCTCGAATAAATGAGCTTATGTTGAAAGAAAAGGGCCCACGATAGATGAGGCAATGAGGAATCTCAACCAAAGCATGAGGGAAAATAGTATTGTGACTGATGGACTAACACTAGGAATCATGGGGAAAATGGGACTGAGGGACAAACAGATGACTACCCTTGTTAAAGCATAAAGAGCATGGTTGACTTGGCAGCAACTGACTCAACTCTAGAGGGGATGGGGACAATATGGTTGGAGACAAAAATGGGCAACACAAGATGGAAGGTACACACATATAGATGGAATAATACGACATGAGATGATGGGACATGAAATAGACTCCAAGGATGTAAGGGTGGCTCATCACAAATCCTTTGAACAAGGGTGACTCGATGACGCTGCCACATAGACTAGGCCCAGTGGGGACCATGAAAACATGAGTAAATGATGGCTACTCACAATGAAGATCGGCATATGGTGCGATAAGTATTAAGAGGAGGTGGACTTCAAAATACAAGTGTCGCTTTACAATGAAATTTGATTTTAAGAGGCGATGAAGTGACCCTTCTTGGAAAAATGGTTTCCTGGTGAAGTGTCAAATCATAAAAAAGTGAGAAAGACCCATTATAGAGCTCCATGAGAGATTTCCAATGGTGCTGATGGTTTTCCAATCTGAGCTATGGTCTATTCACAATGGGTGATAGAAAAACTATGGGTTTTCCTATAAAAGGGTGTTTTCCCTCCAATTTGGACTCATTTGCTAAGTGAGTTGTGGTGAATTTGGAGAGGAGGAAAAGGCCCTAAATCTTTTGGAGATCGGAGTGGGAAAATTGACTATCGGAATCAGGATCTATGACTTTCAGGAAAGTGGCCTTACTCATCTCTTATATTTCAGTGGTTTATTTCCTGATTTTTGGCACCTAGCAGCTCCCTGAGAGACCCTTGCCCTTGCTCACGTCGCATTGCACTTTTTGGGTCTAGAAGTGTGATTTGGCTCGCTGAAAATAGCCAAAAACCTACAAGATCACACTTTCTGGGATGAAAACTGTGATTTTTGGCTAGAGGAAGGGTTTGTCTGCTAGCCTAGTGGGGGTTGCAGGCTAATCAATGTAGTTGGTTATTTCCTTTTCTGAACTGACAAAACATGTGATGTTTTGCAGATATGGCAACGCTGAAAATAAACTGGTGTGAACGAGACTTATATACTCTTCGATCTAATATTTAGGGGTATCAGGTAGTTTGAGGGGCATTGGCTTGTCCTGTGGTTCTCAAGTTGGTAGAGAACCCACTGATGAGGGTAGGTGAGACCTTGCTATCGAGAATTGTGAGACATTGGGAACTATACCAAGATGTATTTGTCATGTAGGGGCACAATATTGAGCTCACATTATAGGATATTTACTTCTTGATCAGACTACCACCCCTCAGAGTGGTGGGGGATATTCATCCGATGTTAACTTGTGGGAGGAAAATCACTGAGTTTGTGGAGTGCCATTATCGATGAGCTATTTGTGTCAAGGGCACAATTATCCCACTTATTGATCTAGACAGACTAGAGACACAAGTTGTTGTCGCAGTTGTGCTACGGGTCTTGGGCAGGCAGGCATTCCACCACACCACAGGAGGGTAGATGATGTTAGTTGAGAGTGTTTTGGCCGAGACCTACTATGGGTGAGCCCAGATGATGGTGTCCTTGGTGAAATGAAAGTTGAGTCTTTGTAAAAGACAATTGAATCATGACTACACTTTTGGTACAGTACTGTGTGCGTTCTTCTTTGAGAAGATACCCACTATCGTTTTGCATGTACAGATCCATGATGGGGGCCCACAAGAGCCCAAGATGCATCGTTGGGGTAGCTACTGTGGAGAGGAGGAGGAGGGGGAGTCTAATGGGTGCTCTGACCCGAGTTTTTCGTACACTGGAACCAGATGCCCCTTTACATTAACAACTACCCTTATAGCGGGACGAACTATCAGGGGGATCCTCACTTGCCACTTCCACCCAAGCGAGCATGGGGACTAGATGGAAAGTGTTAAGTTGCTATGCTTTATGGTGCATTTTATATTTTTGACACATGTATGTGGTACTGAGTGTGAAAGATGTTGTGTGCAGACATAGCACCGGCGAATCCGGAAAGATATGCAGGCTGAGCCATAACACCTGGGGTTGCAAATCGGGGGATATCATCATCACAACAGGGTCCAGAGGATAATATGCTTCTTGTTGATTTCCATCATAGTTTTGATACTCTTTACCAGGGTTTTAAAGCGTGGATGGCACAACTTAGAGGATCGATAAATAAATGAGTGCATCAGTCTTCCCTCAATGTGGAAAGGTATCATGCAGCGCATGGTGATGGTAGGTCAGGAAGTTTGTGATCTATGAGCAGGTGGTGTAGAGCCTTTGGCACGAGATCCGCTGGACACTGACTAGATGCAGGGACATGTGGGTCCCTTTGATTGTGATTTTTGTAACATGCTATATGCATGTCAAATGTATTTAGAGCTATGGCTCCAAACACTTTTATAATACATAATATGATTATGCATTTTGTATGATGATGATGGTTCTCTATTTGTGTGGTTACCTTTTGTGGTATACATGTGATAAATTCCAATCTAGAATGTTGTTCACAATGGTATCTACATAGCAATTTTGGGCTCTAGGCACATGAATGAATGTAATGGTTTCAAATTCACGTACCAATAGCTCCACTCATAGATATTTTCTAAATAGGACTTGGTTATGCACATTATACACACATTTCAATTGCATGATAGGTAGCAATGAATCTAAATGAACATGAAGATGAAGGAGATAATGAGTGAGGTAATCAACTAACAAACCTATCATTGCATCATATTCATCTTGATTATTGGTGGCAGATCCAATGCACACGCTATTTGATAGGACTAATGTATGCAAGGGGGTAAAAATGGCCCAGACCATTGAGGCTAGATTTTGAGAGAAGCGACTCGACCATCAACATGGCCGATATATAGTGTGGATGATGGATCCATCTGAAAGGTACAAAAAACAATGGATGAGAGGATGCAATCTACCTAACATTATGATAGAAATAAAGACATGCAAGCCAAAGGGATGTGGTGCGAGTGACATTTCTAGAGGTAGTGTGCATTGGGAGAATTAGGAAGGAGATGGCCTTCAAAATCATCTTGAAGAAATGCCCCCTTACTCAGGTGTAGGGATAATCATGGGTAGACATAGCTTCCACGGTGTCCTCATCAGGATGGGAGATGGGTGGATGGGAGGAAGGTTGACTACATAATGTGGCGGCATTACCTGGTGCATCAACTTGAGGAATAAGGTTCAAATATGCATCATCTGGAATGGTATATGACGAACTGGTAGACAAAGGGTCTACTAGTGTTGAGACCTCAGGTTCTGTCGAGAAAAGTTCGAGATAAATGTGCACAAAAACATCAGGAAGGTTTGCTGGCGTAGAACGCAAGGATGATGACAGGTAAAGAATGGGGCTTGTGGTGTTGGTCATGTCGACATCAGGGGAGGGGATCACAATAGAGGGGCCAAAGTTTCCTTTTTCTAGTTGACTGGTGGTACCATAATCCATAGGTAGAGGAGTAGAGGCTCTACTTCGAGTGGCCTCATATTCATGAATCGCCCTAAGGCAATCACGAAACTCGTTGATATGAGGACAATAATGGGAATAGTGACCATGAATATCACAAAGGGCACAAGGGTGATTTGTGCGAAGTGTTTTGAGTTTCTTAGGTGGGACCGATATGTCAACATGGACTTCTAGAATATTCGACTCAGAGAATGCTTCATGAACCAAAGGTTTAAGTTGAGGAAGTCCAACACAATAGTTGGTGGCATTCGCAACAACTTCACATAGAGCGCACATCTTTGGGGCCTTAGGGGTTGTAGGAGATTAGGGAGACTTGTCCTTCAAATCTTTATTTTTCGCTTTTTTCCCCTGGCCAGATGCTTTCATAATAGGAGTTGGTTCCTATTGAGGTGGTGATGGTACTGAAGCAGTGGCAGGGGTCATGGGGACCGATTGAATTGGGGTTAAAGCGTGATATGGTATTGGATGACCAGGAAGAATGTTTGTAGGGGGGTCGATGTACCATACTAGGATCCCAAGGGTCATGTTAGGAAGGACCAACAAAGCCATGAAAGTTACATAAAAAATTCCTAGAGGGGGGAATAAGAAAGGTATCTGGTTGGGAGGATAATAGCATGACGAAATAGCTCCTTTATCATTGAGACCTGGAGGAATAGTTCCTAGAGGGAACATAAGAGAGGCACTCACAAATGGAGGAGGTCCCAGGGGAGTGGGTCCAAAGGGTTCAGCTAGAAGAGCAACAATAGGATGCTGAGGAGCTGGTTGTTGATTAGGTGTGCCAAACTATTTCAGGCTAGTACATGACACTTGTAACATGCAAACACTCATGGAAGTAGGTTCATAAATGGGAGGGGGAGGACTAGGGAAGGCACCCAACAATGAGGAATCCCTATTTACTCCGAGTGGGACACTGGTACAATGAGTTGAAGACTGGTTGTCAAACATCGACGAGATGATGGACTCAGGGGAGGTCAAGGATGTCGGCTCATAGTAAGTCAATTGATCAACAATAATGATATTCCCTTCATGGGGGAAGCACATCTCGCAGAACACCACAAACACCACAGTTGACATGGCATATGTGTAACTACGACCCAAGAGGACATTATAATCCAAAGGGGCATCAATGAATTCGATATCTACATGGAGAATCTTTCTCGCAAGGGTAATTGGACAGTTGCGGTACATGCCAGGGGGCTAGGAGGAGTGTCCATCCCAAGAACAAAAAGGGATGGTGGAGGGGGACAACTTGGGTAACTTGAGTTGCTTCTAAATAGTAGAAGACATCACACAGGTGGATGCACCTTCGTCAATAATGCATCTGGAGATGATGGCATTATAGACTCTAACTAGCATCTGGAAAGCAATAAATGAAGGAAATGGGGGACGATCTGATGTATCAATCAAGAAAAAAAACAAGCGATCATCGGAAGGTTCCACTGCACCCAAGGCAATTAGTAGAGCCTTCTTTTAGGAAGGGCATGACTGGAGGACTTCCAGTTTTGACATGATGATAGGTGATTGCGCCAAGTCGTCTACTATATTGTATGTATGGGCATCTCTCTTAGAAGCCGCATTATGATGTAATGGTTCCTTTGAGATCTTGGGAATGACCTCAACTTTCGGTTGAGGGATATATAAAGGAACATTTGGTGGCATAAAAGGCTTAGCGAGCACTTTGGTTTTAGACTCAGCAACTGACGAAGTGGAGGGCTTGTCATAATGATGCGACCAAGTTTGTAGGTTGATATTGGAGGGGTTAGCCTCATTAGAGTTCATGAATAGGATCTGGTAGTCACCAGGACTAGAAGGTTGGGAGAGGTGGGTTGCTTGACTTAGCTCAGGTTGAGCAACAACAAATCCTTGCTGATGGAAAGCATTTGTGAGCATGACCAATTGAGGTGGCACAGAATTCTGAGGCAATTGTTGGCCTCGAGAAGTTGCTTGAGCTTCACACATTTGGTGCATCTAGGGTAAGAAGGGACACTCATGTGTATAGTGGCCATGTACACCACAACATGCACAAGGCTTGTTCGTACAAATAGCCTTGTTCATCTTGGGTTGGCCGCCTTGTTGGTGGTTTTTTGTGTTAAGCTAGTTCCTTCGGGGTTCACCACAATGGTTACTTTAGTTACCCTGGTTACCCTTGTTGCCCTTCCCCTTATTCTTTTTCTTCGAATTCTAGGGATTGGTATCACTCTACTGTGAAAACGCCTAACCCTAGGGGGTGGTGGCTATTGGGGTTGAGGATGGATGGGAGGCTACGGTGCTAATTCTTAAGGGGTTGGAATGCTAGGTTGTGCATAAGAAAGAGAAATAGTTTGGTAGACAGGTTGGGGCCCTAGAAACATGTTGCTAGTGGGAGGGGCATAAATGTTGGAGGAACTGGTGCCCCCCTACAAGTAGTCATAAATCTATTGAGAATATGGGGAAAAGTGTGAAATGGATGCAATGATACCGTCAGCGGCATGAGAAGTCCCCGGTGTATTGGCACTTCTAGGATGAGGGAGGTATGGAATAATGGTATAGACATAACCAGATTGAGCATAGATCAGATCGTATCTCAAAGCGTTCTATTGAGATTCTTCCTCTGTCTATGGAAAATGGGATGTGACATCTTTCCCAATGGGGGATAAAAGGCTATTGAGAAACCAATCTCGATAAACGCGGTCTTCAAAAGGTGGAGCACGACATGTGCTTCTCCTTTGACACTACTCTTGAACATGGTCAGAAAGGCGAGTAGTGGAGGATTGATGAGATGTGGTCAAAAGCTTATTACCAGTGTCATACCGGAGAGGTAACTAGAAATATGATTTTAGCAAGCATTGTGAAAACAGAATGAGATGTGAAGGGATGGTCTAGATACCATTTTGCAACTTCTCCAGTGAGCGTGCATTGGAAGAACCGAAGACGAATGAATTCATCGGTTATGAAGTTGGACGAACACCACATGTGGAAGGATCAGACATGGTTGGTAGGATCCTCTCCAGCAATACCCTCAAACTTTGGGATGTCTAAGGGAAGCTTAGTCAGCATAGAGGGCCAACCATCATCATGGTGTATCGGGTCATTTATAACCTTGTTACACTGAAATTTGTCACCATGACTATCTGCAGTTAATATGGCTCCATCAATAGTCATATTATCCTCCTTGTCAAGCCTCATACCTCTACTCTTCATGTCAAACTTCAAAAAGAGAGAAAGTCAGTTAAAAACATGTTTATCTTTGGGTACGCAGGTTCTCTCTACCTTTCCTGCGTGTACGCATTCCAAACACACTGTACCTGCGTACTTGTACACTCTGTAAGCCAAAGGATGGGTGCGTACCCCTGTAAAGGTCAAAGGGCGAGAGTTTCATCTTTAAAAAGTTACTTGTGGTCACTTCTAGAGCCTTCTAGAAGAGTGTTTGACGTGTATTGAGCGCCTCCAGATGGTTCATGCATGCCTATGATAGAGGAACTTATCCCATCAAGAGAGGAGCTACCCCATCCAAAAGAGGGAGTATCCCATTGATGTTGGAACTGAATAACTTCCTCTAGAATACTATAAATACAGGCATTGGGCCAGAGGAGGGGAGGTTGAAAGCTGAACATTCCAAAGGGTAAATGCTGCTGGAATTAGGACTTCCATTGTTGACTTGTGAGGAGAGATCACTATCCTTTCTTGTTGCCATATTGGGAGTGGGTGAGCTTGTCAAAGTAGAGGAAATCTCTTGTTGGACCCTGGGAGGAGCTTGCACAACACCAAGGCTCAGGTTGTAATGGTTCCTTTTTTGTTTCCTTAATACAAATAGTCCATTCTTCTCAATGATTTGTTGTTAATGAATTATTTCATGTACTCCTTGGTCTATGTGATGAATATGCTTTGTTTTGTGAAATATTCAGGTGTTATGTAATCGTTTGATTTGTTAGTGTATGCAGGTCTTAAAGTGAAGGAGGAGCTCATCTGGATCAGCAAGGCTGGACTGCTACAACAAGCGTTGGACCTAAGGTAAGATCGGGAAACACTTGGTTTCTCATAGAATAATGTATGTTTAGAGAAGGATTGCTCTTGTTTGGTTTGTTTGTCACTAGAGAGTCTTAGACTCCTAGGGAGGTTAGGTTTGTCCGCAAAAATAACTCTTTCCGCATGACAAATTGGCGACTCCGCTGGGGAATCCATTGATTTGATTGATTTCTCTTTTGATTGATACTTTGATTTGAGAAACTCTGATTTATTTCTAGTTTTTGACTGATTGACTGTGAATTTGGGTGGAATAGCTTAGGGTTGAGTTAGTTTTTATTTTTCTTGATTTTGAGAGAAGTACGCACCCTCTGAGTTAAGTACAATGCGTACTAGTACGCACTTTTGCTTTGTACACAGAGCGTGGCCGCACCTGTGCCAACAGGCTGCCTGCGTACCCCTGTCAAAAGCTTAGAAAATTTCAATTTTTTCCTTTTTACCCATTAGTTTTTGTTTATAGTTTATTTATTGCTGCCCAGATCCACTGGTTACCTGTCAGAAGCTTTCATCTTGGCTAATTTCATTGGCATTCCTGCTTTAAGCTTTTATCAATTGGGTGTTTTGAGTCTCTTTTGAGAAATTCTAAATTTGATTTCCTTTGG
>APFE031425728.1:17763-57152 GCA_000404065.3 Pinus taeda | reverse complement strand
GACGCATCGGCTTCCAGCAACTACTCTAGAAACGCCACGCCCTTTAAGGTACAAGTTAATTTTGAAATCCCCATATTCGAGGGTTAGATAGACGCAGATGTTGTAGATAAGTGGTTAAATCAGCGAGAGGGTTATTTTTCTGTTCATGAATTTTTGAGTCAGGAAAAGATTGTTTTTGCTCTTCTCAAAGCAGCCCCCCACGTCAAGGACTGGTGGGAAACCTACTGCGAGAAGAAGGATGAAAGTACCGACTCACTATTTTCAGCCGCACCCACCTGGGATTCATTCCAGGAGGCCATCAAGGAGCAGTATTACCCTGTCGGAAGCTACGAGGATGAATACATAAAGTGGACCATGCTGCGGCAGGGAAGGGACCAAGACGTGCCAGAGTTCACCAATATTTTCCATACCCTTCGCACAAAGTTGGGGATCAAGGATTCAGAGAAGGATTTGATACTCAAATAGCGTGGCTGCCTACACAAGTACATCTAGGAAGAAATAGAATTCCTGAACATCTCCTCGCTCGGCACAACATACCGATATGCCGTCAAGGTCGAGCAGAAGTTTAAACAAAAGAAGCGAGACTTTGGATCTGTGAATCTAAAGCAAGGGAAAGGTGCCCCTAAACCACAGAACAAAGGACAAAGCCAAGGCGGGGCAGCCCAAGACAACCCGCCAAAGCTACAAGCAAACAACACTCGCCACCAGAATATCCAACTATATCGAGTTGTCAAAGTAGGCCAATTCCTTCACCAGGGCAAGTGGCTCACTAGAGACCAAGTTCAACAAAAGTTTCCTCATCTCATGGAGGAACTCAACGCAATGGGGACTGTTGCTTCCTAAGGGGGGATGAATGATCCAGGTGGATATTGGTGGCCACCTACCAAGTCCATCTAGACCCCCATCATTGTTTCTCTCAGCATTCTTAGTTTCCTTAATTGTAGCACAACTTACTATTTTTAGCAGTTTTTCGGGTCCTGAACTTCCAGAGCCGTTTTGAGGCCCTAAACGACGTTTTTTGGGAAATTTGGTGGCAACATGGGTCCATGGACTGATGTTACCCTTCCCAAAGTGGTAGTTCTTGGATAGATCTTTTTAAAAAGATATCGTATGCGTCAAACGGAGATCATATGCCAAAGTTACGACCCCGAGAAATTGATGTACCAATTTACCCAAACGGGGCCCACAATTTGGCGTTTCATCTTCTAGGGTTAGGTTTTGGGATGTGAAGGGTTTTTCATTGTTTCTCAACAATAAATAGGCCTCCGAGCCTCATTGTAACACAGTTCAGAGGCATGTAGTCACCACATCCCTTCTCATAGATAAGCTACCATCGCCCTAGCTAGTTTATTTCCATTTCTGGTTGTAAGCATATTTCAGTATTTTCCATTAATGAAATAAAGTATTATTTCTGCTACATATTTGTGTATATGGTTATCTCTTTATTTTGTTGCGTTCCTGTTTAAATCCAGATCAATGATGCTTAATCATGCAATATGCAGGAAGGCAAGCATTTAGTAGTTCTTTTAAAAAAGGGGTTTGATTGATATCTTGCTTTATTCCAAAATTAAATAAGAAAAATGCCTAAATGCTAAGTTTATTTTTGGAGGGATTTTCTAAAGGGTCCCCATTTATTAATGCAATATTAACCACTACTATTAATAAATGGGGGGTTCTTGAATAAAACGACAATTGGTGATTCATATGAAAGTCACTTTGTCTACATCTGTCATTACTTGGTTTTAAAGAAAAAAACAAGGAGGATCTTCTCATATCAATTTTTGGTATACTCAATTGTCATAGGTACAGCCTCTGCTGCCAGAAGGCATTCATAGCCTTGACAGGGTTACCTTTTAAGCAACAATTATTCAGTATGCCACCTAGGTTAGAATTCAATTTTAAAGATAAGCTCATTTGTATACTTATTTCTTTCTTTATTTTCTAAAGTAATTCATTATTCCTTCAAATTTTCATCTTTTATCTCTCAAACGATAATGTCTTGGTTTGGTAACCAAAATTAACAATGCCATTCACTTGATTTGTAACTCAACTGAACAAGCTGGCTCTTGATCAAATCCCTTGTCTTTTGATTAATATAATCTAGCGACATTACCTTGTTTTGATATGCATTATTGGTAACACTCAAGGCAGGAAACAAAGAGGGGGTGAAGGCTAGACAAGGCGCTCGACTAGGAGTAGCTCCTTAACTAAACTATATTGGATTGATGCTCAGAGAAGTATTCAAGAGGGTTGGTCTAACGGACTAGGTATTCGAGATGGATAGTGAATGACAACCTACATCTACCGAGAAAACAAGTTTGGACAGGGCTAACCCCTACGGAACAATAGTTCCTACCTCGATTGACTAGATGTGATAATGTGTTACATATGATGATTCAACATTTAGGGATCAAGAATGATGAAAAGAAGAAGTGATCTGAAAAGGTTGAAAAGATGTTTTCCAATGGATGTTTTCAGATAGTTATAATCTTATGATCATGGTACGCCAACTCTTCATGAGACCTCTTACCCTTTAAGTTTAAGTATATTTTTATAATTACACTCTAAAAATGAAAGCTGATTAGGTGGGGAGAATCATTGGCTCCTTAAGACCTTCTAGATGACAATTGTATAGTTGTAAAGCTTATTTTCTATAGAGAGACTTTGCTTTGTTATTGATACTTTTCTTGACTAATGTAAAGGAAATATTTGTTTCTAAAGCTAAGTTTCATCAAAGATCAAATAATGTTGGCAGAGAACAAGCAGTTTTGAAGCAATAGAACTTAACTATATATTTCATATGTGAATATTATTTTCATAACAATCTTTACTTACACAAGCGAAAAGTCAAAATTAAAAAGAGAATATCATTTGTAAAGCCAAAAGTAAATTTTTTCAACTTGTATTATTCTTTCTAAAAAAATAAACTAAAGGAAATAATATATAGTTAACATAAGAGATCATCTTCTATGGAAAGTATTTCTTTAAAATATGCCCATTGATAGATTCTCTCTTACTTGGTAAGCATTGTAATAGAAAAGTTGATGGGCCTATTTTTTCCACAATCTGAAATGGGCCAAGCCACATTTGTTGGAACTTGGTATGCTTACCTTTCTCTTCGTGGAATTTATCCCATTTCAATACTAGGTCTTCAAGTTGAAAATATTTTGAACTTACAGAATTTAAATCAAAGGAAGCTTTCACTAACTGCTAATGACGTGCATGTGTGATCCTAGCCTTTTCTCTTTCCTCTTCAAGCTTAAGGATTTGTAACTGTCTAACTTGCATAGATGAGGAAGGAGTTTCTTCAATGAGTTGAACTAAGGCTAAAGAGGGAACAACTACATTTTTTGGTAAGACAACTTCTTTCCCATAGACAAAATTAAAAGGAGAAGTGCCAATGGAGGCTTTTTGAGTTATTCCATCTGCCCATAGAGAAAACATCAAAGACTTATGCTAGTTCTTTTAGGTTTGGTCAACATTTCGTTTAATAATCCTAATGGGATTCTTGTTTGTGGATTTAGCAAACCCATTTCCTTGCGGATAATAATTAGAAGGGTACTTAAGCTTAAAACCTCTTTTAAGAGCAAACTCTGTCATAGCATTGCCTAAAAAATAAGATGCATTATCAAACATCAAGGTAGATGGTAGGCCAAATCTAGTAATGATAAATTGATCTTTGAATTCAATAATGTTTTCAGAATTCGCTACCTTGAGTGGAATTTATTCCACCCATTTGGTGAAATAATCAGTGGTTGTAAGGATATATTTATGCTGCTTAGAAGAATGAGGAACAATCTCATCTATTATGCTTTCCGTAGTTTATTCAATTCAGATTTAATATGACTTCCTAAATTATGATGGATCTTCCATAATTTCTGCAAATAGGTCTTTCATTAGATTTCCTGGGAATAGTATGTTCAATAATAGAGGTGTCATATGTCTTAAGATCTTCATAGTTCCATGTGAAGACATTCTTGTACCTCTTCAACAAATCTATGAAGGCTGATTTTTCGTCTTATGTAAGTCTAAGACTTAGATTAATATTTTGAGACTTTAGGTTAGTCCCAAGATTAATCAATTCAAACCTCAGATTTCAACTCTGAAGTTTTGAAATGGTGGGTCATTTAAATATGTCTTTGAGGTCATATAATTCTTCCAACTTAACTATGGATTTTGGTTTAGCGTTATTGATTGTTTCTTGTTTAAGTTGGTTATCATGCTAGTCTTCACCAACTATCTAGTCATCATAAGAGCCTTCTGAAGTTAGGAAGCTTATTATTTCCAAATCATTATTAAATACTCTCCAGTTGGTGATATTATCGGGAATAGAAGGCCTAAAAATCAATTCAATGGAAAATCGATCAGGGCCATAATCCTCTGGTAGAATAAGCTTGGAAGTGACATTATCTAGGATATCGACACTAGCATTTTGGAGTCTAAGAATAGGGGAAATATTAAACATTGTAAAGTGAAAGGTTAGGTCTTGGACTAATGATTGATAGTGCTTCAAATGTCCTAACGAACAGTGTATAGTATTTCTCACTTATTTTATTACATTTTCTAAATCTCCAAATACTTGGAGGTGTTTGATATTAAGGCCAATTGCCTTATACAAACCTTGAACTAGTGCTTCATATTCAACAGTGTTGTTTGTGAAATAAAATTCAAGTCTACATGTTAACATAGCCTTTTCCCCCTCTGGGCTAACTAATATGCATCCTAATCCTACTCCACCATTAGATTTAGATCCATCAAAAAATAATTTCCAAAATAAAGATATAACTATAGGTTTATCTACAAACTTTACACATTTAGAAGTGTTTGTTTGGGAAAATGTTTTGAATTGAGATACAACAGAGTTTTCTAAGAAAGGTGAAGTATGAGCATTGAAATTTCCTAGAAATGATTCTATTGAGTAGTTTCTGATGATATTGTTACTATACACAACTGGTTCATTTTATCATTTGAGCTCTGTGACTATGTACTTTTGATGTTTTTTGCGATCAACCCTTATTTGATTTGGCTTGCCATTATAGGGAAGCCACATGTGAGACTAGTCAGTTGCAAAATAACCATGAAGTTTTTCTGACCAGTCTCTACAAAGGATTAAGCCATAGAACTTAGGAATGTCAGCTACAAGTATGTGAATGACTTGAAAAACTTAATGATTTGATGGAAGTCTAATGGTTACCTAGTTAAGTTCCCCAACAACTTCGACTTGAGATTGATCTAACTATACTATACATGCTACATATTTTTGAGGTTGAACATTCAACTTTGCGCAAACTGTTATAGGTAAGATGTTAGAAGAAAGTCCTAAATCAACTAAAAAATTGTGTAAATTCTTATTAAAGACTTCAAAAGTGAGGAGAAATGGAGAAGTATGATATTTATATCTTCCTCTAATTAGAGCGATGTCAGTTGGATCAATCTTGTTTAAAGAGGTGCTAGGGGGCCTTCCCGTTTCTTGGGCAGCTTATGAGATCACGACAATAGGAAGAGACGCAATAGGTACTACTTTAAGTTCCTTAAGGAGTATATTTTGTTGATGCTTCAATTTGCTAATCTCATGAAAGGTGATGTTTTCCCTAGTTTTCTTCATATCATCAACAATATTATATTTCATTGCATCAGAAACTATTA
The DNA here is from genome assembly GCA_000404065.3 of Pinus taeda. NCBI lineage: Eukaryota > Viridiplantae > Streptophyta > Pinopsida > Pinales > Pinaceae > Pinus > Pinus taeda. The sequence continues at coordinate 51,506 of APFE031425728.1, read as the reverse complement.
TAGTTTTAGGTGAAGATGAAGAATCCAATTGAGTAGGAGTAGTTTGAGTGGATTTTGGTGAATATTTCTTACCTATTGTTTTGTCCCTGGGAGGTGGCCTTAAAGCATTCTGCTTTTAATTTTTTTGTGACAAATCAACAGGGTTTTTAATTTGGGTAGCGACAGGCAATGCTTCTTGAGTTTCCTCATTGGGAAGGATAAAATCCCACATTCCTTGTAATTATGACACTTCTTCATTATCCTTTTGTTCTTTTTTTGTTGAAACTTCACCCTCCTTTCCATCCGATTCAAAATTTGATATAAAATTTGGAGGTTTATGATTAGTAGGGGAATTCATTTTAAATGGTCTAAAAGATTTCTTAGAGGAAGTCTTTGCTACATGTTTTTTGATATCAACCATTTCGTTAGACATAGTCTTGAGGACTTTCTGTAACCCTTCAATCTCAAAAGTATCTTTTGGTGGCTTCTTCTTGGAGTCATCCCTAAAAGTCACTTTCTTATATTTTCATTCCTCTAATGTGTTTTTCTTTTCTACAACTAGAATGTGTTTTTCCACAGCTATTGCCTCTTTCATATTTTTTTCTAAAGTTGGTTTGGCAGCTCTATCAACCAAAATAGTTGTGTTTGAAGGTAGAGCAGAATAATACCACTCATGTTGGACCTCATCGCTGGTCGTAGATGTCATTGGTATCTTATTCAATAATTTATTGAAGCAAGAGTTGAAGTCGTTAATTGGTTCTTTTGGTTCGGCTTTCAAATTGGAGAGGTCATTCATTAGAGTAGTTGTGAATCTATCATCTCCAAATTTAGTTCAAAACTGTTCTTGGAAAGCATCCCAACTATTAATAGAACTTGATGGTAATGAGAAGTACCATGATCATGTTGCTCCCTATAAAGTATATGGAAATAATCTTACAAGTGCATCTTCTTCCACTACTTCATTCAAGCTAATGTAAAACATGAAAATGTTTATATGTTCCTCAACTAGTCAGCCATTATCAAGATTGAATTTGGGTAAACATTTCACTGGATGAGCTCCTGGGTTTTTCCATGGCCTTGGAGGATTCTATGCCATTACTGGTATGTAATTAGGAGAAGGTGTAGTAGTGGTTGAAGGTGATTGGGTAGAGGAAGATGTAGTTCCTATATCTGTGTGAATCATGATCTGGAGTGGTGAGGTAGATGACTGATCTTATGATGGTATATATGGAATGAATGAAGATGAAGGTTGAGCTGATGAAAGAACCTCGTTGTGAGATTTGGATGGTGTTTTCTTTTCTTTCTTACGACTTGGAAAAGGGAATTTGAATAGAGGGATTCCAAGATTTTCACTATGTTCTCTAGTTAACTGTTGAGATGGGGTAAACTAAGAGGTAATACTATCTTGGGATAACTCAGATTCTTCTTGAGATAACGAAATCCCCTGTAATTTATGAATCAAAGATTGGACTTCAAGCTTCAGTAAAAGAAAAATGATCTGGCTTTTTTGGGATTTCAGCAGTAGGTTCTATAATTTTGTTTGCAACTTCTCACTTAGGATTAGGGGATTTGGAATGCTTGCAAGAAGTTGGAGGTGATGGCAAGGGAGTTTTACTCTTAAAATGGCCTGTTGATTTGGATTTACTTGCCATTCACAGTTAGGCACTCCTTCTAGCACCAAAATGTTGAAGCCATAAAAATTTTTGTTTCAACATGGGGCAAAACCACTCGGTCTGGACCTTGGTTGGCAGTTCCTTTTCCATTTGGTGTAGTGGCTCTGACTAGGGATAATGGGACCAGTTTTCCAATTTAATTTATAATAGTGTTGATGGGGTGATATGTGATATTTTGGAGTAATGTTTAAGCTAAAATTAATCTAATCTAAACTAATAATCACATGCATTTTATCCTAAAAGGATATCTAATTATGACTATACTCTGGAATAATTTTAAGTATGTGATCTACAATAATGTACAAAAGAAATTGGTAATAAAGATCATTCAATTGCAATGAGAAATGAAATCATTTAACAATAATCATTTCGTATAAAAAGTTATCCGAAATGATTGTGAAAGATATATCACATAAGAAATTATTGATGTATTCAACATAAAATATAGGCCATCATTGTACAGAAGTGAAATAATGCTAACCAAGATTCAAACTTTCATACATAAACAACTTGAAGAGAAACTATTTCCTGATATGTAAGTAAAAAGAATTACGAGATAAAAGTACCATTTATAATACGTCCTACTCATGTGCTTCGGCAATATTGATCTACTTTCAATCCATACAACACCATCTAAGAGTACAAAAGTGCAATTTTAGTAGAAGATGCCAGAAAAGATAAAAATAAATCTTGTTCCATTAATTTCACCAGAACTTCCACAAAGGTACAAAAGTGCATGTTTTGAAGATTGTTTCTGATACAATTTATGGACCCCTCTCTAAATGCATGAGAGGGGTTTAAATACTATAATATAAGATTAAAAATAGATTATTACAAAAATAGTTGAGAAGGTTTAAACAACCTTCCTCAATTATGCAAAATAAAACAAAAATAAAAATGAGCATGGTGACTAATTGTTCTGCATTTGATCCTTTAGATTGCAAATGTCTGTCATGGGTTTGAGCTGTGTCAGTTGGACAATTTCAACTTTCAACTGCCCAATGAACATGACGTCGGGTAGTGCTAGCACCATTTTCTCCACAAAAGTGCTTAGGCATCACAAGGTCATCCACTCACTGTGAGGTTTCACTAAATGTCGCCAATATGCTTCCCTGTTTAACATAGTCATTTTCCTAGTTTCTTCTGCTTTTTCTTTTGTTGTCTGTCTCCGCTATAACTCAAGTTGTTTTACATTAGGAAGAAAACTCGAAATGGATTCTGCCATAAGGTTGGCACTATGTATTTCATTAATATTTTCGATAATGTTGTTTGTTGTTGTTGTCGTGTCTGTTGTTGCCTTTTCTACGTCTCCAAGCCGAGAATCCCAATTTGCAAATAATATTTCGTTGTGTGACTCCTCCAATTTAGGCAAGTCGGCTTTTCTCCCATCTTCTGAATTCTGCCAGGTGATGAAACTGGAGACCTTTTTCAAGATTTTATCATATTCAAGTCTCATTTCCACGACTTGACTTGTCAATTTGTCGCTTGTTTCGCAGCAAGAATTCCATTGCAAAATATTCTGGCATAATAGTTCTTTTTGGTGCATCAGTTGGGAGTTAAGTCTGAGCACTTCAGTAATAAACCGATCAATTTTTGGATGATATATATGTAGATCAATTATTCCTTGTATTTTTGCTTCCCTTTTTGTTAAGTTGGCTTGATGTTTTATTTGCATCTGCTGGAACTCTTGTTGAAGATTAGCTAACTGTGTCTCTTCTTGTTGGTCAAACTTTTCTTGTTGTAATTGTTGTTCAAGCGACAAAATTTTATCTTCTTTTTCCTTAAGCAACATTTTCACCTATTTTTCTTTGTCGATGGTTGTTGTAGCATAGGCACCTACAAATTGTGATAGTATAGTAAAGTTAGCAGATGGGTCGATGGGTGAGCCTTTCCAAACAACATCCATTGGTTCATTATCAAGGGTAGTAACAGTTGTAGAATCCAACTTCCTCTTCTTCTTTTGTCTTTTAACAACTTCTTTGTGTTGTGGGCTATAAAATACATCTAGAGCGGGAATCTCCTCAATTCTCAAAACAATTTCAAAGGTGGGAGTCACAGGGATGTGCTCTACCTCTTGAGTATTTACAGTCTCCTATGCTCTAATCTCTTGAGTTCTTTTCTTTTGTGAAGTTTGCAACTCTGGAATTTGTTCCTCTCTATGGAGCCTTTTATTAAATTTTTCCCATTCTTCCTCTAAATCAGTCACTAGGGGTTTTATTGGCTAGGTGGAGGTGGAACGGATTTCAGCCTATTTTCTAGTTGAAGTTTGGTCAACTATCTTTTTTGTAGATTTGGTTGTATCTTTTTCCAACTCCCTACTTCTGTGTTTTCCATTTCGTGATGACTTCTCTGACTCCCTGGTATATTTCCCTTAGGTTTCTACTCCAGAATCAGTCTTAGAATTTTCTTTGCAATCTCCTTGGAGGCTTACACTAGAAGTAGGCTCTCTTATTGGTTCAATCAATAATTTGTCCAATGGGACCTTCGTTAGCCTCCTTTATTTGTACTCGTAAAAGGTTCCAAGATCTTCACAGTCAAGAAGAAATTATGCCATATGATTTACCTCTATGAAGGTGTTCTTCTGCAAAAAGATGTCATCAAATGCATCTTCCTCATTACTGAATACTTTTGTTTTTACCTTGGTGGTAAAGCCTTTGACGGTGTTGAATGGGTCATAGTGCCTTCTAGGGAATTTAGGTAATTGCATAGATAACATAATCTCTGCTTCTTTAAATGCATGCCCCAGTTCGTGCAATGCAAATGCTCCACATTGTAAAGGATTTAGGCAAAATGGCATTTTTTGCTTCCTTTAATGTTTTTCTCATCCCTCCGTCACCAGTTGTTTGATAGGTTATCTCTCTATCCATCAGTTTGTTTGGAACATAGTATGGGAAGACATGGGGGGAGGTAATGCTGCCAAATACCCCGATATACTTAAATGTTTCCTCCCCAAACCATCTAGCCACTAGGAGGATATCTACCTCGGCTTCTTTGGAAAACCTAGGGCATCTTGACTATAAAGCGATTTGTGAATAGGGAGCATAACTCCATGAAAAATTTTGTAAAACTGTGGTTGAAAGTGAGATTCCCATGTATTTGTAGTATATGTGAATGGGAAGTGGATTTTGGATAGTCCACTTCCATCCCATGACAGGAAATCTCGAACCGAAACAAATTGCATCCATTATGTAGGCGCTCATAAAAAATGGAGGGTAAACCCTCGAAGCAACACTTATTTTCCTTCTATACTCCATTATTTTTCTTGCTAAATTATCAAACAAAATTTGTGCCCAATTAATTATAGTTGCGTTTACAGCTGCATCTATTAATGGTAGCCATTCTAGGGAGAATTTAGTACTATCGAGTTTTCCAAATAGTATACATAGCATGGCCACTGCAAAACTATGAGGGGGACAAATAGACACAGTGGATTACATACCATTCTTGTCTTTCTTGATTTTTCCCTCATTATTTGACTAGGTGCGGATGCAGTCTATTGTGTCCTTGTTCTCTTTGGAGAACTTCTCGATGCACTGCTTGTTGTAGATGACTTGTGGCTCTGGTAGGTGGTACATAAGCCACAGGTTGTCTGGCATACAAGATCCCATAACCTCTTGGCTTCTTGTCTTGAATTCTATGTTTGAGATGTCAGATTCATCAATAACCCATTTATCCATGTCTGTATAAGGGATTATCTTTGGATGCGCAACTATGCGATGAAAAAATGAGCATGTTGTCTCAAACATGGAGGCATTTGAGGAATCACATTTCATCAGTTGTAACCTTCATTTCTAGAATCCTTGTATGCTCTTCCTCTAGTATATTATACATGGCCTCCCACGTAGAGGTTCCTCCCTCTCTATTGCATGTAGTATCCATAAATAGAGGAGTCATTTCTGAATTCTTAGAGATGACTATCTTGCCCTTCTTCACCATTGCTCCCAACGATTTGCTCTATGGATTTTCCCTGAAAGTGAAGAACAACATCTATCGAATACATAAAGATGACAATGAACATGAAATGAAATAATGCGGATAACTCTTAAAGGTGATAAAAGGATTTTTATTCAAAGACACATAAGAAGATATCATATCACGGTAAATGGATTTTCACACATAAATGCAATTAAATCCTACTAAATGCCCACTAATGCTTCATTATCCCTTAGCTTTAATGCTCACAAATGTCGTCATTATAAGTCAGGAAGAAAGCTTCTAGGGTGGCAAGCCTTTGAATTGAGATAATGTCGCTTTTTTTATTTACAAAGCAATATCACAGATTCCAGTATCGCATTGTGCCTTTTCTCTTTTCTTACCTTCCCATACATTTTTGCGAGAGGCGAGATGTGAGATGCGAGATGCGAGCTGCTTATTTATTGCCTCAAAACATAGCTACTTATAAGGATTTTCCTATGTAAAGACCTTTTTTAGTAAGTGGCAGACCTAAACATTTGTTTGTGATGTATTGAAGGAGTGCCTCTGGGTCTTGATCGCATTTCGCAATATGGACTGATGGTAAGTTTGTGGTACATTTTTAAATGCTCGAAATGTGTTGTGATAAAGGTTATGATGCCATCACAATTTTGCATTTCGCTTATTTTGAGATAACCTTTTAAGGCAGGCTCTTCATAAATAACGATATGTGATGCGAGACTTGTTTTTTAAAGGAAATGCTTTAGGACCTAGTTTATGTCAAAAATATGATAGTTTCGAGGTATAAATAGTAGAGTCCTCTTCTAATCGTCTTTCACTAGATTTGGTGGGTTAGAAACGGTTTTTATGATGCTTAATCATGCGATATGTGGGAAGGCAAGAATTTAATAGTTCTTTTGAAAAATCCATTTGATTGATATCTTGCTTTATTCCAAAATTAAATAAGAAAAATGCCTAAATGCTAAGTTTATTTTTGGAGGGACTTTTTAAAGGGTCTCCATTTGTTAGTGTAATATTAACCACTACTATTAATAAATAGGGGGTTGTTGAATAGCCTAATACTTCCCCACGAAATTTATTCATAATCTATCCAAATTTCAGTTTGATAGTGACGGTGAAACAAATTTTCATGAACATTTGTTTCAAGTTGTCCGTCTTTGCCTTTGTCAGAGAATCTGCTCCAAATATTTCATGGCTAGACTGCTCACATTCACATTTGAAGGTCGTTTTAATCGATAGTGTCATACATTACCCATTGCTTCTATCCATTCATTTGACCAACTTGCCAAGATGCTTCATAAATACTTCGATAAATATAAATACTAAGATGTTTTTCGAAGTATCAATATTTTAAGAATGAATCCTAATTAATCAATTGAGGATTTTTCAGATTGATTCATTCACCTATGTTATTAAATTCCTACAAAACATCTAAACTGGGATTTCTTGAAACAAGAGTTTGAGCCCTTGGTTCTTGTCTCCTCATACGGTGAACCTGAGCCTCCTGATTTTTCTACTTCCCAACCTCTTGTGAATCATGAGGCACCTCAAATTTCATAGGAGGATCTTACTACCCCTTTTGTTCTTTGTCCTCCTCCCATTTCAATCCCAATGTAGATGTCTCCTTGCAATGGTTGTAAAATTGGGAAATCTACGAATCAAATATCGAGTCCATATTCTCATTATTATTCATCTTTCATGATTCATATTCAATGGAGGAAAGTCCATAATGGCTCATGAAGCCTAAAGTGATGACTCACTCCTCCATTTCACAATATGTTGTCATCATTCACATTTCTAGTCTCAATGCTAATCCAGATTTATGTTATCCTCTATTACCTGCATATCCTGACTCTTTGCAACATGACCTGCTTGAGAAATATGTTCCACCAACTAGTTTCCCACACTCTCTTGCTTCTCAAGGTACTAGCTCAAACTGCGATTGGGTACAAAGCAGTCGCATTATACGGGTAGAGGAGAAGAAAGATGAAGATGCTCTCAATATTTCCTCTCTCTTTCAGAATCTTCCATGTCAAACTAATGAGTTCCCACTCTTGGATGATTCTCAATCTGCTAATCTCGGTAGATAATCAAATGAAATCAATTCTTTCAGCCAAACCCCATCCTTGGGAAGTAACCATTTCAATATTTCTGTATGATGTGATGAATGCCCAATCACATCATATGGTATTTCAGTTTCTCGTGAAGATTTTAATTTTGATGTAGAATCTGGTTCAGTCAAAGAAGATTTCCATATCGAAATACCTCTTCACCTCACTATCCCTTGTGTCCTACCTTTTGTAACTAATCTACTTGTGATGAAGATACTCCATGCTCTTGAGTTTATTCATCCAATGAGTTATCCCCTCGATTGACACAAGGTTATGAGGTTGTCCATGATGAAATTGAAAACTATCAAATCATAGAGAACCCTTCCCACCCCACATCATCTCTTCTCTTGCATAAGGACAACTATTCAAATCATACTTCTTATGATATATCACTGACTCATTTATGTTTGTATTTGCAATTAGAAGAGTCCTCCTATTTTAGAAATTTGGCTATTGAAGTTGAAAAATCTGGTAAAATCTACAACATTTATGGTTTTTATCTGATGAGAAGTGGTCTTACTAAAACCAACAATAGTAGTTATCCTCAAACCATGCATGATATGGTTCAAGCTTCAGAATGTGATTCTACAATCCTGGGAAGTTTCGGGACCTATAAGGAAGTCAAGGCACTGCAACTTCCATTGATGGTTATGTCAATATCTCGCAACTCTGGGAAGCCCCTTGAACTAAGTCATAATTTGTTTCTATCGCACAATCTGTCTCTTTGGATGGTTTCACTTGATGTAAATTTTCTTGTCAAAAATGTTTGGGCTTCCGAGTGTGACCTTTCAAATTTTCATGATTTTACTGCTGACCAAATTCAGGAATCTCTTACAATTCATCTTCATGCAAATTTCTCACAACAAACTTGGTTTGGGAATGTGCATCTCTCATAGAGTCATGGAATTGTGAAGTTGATCATTCCAAGGACTATCTTTTCCCGAAGGAATCATACTTATCGAATTTATCCGTTAATGGTCAGCTCCTCGATCTTCTTGCAAATTTGTCCTCTCATCACACCAAAAATCCTCTTGAGTAATAATGAATGCACAAGTTGTCACACGAAACAAGATCTTATTCGTTCACCATGTCCCAACTGGTCTCATGTATTTGTGGTGTCATCATCCTTTATAAACTATTTTGAAGACTATGATGCTTGTAAAATTTGTCATCAGTTGCAGGAAAATGGTTTGTATTTTTCTCGTATGGAACTTGGTTTGATTCTTAAAAGAATCCACGAGACTCTTCAAATTGATTTTTCTTCACATATTGCAAAATCAGAATCTGATGCTTTAATTAGCTCATCTGATAATTTTCTTGTGTTTGGTGACTGTCATTTAGATTATCATTTTCCCATCAGCACATCCAATCGCATTTGTTTCACACCCCATTATCTTCATTGTTGAACATCTCTCTATTCATATTTTTGTCAAGTACGTGAGGCACTTCAGTCTTCACTGATGGTTATGGTAGGTACTCACTATGTTGGCATGAATGTTGAGAATGATCAAATCAACTTTCCCTTAAAAGATTCTCATCGTGATCCCACTCCTCTAATTGAAAATTCATATTTTCCAAGATTACGGGGTTTTCAATAGGGCCATCATGAGTTTTATGATCCAATCATTGAATGGATGGAACAATTTTACCTGAAAAGCTCTGTAGCAAACAACAAGTTTCAATATTTCCTTGCGCTTGCTAAGGAGCTCAGTGTAGATGAAGACACGTCTGTAAGAAGCTTCTGAGGTCTATTGAAAAATGGTATTCATTGAGAAGGTAAGCATGTGGACTAGATGAAAGTAATAGTTGTGACACACGTTTCTGGCCATGGGCAAGACCTTCCTTTTCCTGTGCAAGTTTTTCAAGTTTTTATATCTTTTGTTGCACATCACTTTTTATCTGTCTTAATTGTTCATATCTTCGTGGATGTAGGTCGGGAATGAAAACGATGTCTTCATTGGAAATTTCAATTTACATGACCCCGACCTTCTATATGTTAGATTAGGAGTAGGATTAACTGCATCCTAGTTTTCCCTTTCTTGCAGTCATTCTACATGCGTTCCAGGTAGTATGTCAATGTTTCCTTATTCTAATTCTACATCATGTTTGATTTAGCCATTTTGTTCTCTTGTCTTCTAGTTATGTTTCCTTGTTGTGTGTTTTCTTTATTTTCATCTCGTATTTCTTTCTTGTTGAGTTTTCCCTTTTATTTTTATCATGCAAATAAATGTTGTTCCTGGACCTATTTTGGCTTCTTATTATATGTGTGGCCAAACTATAGAGTCTTATGACACTTCAACATTTGGCTAGCCATCTATCTATCTTCCTTGTGTTGGTTATATATTTTTTACGATGAAGTTCTGATGGAGAATATGATCCATCCGTAACAAGAGCTTTGGTCCAACCATGAACCCACGTTTAGTCTGGAAACCTCATGCCCATCACTAGTACAAAATGGATAGTTAGTTACTAAAACAATGACTAAAATTTGCATATAAATGACTATTTTTCAGTCGGTGACCAGTAGTAGGTAATTTACAGTATCTTATAACACGACCAACTTTTAGTCGTTTTTAGCTTAGTCATTAATTGATTGTTTCAATTTATCATATAGCAGCATATTTAGTCATAAATTTAGTCATTAATTTAGTTATTGATTTAGTCATTAATTGCCACAATTAATGACGAAATATACAACAAAATATATTATTATATGATCATCTGTGAAAACCAATTAATGACTAAAGAAATATGACCAAAATGTTGTTCGTGTTACAATATACTGTAAATTAGTTACTAATAGTCATATATATGCAAATTTTAGTCATTGTTTGAAACCAATTAATGACCAAATAAATATGACTAAATTTTTGTCATGTTATAAGATATTGTAGATTAGCTACAAATAGTCTTATATATGCAAAATTTAGTTGTTATTTGTAATGAAAAATTAATCATTTGTAGTAGTCATTTATATTTTTTTGGTGGTTTCATATTCATTATATAAATGACTAATTTAGTAGTTTATATTCAGTCATTTATTTTCATTAATAATCATTATAAACGACTAATTTAGTTGTATATTCATTTTATTTGTGTTCATCATTAATCAATATAAACTACTAATTTAGTAGTTTCAGATTAATTTTGTGTTCATTATTAATCAACATAGATTAATTAGTATGATTTTGCGACTAAATTAAAAAAACATCATACATTGTGAATTGGTTTGTCTAACATGAAAATTCAAAATTACATATGTTAGTTAAAATACTAAACAATATCAAGTGAAACTATAAATAATTTCAACCACAAAAATTATATTATATGAAATGTCGAGTATTACAATATTAGTTTCCAACTTAACTTTGGTTGGACTACAATTTACACATAAAATGTTGTTTCATCACTATAAAACATTATCATTGTGTTGTCAAGCCATTGCAGGTGAATTCACCAACTATGAAGAAATGAACATCATTCTCTATGTGTTTGTCTTATGCGGGATATTGGATTTAAGGGTACCACTAGACTGGTTCTCTTCTCTCTCTTTTTTCATTTCTCGCTCCAGTGTTAGTGTTCTCATCTTTCTTCAAATCTTGCTACTTAACATCAATACTGAGTTCCTTTTCTAAAAACAAAAGAACCTAAAATGTAGAGTGTAAGACATGAAAGACGATGAAGAGTAGAATATAAATGAAAGTAGACTATAAAGGATTTATATTACATATACCTCAACATCAACAATGTTAAATCCATTCTTCCCCATAAGAGCAAGAAACTCGAACAATTTATTTATTTATTTATTTATTTTTATTTTATTTATGTATTTATGTATTTTTCTTTATTTTTTATTGGGTATTTTATTTATTATTTATTATTTTTATAAGTTGAGCGATAGTGGCCACTATGTGGCCAAATGATCTATATAAACAAATTAAAGTCACCATAGAAAATAACACCTTAGCTATAACTTAGTATTCAACCTTTAGGGAAAGCTTAGGCACAATCATGGCAACTAAGTTACATGCTAAAAATCTCAAGCTATAAATAACTTGTTAAAACAAATAATCTAAGGTGTGATGTCTAATACTTGTCATTTTATTCGTAACAACAATTTGTTGTCTAATGCATGAACTTGTTCAAGTATATAAACAACATGTTCTTAAATAACAACATGAAAGTAAACTTTTCTAATAATCATGAAAATATTTCAATACAAAACAATTAAAAGGATTTCAATCAGTATCGTGTAATATTAATTTCATCTTCAACCTTTCGTTGTTGTTTAAACAGCCATAATACCAAATCATTTCAATTTCATAGTTAAAATACAAAGAAAAATCGAAATAAATGTTCAAAATACAATCAAACAATAAAGAGAGGATATCATGGAATGGACATTGCAATTATAAAAAAATTGTTTACCTGTCCATCGATATCTTATCATGCATTCCTAAAACATTTGCTTGCCCAAAATAACCATGAGGTGAAAGAATCACAACATTAAAAACCATAGGAATACTTACTAGAAACATTTCCAAAGTTGATGGCTTAAGTGCCTGAAGGATCTCCAACAATAAATGAATCATATCCAAGACATGATATCTATATTGTCTCCCCATCCTTTTTCCAATCACATTTCATGTAATCTACCCACTCCAGAGTCAAGTAACCATAAAATGAAGGAATTGATATTTTTTTTTTATCTTGTATATGTATAAACATTGAATATAATTTGTTTTGGTAACATATTAATTCGTATTTTTTCCCTTCCTGTCATGAGAATGTATCAATCAAGTAGAATATTAGAAAAATTGATGTTAATGAGGTCCTCTAACTATTTGTACAATATCAATATTTGTCTTGCTGTGATATCTTTGGTAGAAAAAAGAACATATCTGAAAACAAAAAAGCTATATATTACTTATGTTCAAACTATCTATATGATGTATTCTTAGGTAATTTTTTAAGATGTCCCTCTACCTTGACCAAAGCAGATTGTAGCTTGGTTAAACTCTTTATCCTTTCATTCAACATCAATTTTTGCAAGATAAGTGTCACACATTATTCTTTCCCATTTCTCAACATGCTAGATATGATAAATTGAAAGTCACATAAAAGCAAGAGAAAACCATTTTCTAACCAAAACAAATAAACAAACAATGCCTCTAATAAAACCTCACACCTCAGAAATTACTCTGCCATGTACTCAGACTAAAGGTGATATTTAGGTCATATTTAATGGGATATTCATATTCTTACCGTGATTTCAATTTCGTGCTAAAAGAAATATATAAATCCAGGTTCAATGAAATTCAAGTATAATTCAAAAAAATAATGTCATTATAAGGTATGGAGAGGGAAACATATTCATAACTAGGATTCTCTATTTTAGTTTGGTTTGAGTTGAGTTGGTATTTGAATATATAGTTTTCTCTAAAGAAGTGAAATAGAAAGATGAGAATTGAAATAACCCTGTGAATGTTTAATTAATTCATATTATATATCTCTAAAACATCTAGGTCATCCTTCTCTACTATTTGATAGAGAATTATTGGCATGGAATAATAATGAATTAACTATCAAATACAATGATACAATATATTAACCAAGGAAACAAAAATTACATGGCTTTGGTATTTGTGTGCTCGAAGGAAATCGAACAATGGTTGTGTTCTTTCTTTATCATGAAATGATATTGAAGACAAATGTTGGTTCAGAAATTGAACTCCGTTACCAAGAGGATATGGTCGTGTTGGGTAAGGAAAGGATGAATTGAAGGGCTAAAGGTCTAGCTCCAATACATAGTTATCCTTGTCACTACAAAATACAAAATTGTCATCATTTTCTTATCTAGGTAAAAAGAAAAGTGAGTTTGTATTTGTTCACTTGTGATGGTATATGAAAAAGAGATCACTAGTGGAAATCAAAGTGTTTTGTCCCATCATTCAACCTAACAAAAAAATTATATATTCAGTTGTTGACTACAATGGAAATCTAATGTAAAACCCACTCAAATTGATCTTTACATGACATAGTCATAATGAACTAGTACAATAGAAGCATGTTAACTAATAAACAAGACATGATAAAAAATAATAATGGAACATTATTTCCTACCACATAATTGGCATCAATAAAATTTCCACAAAATTCATCCAAAAAATGAGCAGAACTTATGGCAAAAGAACATATCATTAGTGTTTTGTACCCTCTTTAACACATGTAGCCTAGGGAAGTAGAGGAGGCCAAATGTAGAAAGATTCCACTTGTGTGGAATATAAAAATAGAAATGTGGAAAAAAACACCTACCAATTCACGAAATATCACTCTAAATAATAGAACATGTTGAGGATGGTAATGATGAAAATAGATCATGTATTAAGATCAAGCCCCTTATTGGTCATCAATTAGCAAGGGGGCTGGTAACTTTTACATGTAAAAAAATATATCATAATTAGTGTAAGGACTATGTGGATATTTTTGTGAACATTTTTACATTTATATTATGGTGTCCTTGCATGAGAGAGTGATGAAATATCTCCAGGTTTGGTCAGACTGGTTTCTCCTTTCATATGCTTATGTGAATGGATGGAGAGCTACCTTTCTTTGGTTTGGAAATTCAGGTGTTCCTCCCTTTCATTCAATATGTGGAGATGCCCCACCATTGAAGGACCTTGATAGTTTTGAATCCAATATTACGGACATAACAGATGGATATGGTCTAAATCAAGATGTTTCTATGGTGATTGGAGAGGGAGCAACAACTCGAGAATTGTTTAGTATTCCTCTTGTAGAGATTGAAAGATAGTCTAGGAAAAATGATTTATCTATTCGTGGTGGTAGGGAGGTAATTTTTTTCCGATTGATTAGCTTAGAAGAAGAAGAGAAGCATAAGGACCAAGATCAAGATGCGGATTTCACGTATGGGTATAACTTTGCAATAAGAGGGAAGCATGCACGATAAACTAATGCTTATATACAATTGGGAGGGGGAAGGTGGAGCACGGGTGAAGAAAGAAAATCCATACTTTATGATGATAAGGATTGTATATCATTATCATCATCTAGGAAAAATGTTGAGGAAGAATCCTCTTTATGGTCGCATGTTTAGGAACGTGAATCAGTGGATGCCTCTTGCAGTGGAAATTTACCAAAAAATGCTGGTGTCATGATGGTAGTGTCACATGATGTGCCACCAAAATTTCAAAATATTCTAGGCAATATCAAGGAAAATTTCTTTCTCTACTCCTTAACTAATATTTCACCCCATCCACGTTTTGATAGACCAATTATCAATATCATAGAATGATCTTTTCTTTAATGAAGGAGTCCAAGGGCTAACAATTTAAGGATATGACCATTTCTTTTTAAAATGGACAGTCTTGTCTAACTTGCAAGGAATTGGGTGTCAAACTTGCTGTCGAGCCAATTTTATTCACATGTAAAAATTTTGGGTATGACTAGGGGTTGATTTTGAACGAGAGGATTGATCTTAATACTGTTTATTCAAGGAAAAGAACCAAATTCAGAGTCCATTTGAATTATGATTCATGAAGCATAGTAACAAAGTTGGTGAGCTTAATAGGGCTCATCCTTGTCGTGATGTGTTACATTCGAATGGCATGAATGCATGAATTTCAAAAGGCTCAGATATGATATAAATATTGGGAATTTTTACCAAATAAATAACCCAAACTTGAAACTTGAGATATGATATAAGTCTTGGAAAATTTTAACCAAATACATAACCCAAACCTTAAACCTAGTAGTGTGAAATCCATTGTTTGAAGTGTGGCTACTAAAGACAAATTTCTTAAATACTTTTAAAAATTAACATACAAATAATTTATAAAATCATGGAATTTCGTTTTCAATCAAATGTCAAACTAGATAACAATTAAAGCAATAACCCACAATAACAATCCAAAATCGACAAGGAATATTAGACAAATGTTTAAAACTCTTTGGGAATATCCTAATCCTACAGGTTTCTCATCTAAAGTAACTGAAGATGTTACATTTCCTAGGAAACATGGAATGTTAATGATGTAAATGAAAAAAATATAAATAATTAAAACTGACTATTAGAACCAGCACAAACAACGAATGATAAACAAGATGAAAATGGGGCAAAATGTCGCATACCCACTCCATGACACTACCATCCGCTTCCATACTCTATGTTGCCCAAGACTAAGCAAGTCACTCCATTGGTTTCCACATCCTCGTATCCATAGTAGAATTCATCCTCGTATCCACATACAACCTACATTGGTCATACCCTTCCGTATAGAAAAAAATAAAAATAAAATGAAGCCCGAAAGCCTTTTTACTGGTCAATAGTTTAAATATTTTGAAGCATGTATTTAAAATGAATGTTGTCATACCAATATCCTTGCTTGCTTTGAAACGCTATTCAAATACATCACTTCCTCCAAAATATTTACATATCATGGATCGTCATAATTCAATTCATTGATTAAATGAAGTTCTATCATCTCTACAGCTGGGGTGCTCTGAAGAAAGCAACCTAATACACTGATTTCCCTATCATGAAATTAATTTATGTCTACATAAACCTATATATATGGAGATGAGAGAGTGGGGATCTAAGACATCAAGGTATGGGATATTTTGAAAGTTCCTACATTGCATTTCAAAACCAGAATAAGCCAACTCTACACTCATTTATGAGGTAAAAGACATAAATATTCATTATGAACATCATGGAAAAAAACCATGGAAGAACTTTATGGTATCTTAACATCTCAGAGTAGGCTAACTTTTTTAATTTCATTAAATTAATGGACCAAAACATAATAGTCAACATAAGCTACATTAATATATGCTTTCTATAAAAAAAATATGTTATACCTGACAACTAAGTAGAAAGTTCAAACATTCTTAAACATTGAAACATGTTGTTCATTGCACATGTAAAAGAAAAGCAGAAATTCTATTTTTACCAAGATAAAGTTGTGAGCCATTAACAAACATTGGATATTAGGAAGCCTCTCGGAAAACAAATTGAGAAGACACATATTTCTTTAAGCAAAGCCACAACACATATGACCAACTCCTTTAATGATTTAAATCTCCCGATCATCTCAATTGATATGTCCACTAATTGTATGCACTATCAGGATATGAGTCAATTTCCAGTATGATCAAATTACTTCCACGTTGCATATTGAGTCTCAAGATAGAGCATGAAATCTCTTAAAATTGTATCCCATTCACTCTCAAATATTGTATCATGTATTCCCCTACATACACATACAAGATAACCTACATTTACAATGGTTTATATTTTATCCACATACAACCTGCATTTACACTGGTTTCATTGTAAAGCATTGAAATTAATAGTAAAATCCAGAGTTACATGGTTGTAGTTTGAAGCAATGCGATTTAAGAGGTTTTTTCCATATCTAGTAGTTGTTTGATGCAAATTCAGTGATTCCTCTACTGAGGATGACAAACACAGGGAGTGCACAGAAGGTCGAATACTAACGATCAAATATTCTTTATGGTTTGGCTAGTCGAGTGGGGCATCTGATCATATTGGATGAGCATACAACTAAGCTTCAGAAGGGGTCCTATGCAAGTGCTTTTAAATGATATTCCTTGGAAGCTTCAACATAGTACTCAATATCATCATACAAAGGACCACCCAAAAACAGACCATTTGATCCAGTTGAATTTTGAAGAACCAAGTCACCCTTTTACAGAAGACCATTGCTACTGTCATTTTGAGCAATTATTTTAATGTCAACACATAGGATTGCTGTAAGCATTGACCCTGAATGTGCTTTCCTAGGCACCCCACAAAAGAAGGAATAGCAGGTTAGCACCCATCAGTTTTAATAGCAACGTGCCAACTTCTTGGATAAAACAAGACCCTTTCAAAACTATTTTTCTCACTAGCATTCCTTTTATCTCATAGAACAAAGACCATTTCATCTCCAAGATTGGCCCAATGAGTGTACTGATATACAACAATGTTGCTTGGTCCATTAGCACTTGAAACAAGTTTGAAATTATTGATCATATCTATAAATGCACCCTCCTTTTTCCATATGTCTACAATAATGCTTCGAGACAACTCATTTGCTTTGGGATAAGAACTTAAATCAACATGTATTTCACCACTCAGTAGATATCTTTCACAAGTCAAATATATAAGCTTATGGTTCAATACATTGAATTCTAATGAAGACATTCCAAGGAAAATGCAGGAGTTCAAGAAATGAAGCATGTGCACACGAGAAGCTTCTAAGTAGATTTTCTACCATCCTTTCTCAATCAACAAATTCATTGGTTCTTTATTTGGTTGTACGATGTAAGAAGCCGCAGGATGAGTAGACATAATACGTTACCAATACCCTTTTTGTATAAACACTATCTTTGAATGATCAGAAACACCAACGTTGACATCAATAACCTTTCTCTCCCAACACCAGTCATCATCCCAATCTAACAAATTAGATGAAGGTCCATGTTTTACCTCAAGACACAATGCACTAGGTAGGAATTTCTCAAATATGAAGTCACTACTCTCATTTTTTAAACTTATAGAGCTAATCTTCTTTGATCCTAGAGTTCAACAGCCAGAGAAGTAAGTGATATAGAAACCGAAGAGTCAAATCCTTCCTTGCATATCACTGATACACATATATCAACAAGGGCCTTTATAGATTCAATGCCAAACATCTGTCTAGTTACTGTCACATCAATATGTGATGGTGAAAATTGAAAACGAGAATCACGTTCTTCTGTTGTGGTCAATGGGGATATTCGATGTTAACATGGTTGAACCTTGAAGAAAAAGTTTCCCATATCATCATCCTCTTTAGTTGAGGCTTAACATTGTCTGGTCCATGTTTAAAGCCAACTTGGCACTTGCCATAATAGCCATTTGTCATTAATTTTAGGGAACCGCATATATTATAATGTGTTGCTTATATATTTGGGATTGAAGCCATGTTTGGCACAACCATGAAATTCTCCAAACTGCTAAACTCAAAGTGATCCTTCTCAACCTTGATTGTGTAGCATGTTGATGTTGCATGATCAATTTTGTCATATCCCATGACATATGTTGTAGCTCTTTCTCATCCATCAACTAATATCCTAACACCTTCAAAACAAACTCCTTCAAAATTGACCACAAGTCCTCCAACTGAGAAACGTTTCACCTAAAATGGTTGATATATACTAACATGACTATTCTCAACAAGGACCTCTATAGATTGAAGTGAAACATCAAATATTGTATTCTCGCCCTTGTAGAATAGCAACAACCTTTATTTTCCACATGGAATAAAATTAAAATGAAATCTCCCATATGCATCATATATTGCATGACAAAGTGCTTGATTTGGCCAAGGAGCTTCTTTGAGGGAACTTCACCTCATGTACATCATCTAAATAAAGGTATACATGAACACCTAAAATAGGGTTTCCTTGAGAAACAACTAAGCCATCCATATCATAAGTTGGGACATAAAAGATGTCATCTACTACCAAATTTCCAAAGCCCAACTCCATCTCTAGAGAGCCTCTTTGGACAATTATTAAGAGAACATGAGAATCACGTATTTGAAAGAAAATAGTATAGAAAATATACTCTATAAACCTTAATCATTGTACCTCATGCGTAGCACCATCCTAGTGAGGATTGACATTAGGCATGACCTTGTATATTCTTCCTTTGCTTAATAATTGGCTCACAGAGCCTGTTCTTTCCACTTCTTCACATTTGATTTCATGGAGGGCTACTGTGTCCTCTGGAAACTCATCCTTAAGGAATCTCCAAACTTATTTTGTGTATCAAACGAAGGCAAAGAGAGAAAAATATCATGGCCTTTCCTTTTTGAAAAAAAATGTAGTGGGATTTGATATGACCTGATATTTGTATACTGCTCAAGGATTGATGAAGTTTATGTATTCATAATGGGAAGAAACTAGCCTATATTTCCATGGATAATATTTGTAAACGTGTAACTGCCTCCCTGCAACATAAACACATCATTAATGAGATCATTTCTGGTGGAAATGAGTTCAACATTCAGAATGGCACGACCTCCATTTATATTTCGACAACTTTCTGCTCCAACGGCCCTCATCACTCTCCCAAAAAAAGTGAACCCAGTGAAGTGAAAATTGATGTCGGCCATTGCAACCATTGTGACCCACTGATATATATTCACCCATTTAAGATATATTCACCAAGTCAATGAATATGAATATTTCCGTTATAATTTTTCCACTTGATAATGTTAACATTGTTAAACACACACATTGAAGCAATAAATATGAAAGATAAAACATGAGAATACATCTTTTATTAACAACTGATATACATTTATAGTACATTCTTTGACCGTTGGCTTTCACATCCCAAGGTCTCTTGGACTCCTTTTGTCTATTCGACTTCCACACTAACCCATTGAGGATTATGTGTCCAACATTCCCCCCCTTAATCCGAAGGGTTATGTATGAGTCCAAGAAGAGAGCTGTAATACAAAATGTGCAAAAATGCATGGCATAACTAGGCTAAATGTGCTCTCTGAAATGTCGGTATAAAGGGTGGTGGTTTAAGGATGACCACCAACACTAGAATGCTTAGTGCAATCCCCGAAACTCTTCCAAAACTAGCAAGAAGCTGAAGTCTTTTGCTAGAGGAAGTGCTCCTATTATTTTGAAGAGGGAAACCTTTAACAAATAAAGGGATATCTCACCCTGCATAAAAGGGAGAACTTCAACCTGAAAAGGGGAGTCTCAACCTGTGATGGTTTAAGAATGACCAACAACTCTGGAATGCTTAATGCAATTCCTGGAACTCTTCCAAAACTGGCAAGAAGCTGAAGTCTTCTACTAGAGGAAGTGTCCTAGATTACCAACTGAAGGCATGCTCAAGGGCATCTTTGTTTCTGGCTACAACTCTGAAACTAGTGTGGTAGGTTGTGGCTTAGGTTCGCTTGATGTGACTTTGAAGCTTGTAGATGACCATCATTCCCCCCCTTTTAGATACAAGGTGAGATGATGGAGAAAATCAATACTCTGGAACGAGTTCTGACATGTGACTGAAATATTTTCTTGGTTGTTGATGCCCATTGCCAAGAAGCGATCCATCCAAGATGAATCTTTGTTCTTGCAAGAGGTTTGTTTCTGAAGCACCTATCTGAAGAATGGTTGTTTTTATGACAGCGATTACATGGATGAAGATCAAAATAGTGATCTTTCAAATGGCCAACTCGATCATAGTGTTGGCATTTCAGAATCTATTGTTGTTGTTATTGTTGTGGAAGAGGGGCAGAATCTGGAACAGCTGGAGGTGAACTGTCATGAGGAGTAGGTGACTTTTCATGAATGAATCGAGCACTCTGAAACTAAATGGGCTTTCATTAGTCTGGAATATGAAAGGACAAGTCCTTCTCATATCCAAGACTAGTTTTCTGCTTTTTGTGGACAAGTTTTTTGCAAGGTCTAATGATGGGATTAGGAAGTGCAGACTGAGTTTCTGCATTTGCATGTACAACTGCTGCTTTATTGGGTACTAAATCTGAACCAACTATAACATTATTGACTTGCTTCTAATGGGTTGTCATCTCAATGTTCTGAATAGAAACATGTTCAGAATGACTCCTCTATTTTAGTTCTTCTTGCTGTAGCTGAGATTCGAGCTACAAAAAATCAATTTTCTCTTGTGCATTTTGTAGACAAACCTGAATGTCTACGAGAGAAACTTTGTTTACTTTTAATGTATCATGATTAGTAGAAAATATGAGAGTTTTGAGGAACTCTAATACTTCACTGATTCTGGCCATTTTTTCTTCAATGCTAGATTTACACCTTAAAAACTGATCACAACTACTACTCAATGCAGAAAAGTAATACCCACTCATAGCCCACAGCAATATCCTTTTTAAATTTCAATAAATGATTAGTGTGCAACCAACAAGCACCAATTACAATCCATTACATAAAAAATAAGAGTTTACTAATGGCCAGCGTTATGTTCTCACAATACAACTGACAAACTTTTCTCCATAAAATATTACAATCAGCCCACCAAACTCTTTATACAATAGTCAAATCAAGGAATCAATGCACTATAATGAGTTTTAAATACAATGCCACATTGGGGCAACAACAACTACAAACTTGTTTGGATCCTTTAAATACTAGAAAGAGTTGTCATAGTAGAAATACTAGCAGTAAATTTCTCTATTAGATCATCCTCTGTGAGATCAAGAACTTTAGGATCAAATACCGATCCATTATTTTATACAGACTACACAATTCACTTGAAGCAAAACTCTCGAGGAATTTTATTTTTTCTCCCAGTGTCCTTCTTTGGAATCCCTCTTGACTCTTTCTTGATGGAAAGTTGTTATGAGAGGATCAATGTATTGTTGTTGTTTCTATGTCAATAATAATAATAATCTCAATGATTGGCCACCACTTCCTCCTATACCAAATGATCTAATAAAAGGAGGTCATACTCTTGAAGAAGAAATTCTACAAGTTATAGACGTTCCTGGTGACAGCATGAAACACGTTATAGGAAAGCAAGGAGCATTAATTAAAGTAATTATAAATTCTTGAAATTTTCATTAGAGGTAAACTGGGCAGTTCACCAACGAAGGCATGCATTATTGGAGCTTGGAATGATGTGAATTTAGTAGCAGAATTCTGGTACCAAATTCATCTAGAGAAAGATGGATTGATGTTACTTTTTGGCACTTGTATCGTTCTTAGCAGAATGCATATGCCAAGAATTATATAAGTCACGGTTGCAATAGTTAAGCATTCAGGCCAACACTAAAGACTTATTTGTAGCAGATTCTTCTGAATTTCTATTATTGATTTAGACTGATTTAGAAATATATGGATCGGCCCTACTGATTTTGAAATGAAAAAACCATAAAAAGATGCCCAAGAACTTGCCACAATGAGACAGCCTCAGAATATCAATCAAAGATGAAATTAAAATCAGTTGTTTGACCCAAAATTATCAACTCCAATAAATGCTACAATGTCAATGCTGACAAAAGGATAAAGAGACCATGCTAGTCTAAAATAATGTGTGTAACTGAGTCACTCCTTCCAGCTCAGGCACTCCCTTGATTTAGCCAAGAAAGAGTCCACGCAGAGGTATACTTACTCCAGCAAATCAACTGTACTATGAGTTTGTCACCCACACAGTGAATAGAGGAGTATTGTGATGTCAATATAGAGGGAACTCAGCTTTTGAATCTCCCACAGTCCCACGCACAAGCCAGGTGATTAATATGCATCCCAGGGAACGAATACTTTAATGTTTAGAATTGGTTCTCCCCTAATTTGTGT
Organism: Pinus taeda; assembly: GCA_000404065.3. Classification (NCBI taxonomy): domain Eukaryota; kingdom Viridiplantae; phylum Streptophyta; class Pinopsida; order Pinales; family Pinaceae; genus Pinus; species Pinus taeda. Next base: position 28,447 of record APFE031425728.1, on the reverse strand, counting down.
GAATAAAATAAAAAGAATACTAAGAACCAAAAAAGGGGAAAGAAGAATGAATAATGAGGCAAACATTGTAGAGCACATTTTCTTTAAGGACACGGCCATGTCAGTCATTGCAGCACATGGATGAATCCACATAGTCCCACTGATGAATCCTCTTAGTGTGTGCTTCACAAATTCTGTTGTGGTCGACCATTTAACAATCACAACAACTAATGGAATTAACTCTACAACCAGATGCAAAAAGTGAGACGTGTGCCTTTTCCAGCAATAACAATTCAACAAGAACAACACTAAACCTTACCACTTATTCATCAACACAACTCTTCTACCATGATGAGAATAGCCACTCAAAACTCACCTAATACTCCTGGATTGCGGATGTACAAGGACAGGTTACTATCAATCATGGAAACTAGTATAAAAATGTTAATAATATCTCAAGATGGCACTAATACTTCCCCAGCTTCATGTACCTCCAAGGCTTCTGTAGTGGATTGCAAAGAGTACAGTAAAACAAATCCCATAAATGATCAACAAATTGGAAAATGGCCATGCAAGAGTAAGGCTAACTGTGTGGAAGGAAGCACTACAAAGAAAAACATTAGGAAGCCATCATCATGAGCATTGGATTTGAATTATTCTGCTAAAGCTCTAGAGAATTTTGTTGAATCTTGCAAATGTAGCAGCACGTCATAGGATGACTGTGACCGAATAGCTCATCAACTCCATGTTCTTCACCGTGTTCAAGAATATTTGGCTTCAACGTTTGCAAGAGAGAATTTGAATCACATTCCAGTTCGGTCATGCACCAAAGTCGCAATACACTGCTTCAACGCTTGAAAAACTTCCCAGAGAGTGCATCAACCACGATACAAGAATGCACAGCCTCCAATTTAGCGCAGAGAAGTAATCCGGCCAAATGATTTAGGACAAAGTATGTGGCACGACTATAGGAGTTATAGGAGAATATAAAACATGTATGACACTGACGCAGTGAGACAGTGATTGCAGTAGGTCTCTTGATAGAGGGCAATCACTTAAAAACACATATGTCAGAGGAACGCATATATGACATTGTCTGGAGCAGGCTTCAGGAAACTAGGCATAAAATATACAGTTCTGACAGGCTAGAAAATGGCAGACCAACAAATATGTAAAATTAGGCTCGTAGTAGTTCTGATTCCATGTCAAACAAACGCATGGCAGCAAAAAATATGAAAGATAAAACATGAGAATACATCTGAACTCGGATATTCCACAGTTTTCATCTTTTCTTTTGTCGATGTTTCGAGTGTAGACCAAGACTCATCATCATGACTTATTTTTACAAAGGAGAGAGACAGTAGAGATAAATAAGGTTAGGTTGAGATGAGAACCGACCAGCTTAATGATTAAGAATTAACCAGATATTTAATATTTTTATAGAACTAAAGCTCTCTTTTTTATTTTTGTTAAAGCTCTTTTTAAATTTTATTATACATGTATATAACTATTAAAGTTTTTTATTAATTACATTTAAGTGCATTATTTTTATAATAAGTTATTTGGTTATAATTTTTAATAATTATGTTTTGGTTAATAGTAACTTATGTTTTAGTTAATAGTAACTTATAGTAATTTATTCTATAACCTATAGTAATTTAGTTTATATATGTTTAACCTTTTACAAGTTTTTAGTTTCTTATGAGGTTAATGTATTATTTAATGTTGTGTTATATTTTTTATAATTATGTTTTAGTTAATAGTAACTTACGTTTTAGTTAATAGTAACTTATAGTAATTTATTTTATAACCTGTAGTAATTTAGTTTATATATGCTTAATTTTTATTTTTTTTACGAGTTTTTAGTTTCTTATGAGGTTAATGTATTATTTAATGTTGTGTTCATACGATTGTTAGTGAATTCCTAAAATGTTCCTATGGTAAGGATGATTTTTTACTATTCTTATAATATTTTGATAAATTAAAGTTAATTATTTATTTATTATACATGTGTGTAATTATTATAGTTGTTAATTGATATCTTGAGTTAATTGCTTATGTATTAAGTTTTTATCTAATTGTAATTTTATGCTAATTTTGTTTATTTGTTTTAGTTTTATTTTAATTTATTTTATTCAATTCTAGTGAGATTCTTAGTTACTAAGGAGGTTGATAAATTATTTTTGCTGAGACTATTAAATTTTTATCTAATTGTAATTCTATGCCAATTTTGATTATTTTAGTTTTATTTTTATTTATTTTATTCAATTCTAGTGAGTTTCTTAGTTACTTAGGAAGTTGATGTATTATTAATGTTGAGATTCTAATTTAATATAAGCATGATAGAATATTAAACCCAAGATTTGATCTAAAGAAGGGAGGTTTCCTTTAATCCACAAGGGTGAGGAAAGAGGTCCAATTTCTACTAATTTCCAAGCCCCCATCCCTGTTGAGGTTATGAGGGTGTTTTACAATCTCAAGAGCTTCTCGGAATTTTCGCTTGAAATAGTGTTTTTCATTAGCGATGACTTTTGTGTTTTCAAGGCATATATGGTGGTTAGTTTTACTTGTGTGTTTTTCCAAGGCTGAGGAACGGGTTCTTTCCCTACGGATATCTGCGCTATGCTCTTTTAGCTTGATACTGACTGATCTACCTGTTTCCCTGATATATTGTTCTCCACAGGAACAGTCAATAATATAAACACCTTTTTGCTGGAGATGTTCTGGGATGTCTTTTACTGATTTCATTCTTTGTCTAATAGTTTTCAAGGGTTTGAATGAGGTTATGATATTCTTTTTTAAGAGTATTTTGGCTAGTTTTTTAGTTACACCATGAATATACGGAAGGTACACGTTAGTGGTTGGGGAATCGTTAGCTTTGTTTTTATTGTTTCTAGTTTTGGCTTTGTGAATGGCTTTGAAGATATCTTTATTATTATATCCTAGATTGGAAAAGGCTCTTTTTAAGTAAGTGATTTCCTCCTCAACATGGCTATCATCCGAAATTCTATAGACAGTGTTAAGCCTCAACTAAAGAGGATGATGATATGGGATCATCTCTCTCCTTATTTATCTCTACTGTCTCTCTCCTTTGTGAAAACAAGTCCTGATGATGAGTCTTGGTCTAGACTCGAAACGTCGACAAAATAGAAGATGAAAATTGTGGAATATTCGAGTTCAGATTCTAAAAAACCTAACCACAGAAATCTACAATCCATTATCTTGACCCTGTACGGAGGGGAAGCATGGAAGGAGATATGTAGTCTCGAAAAGACAAGGGTTAAAATACAAAGGAAAGAGGGAGATCTTCACTTTCTCAAGCAATGTAGAGATTCTAATCTAACCCCATCCTTTGCCTGCATTAATCACAAATTACACAACCAACACAACCATAAAGCATTTGAAAGACTCGGTAAATCCTTAATCCGCCTTGAAATACGCAGGTGCAGAAATTTATTATGGCGATTATCCACAACCGCCTTTGAAGCCCACTTAAAACTTGCAGTAATGATCCAGGAAGACCTTTGGACTATCATAGACTCCTGCGCAGCTCTCAAAGCAAACAAAGAAAGACATACAGCTCAAACAAAACATAAAAACAAACTGCAGAAACTGGAGTGGCTACAATCGCACAAAAACGAAGGAACTGAGCCACGTAGTGAAGACCAAAACCCATGCGTAGATCTACACATAAATAACAACGTAAAAAATTTTGAAACGATTAATTATGATAAGGTAGGTATAAATAACAAGAACTTAATTAACTTAGGTCATAACTTCAATAAAAATAATAAAACTAGTAATGGGGATAATAATAACATAAAAGGGGATAATAATAACTTCAATAACAACGTTAAAAGGTTTGAAATGATTAATTATGATAAAGTAAGTATAAATAATAAGAACTTAATTAACTTAGATCATAACTTTAATAAGGATAATAAAACTAGTAATAGGGATAGTAATAACATAAAAGGGGATAATAATAACATAAAAAACATAGGTAAACATAAGAAAAAGGGTAATAAACCATATATAAACACAACAAATGATATTAATAGGTTAGATAATAATATAGAAAACACAAACAATATATTTGAAAATCACAATAATCACAATAATCTAATTAACAATAATAAAGTCATAAATATTTCTTCTTATAAGTTGAAAAAAGAAGAAATTGAAGTCCTAGACAAACTACTCAACTTTGCCTTGGCCCCTAAACAAATCCCTAATGAAGAAATTATATGCAGCCTGGAGGATGGAATCAAGACGCTCAAGGAGGAAGACTCATCCTAAGGAAAGCTAGACCACCTAAAAAGAATCTGAACCGAGAACAACTCAGAGCCATAAAAAATCTAAGTAATAACAATGATATTGTCATTCCAAAAGCTGACAAGGGAGTTACCACGGTCGTAATGAATCATGAAGATTACATAAAAAAAACGAGGGACCACTTATACAACAGTGGTAGCTACAAAAAACTAGAGAAAAACCCCATATCTAAAGTTACAAGACTCGTCAAAAAAGCCATAAAAGAAACTAATCTAGATGAAAATTTGAAAAAGCACCTCACTCCTGACAGCAAAATTACCCCTTGTATTTATGGAGACCCCAAAATTCATAAAACAGATGTCCCCTTGAGACCTATAGTCAATACTATAGGTTCACCCACTTATGAATTAGCAAAGTATGTCGCTAGGAAATTAGCTCCACTAGTGGGTAAGACCAGTTCTTACATAAAAGACTCCAACCAATATGTTGAATTCATTAAAAATGCTAAGATAGACCCGAGTGATAAAATCGTTAGTTTTGATTTTGTCCAGTTGTTCACTAAAATTCCCTTAGATGAAGCAGTTCAAGTAGTCAAAGAGGTGACTGACCCTCAAACTGCAAGATTAGCTTAAATCTATCTGCGGTCCACATTCTTCACCTTCCAAGGGGAGATTTTTGAGCAAAAATCGGGAGTGGCTATGGGATCACCCCTTTCACCTATTGTAGCCAATCTCTTCATGGAGAAGTTTGAAAAGAAGGCTCTTGACACCTACCCTCTAAAACCCAAGTTTTTTATTAGGTTTGTGGATGACACCAGTGTGGATTGGCCCCATGGTGAGGACGAGCTTAAAAAAATTTTAAACCATCTCAACAACATCTCCAAAGAAATCAAATTCACTATGGAAATTGAAGAAAATAATCACATCCCTTTCTTGGACATCCTCCTCATTAGAAACAAGGATGGTTCTATTGGTCACAAAGTGTTTAGGAAAAAGGCGCACACTAATAACTATCTCCATGCAGATTCCCAACACCACCCAGCCCAAAAAATGGGGGTTCTTCAAACCCTCTTCACTAGAGCCTGTAGAATTTTGGATGAAAGCCATGTTGAGGAGGAAATCACTTACTTAAAAAGAGCCTTTTCCAATCTAGGATATAATAATAAAGATATCTTCAAAGCCATTCACAAATCCAAAACTAGAAACAATAATAACAAAGCTAACGATTCCCCAACCACTAACGCCTACCTTCCGTATATTCATGGTGTAACTAACAAACTATCCAAAATCGTCTTAAAAAAAAATATCATAACCTCATTCAAACCCTTGACAACTATTAGACAAAGAATGAAATTAGTAAAAGACATCCCAAAACATCTCTAGCAAAAAGGTGTTTATATTATTGACTGTTCCTGTGGAGAACAATATATCGGGGAAATAGGTAGATCAGTGAGTATCAGGCTAAAAGAGCATAGTGCAGATATCTGTAGGGAAAGAACCCATTCCTCAGCCTTGGCAGAACACGCAAGTAAAACTAACCACCATATATGCCTTGAAAACACAAAAGTCATCGCTAATGAAAAACATTATTTCAAGCGAAAAGTCCAAGAAGCTCTTGAGATCATAAAACACCCTCATAACCTCAACAGGGATGGGGGCTTGGAAATTAGTAGAAATTGGACCTCTCTCCTCACCCCTGTGGATTAAAGGAAACCTCCCTTCTTTAGATCAAATCTTGGGTTTAATATGCTATCATGCTTATATTAAATTAGAATCTCAACATTAATAATACATCAACTTCCTAAGTAACTAAGAAACTCACTAGAATTGAATAAAAAAATAAAAATAAAACTAAAATAATCAAAATTGGCATAGAATTACAATTAGATGAAAACTTAATAGCCTCAGCATAAATAATTTATCAACCTCCTTAGTAACTAAGAATCTCACTAGAATTGAATAAAATAAATTAAAATAAAACTAAAACAAATAAACAAAATTAGCATAATATTACAATTAGATAAAAACTTAATACATAAGCAATCAACTCAAGATATCAATTAACAGCTATAATAATCACACACATGTACAATAAATAAATAATTAACTTTAATTTATCAAAATATTATAAGAATAGTAAAAAAGCATCCTTACCATAGGAACTTTTTAGGAATTCACTAACAATCGTATGAACACAACATTAAATAATACATTAACCTCATAAGAAACTAAAAACTCGTAAAAAAAAAATAAAAAATTCAAGCATATATAAACTAAATTACTACAGGTTATAAAATAAATTACTATAAGTTACTATTAACTAAAACATAATTATAAAATATAACACAACATTAAATAATGCATTAACCTCATAAGAAACTAAAAACTTGTAAAAAGTTAAACATATATAAACTAAATTACTATAGGTTATAAAATAAATTACTATAAGTTTACTATTAACTAAAACATAAGTTACTATTAACCAAAACATAATTATTAAAAATATAACCAATAACTTATTATAAAATAATGCACTTAAATGTAATGAAAAAAAGAACTTTAATAGTTATATACATGTATATAAAAAATTAAAAAAAGAGCTTAACAAAAATAAAAAAGAGAGCTTTAATATTTCAGGATAATTATAAATATATAAAAATATTAAATATCTAGTTAATTCTTAATCATTAAGCTGGTCGGCTCTCATCTCAACCTAACCTTATTTATCTCTACTGTCTCTCTCCTTTGTAAAAACAAGTCCTAATGATGAGTCTTGGTCTAGACTCAAAATGTCGACAAAAGAAAAGATGAAAATTGTGGAATATCCAAGTAAGATTCTAAAAAACCTAACCACAGAAATATACAATCCATAATCTTGACCCTGTATGGAGGGGAAGCATGGAAGGAGATACGTAGTCTCGAAAAGACAAGGGTTAAAATACAAAGGAAAGAGTCAGATCTTCACTTTCTCAAGCAATGTAGAGATTCTAATCTAACCCCATCCTTTTCCTGCATTAATCACAAATTACACAACCAACACAACCATAAAGCATTTGAAAGACTCAGTAAATCCTTAATCCGCCTTGAAATACACAGGTGCAGAAATTTGTTATGGCGATTATCCATAACCGCCTTTGAAGCCCACTTAAAACTTGCAGCAATGATCCAGGAAGACCTTTGGACTGTCATAGATGCCTGCGCAACTCTCAAAGCAAACAAAGAAAGACATACATCTCAAATAAAACATAAAAACAAACTGCAGAAACTGGAGTGGCTACAATCGCACAAAAACGAAGGAACTGAGCCACGTAGTGAAGACCAAAACCCATGCGTAGATCTGCACATCAATAACAACGTAAAAAAGTTTGAAACGATTAATTATGATAAGGTAAGTATAAATAACAAGAACTTAATTAACTTAGATCATAACTTCAATAAAAATAATAAAACTAGTAATGGGGATAATAATAACATAAAAGGGGATAATAATAACTTCAATAACAACGTTAAAAGGTTTGAAACGATTAACTATGATAAAGTAAGTATAAATAATAAGAACTTAATTAACGTAGATCATAACTTTAATAAGAATAATAAAACTAGTAATGGGGATAATAATAACATAAAAGGGGATAATAATAACATAAAAAAACATAGGTAAACATAAGAAAAAGGGTAATAAACCATATATAAACACAACAAATGATATTAATGGGTTAGATAATAATATAAAAACACAAACAATATATTTGAAAATCACAATAATCACAATAATCTAATTAACAATAATAAAGTCATAAATATTTCTTCTTATAAGTTGAAAAAAGAAGAAATTGAAGTCCTAGACAAACGACTCAACTTTGCCTTGGCCCCTAAACAAATCCCTAATGAAGAAATTATCTGCAACCTGGAGGATGGAATCAAGATGCTCAAGGAGGAAGACAAAGAACTTGTTAGACAAGAATGTGCGATCATCCTAAGGAAAGCTAGACCACCTAAAAAGAATCTGAACCAAGAACAACTCAGAGCGATAAAAAATCTAAGGAATAACAATGATATTGTCATTCTAAAAGCTGACAAGGGAGGTGCCATGGTTGTAATGAATCATGAAGATTACATAAACAAAATGAGGGACCACTTATACAACAGTGGTAGCTACAAAAAACTAGAGAAAAACCCCATCTCTAAAGTTACAAGACTTGTCAAAAAAGCCATAAAAGAAACTAATCTAGATGAAAAATTGAAAAAGCACCTCACTCCTGACAGTAAAATTACCCCTCATATTTATGGAGCCCCCAAAATTCATAAAACAGATGTCCCCTTGAGACCTATAGTCAATACTATAGGTTCACCCACATATGAATTAGCAAAGTATGTTGCTAGGAAATTAGCTCCGCTAGTGGGTAAGACCAGTTCTTACATAAAAGACTCCAACCAATATGTTGAATTCATTAAAAATGCTAAGATAGATCCGAGTGATAAAATCGTCAGTTTTGATGTTGTCCAGTTGTTCACTAAAATTCCCTTAGATGAAGCAGTTCAAGTAGTGAAAGAGGTGGCTGACTCTCAAACTGCAAGATTAGTTGAAATCTGTCTGTGGTCCACCTTCTTCACCTTCCAAGGGGAGATTTTTGAGCAAACATCAGGAGTGGCTATGGGATCACCCCTTTCACCTATTGTAGCCAATCTCTTCATGGAGAAGTTTGAAAAGAAGTCTCTTGACACCTACCCTCTAAAACCCAAGTTTTGGATTAGGTTTGTCGACGACACCAATGTGGATTGGCCCCATGGTGAGGACGAGCTTAAAAACTCTTTAAACCATCTCAACAACATCTCCAAAGACATCAAATTCACTATGGAAATTGAAGAAAATAATCGCATCCCTTTCTTGGACATCCTCCTCATTAGAAATAAGGATAGTTCTATTGGTCACAAAGTGTTCAGGAAAAAGGCGCACACTGATAACTATCTCCACGCAGATTCCCACCACCACCCAGCCCAAAAAATGGGGGTTCTTCAAACCCTCTTCACTAGAGCCTGTAGAATTTCGGATGAAAGCCATGTTGAGGAAGAAATCACTTACTTAAAAAGAGCCTTTTCCAATCTAGGATATAATAATAAAAATATCTTCAAAGCCATTCACAAAGCCAAAACTAGAAAAAATAAAACAAAGCTAACCATTCCCTAGCCACTAACGCCTACCTTCTGTATATTCATGGTGTAACTGACGAACTAGCCAAAATCCTCTTAAAAAAGAATATCATAACCTCATTCAAACCCTTGACAACTATTAGACAAAGAATGAAATCAGTAAAAGACATCCCAGAACACCTCCAACAAAAAGGTGTTTATATTATTGACTGTTCCTGTGGAGAACAATATATCGGGGAAACAAGTAGATCAGTCAGTATCAGGCTACAAGAGCATAGTGCAGATATCCGTAGGGAAAGAACTTGTTCCTCAGCCTTGGAAGAACACGCAAGTAAAACTAACCACCATATATGCCTTGAAAACACAAAAGTCATCGCTAATGAAAAACACTATTTCAAGCGAAAAATCCGAGAAGCTCTTGAGATTGTAAAACACCCTCATAACCTCAACAGGGACGGGGGCTTAGAAATTAGTAGAAATTGGACCTCACTCCTCACCCCTGCGGATTAAAGGGAACCTCCCTTCTTTAGATCAAATCTTGGGTTTAATATGCTATCATGCTTATATTAAATTAGAATCTCAACATTAATAATACATCAACTTCCTAAGTAACTAAGAAACTCTCTAGAATTGAATAAAATAAATAAAAATAAAACTAAAATAATCAAAATTGGCATAGAATTACAATTAGATAAAAACTTAATAGTCTCAGCATAAATAACTTATCAACCTCCTTAGTAACTAAGAATCTCGTTAGAATTGAATAAAATAAATTAAAATAAAACTAAAACAAATAAACAAAATTAGCATAAAATTACAATTAGATAAAAACTTAATACATAAGCAATTAACTCAAGATATCAATTAACAACTATAATAATTACACACATGTATAATAAATAAATAATTAACTTTAATTTATCAAAATATTATAAGAATAGTAAAATCATCCTTACCATAGGAACTTTTTAGGAATTCACTAACAATCATATGAACACAACATTAAATAATACATTAACCTCATAAGAAACTAAAAACTTGTAAAAAGTTAAACATATATAAACTAAATTACTATAGGTTATAAAATAAATTACTATAAGTTACTATTAACTAAAACATAAGTTACTATTAACCAAAACATAATTATTAAAAAATATAACCAAATAACTTATTATAAAAATAATGCACTTAAATGTAATTAATAGAAAACTTTAATAGTTATATACATGTATAATAAAATTAAAAAAGAGCTTTAACAAAAATAAAAAAGAGAGCTTTAA
>APFE031425718.1:0-173785 GCA_000404065.3 Pinus taeda | reverse complement strand
ATTCACATATAAAATATTTAAACAATACACATACAAATATAACAAAAATTACATTCACATATATACAACTAAAGAATATATAAAATAAAGGTAAATAATACATATACAAATACAACAAAGAAAGCATTCATATATATACAAGTAAATAATACATGAACAAATATAGCAAAGAATACATTCATACACATACGAAGAATAGAGTTAAACAATATACATTCAAATACAACAAAAAATACAAGTAAATTATACACATACAAATGCCACAAAAAAATACACTCACATATATACATACATACATACAAGCCATACACATACAAATATAACAAAAAATACATTCATACATATACAAAGAATAAAATTAAACAATACACATGCAAAATTGCAAATGCAACAAATACTACATTATAAAGAATACAAGTAAAAAGAATACAAATAAACAATGTACATACAACTACAACAAAGAATACATTCATACACATGCAAAAAATACAAGTAAACAATACACATACAAATACATCAAATAATACATTTTATACATATATGAATAATACAAATATACAAAATACATACAAATATAACCAAAATAACAATCATATACATACATGTTAAGTAAATAATACACACAAATAAAGTTATATAATATAAACACTCATCGAATTCAAACAGAATCTCATTGTTGCTGAACTCAAACTCGAATACAAACCATGTGACTTAGATTACTCCCTCCCTTTTTGGGTAACCTCCCCATTCAATATGAGCTATGATTTGTGAGGGCTGCAAGTATGAACCCATTGAGTTAGCATTGCTTGTCACTCTGGTTGGTAATGTGATGTCTGTAAACAATGTCACGAATTCGACTAGCTGTTTGGCTCCTAGTATTGCTAGTCTACTAACTTGAACCTAAATGAAGATTTTTTAGGTTCATAGAAAAGGTGCCTAATGTTCAAAGCCATTGCAGTCCAAAGAACATATCCACTCCCACTATGTGTGTGTATATATATATATATGTTTGTCATTTCCACATCATTTTGTACCATGTCATATACGTTTCTGCTCCAATTCAGTGCAACTTTGTTATCATAGTATTCTTAACATTATTTTATTTATTCTATATGTTGGAAATCAAGAGGCTTTGTAGATTAATTGAAATTTTCTTTTTGCATAGTAATTGCTTGTGAATTTTGTTGGCTTGTTATTTATTTTTATTATGTTTCTTTCATCAAACAATTACCAAAATATAAACATGAAAATCACATAAACAACAAGAACACGACATATTCACTCCAAGCCAGGGCAAAACCCTTCCAAGGGGAAAACATAAAAAATTATCTTCTTATATAATCAAATCAATATTGAGATATCCAAGACCCATGACCTCAAAAAATTTCCACCTCTAGATGGCAAGTCAAACCTTCCTTTTTGCACAACAAAATCATCATCAAGAGACCAGCAACAAGAGATGTACGAAGGCAGAACTTCCACACTTTCCAGCTCAAGAAGAAACCCTTTCTTCCAGACTTCGGCCCTCCTCATTTTCTTTATCTTCTCTGCAACATTTTAGACTAAATCATCCAGGTATGTGTGTCCAAATGAGCTCCATCTTCCCTCGATTTACAAAGTTCAGAGGGGTGTGAATAGAAATATCCACTAGGGCAAAGGCCGACTTGGCACCTAGAGGGGTTTCTGACCCACAATTTATTATTTGAAAATCCTTTTTCTTTTTCTTTTACAATAGGTCCAAATAGGACTTTGACTCTGACTCAAAAACCAAGACGCATGAAGAACATGCTTGTCTAGGAAAATAATAATAATTTTATTTTTCTTTTCTTTTGCTTTTTACATAATGGTACAAATTATGAAGACCGGACTTAGTTAGATTCTCCAATGCTCCCTCTTAACTACGAAGGTATTCATAATTGTACACCTGGTACAAGGATACTCTCACACTGAAATATTCTCATAAGAAGGTATCAACATCATAACCAACATTGTCAACATAGTAAGGCCTTGACTAACAAGCTCTATCTTTCCACTAGATGAGAGGACAATGTTGGGACGCTTTACATGAGACACCACACTACCTCTTAAGGCTCATACCCCATCCGGATGTTCACCAGGTATGTCCTTTTAGGACTATTCTTGTCTTAGATTCCCAATCCTCAAAATATCGACCCTCTTCAACCACTCTTGTCTTGGATACTTGTCCAAACTCCAATCCTTAAAGAGTGTCAGTCCACAAAACCACTTCCTATCTTGGATTCCTAATCCTCAGAGAGTACTAGTCTCATAAGCTTATCCAATCCTCCGAGGACCCCATTCTCCCTCCATGGCCTTCACTAGACGTGTGATTGTTCATCCTAGCCTAGTGCATGACTCGTGAAGGAGAGAATATAATGTCCATCATCACTCCCTCTCAACCAAGGAGGAGATCTTCATTCCCTCTAAATCAAGGAATTTCTCCTTAAACATTTAAGGAGACTTCTTACTCCCTCTCAACCATAGAGAAGATTCCTTATTACTTTATATTGGGAAATCATAACCATAAGCTCTTTAGCTTGTCTTCATCAATACATCAACTACTAATTCTTCATGGAGATCTTAAAGTAGTAGTTGCATGGCTCCTCCTCCCTTGCATCTCATCATATTGAGCTTTTGTAATGGAGCTAAACTTTCTCCGGTCTATGACAGGGTTTAGGCTATCAATCTCTCATATCACTTTCCTCTAGTCATCATCAGTAGATGCACTATATTAAGCCAATCGAAGTAGAGCTAATCATAGCTTCCTCTAATCATGAAAGTGATCTTCATTGTCATCAAAACATACATATTGAGTTATCTTCTTGTACTACTACCTTTCAATCCCAAGGATTATTACCAAAGCCATCCACTCAATCCATGTATTCCATGAATTGAGTTCAAAACAAATACTTGTCTAAACATCCATTATCCATTTCTACAACAACTTTCCAGGTAGAAAAACCATATACCAACTAGATAACCAATATCAAATCATCAATAAGTTACCTCATTAGGATGGCTTTTTGTCAAGATACCAGATTTCGCTTATTTGATCAACATCCTTCTGCATATTGTACAAAAATCCCTCTCCATGTTTTTCACTTTTTTCAATCAAAGTGCTCATGGAACAAACTTATCAGCAAACTACAATATCTTCTTTATTGGAGTTGTCATCGTCAACTCTCTTTCTTTCTTCAAAAGACCATATTTGATGTTGATCAATATCATCAAACGAACTCTCCTTCCAGCCCCTTCACGTGCTTTTGCAATATGTCCTACCAGGGATCCAATTCATATCCTAAGCAGATCATCAATATCAAAGTTGTCAAACTATAATAGCTTCTTAGACAAGGTATCAAATTATGCTATTTGATTCCTCTGAAATCAACATTGCCTTGCATGTTTTATTTTTCCATTCCAACAAGATTTTGCTTCATCTTTCAATGATAAATGTGTTCTAGGAACGAACTAATTAGTTGGAAGTTTCAATATTATGTCCAACAAGGTCCTTATAGTTCCCTCTTTCCATCATGTTCATCATTTTCAAGGAGTCATCAACAAGCATGAGTGTTGCTTTGCTTTGTTCTTCCATCCTTCTCATCTTTCTTTCTTTATTATGCACATGCAATTCTCACTGACAAGTACAACCAAGCAAAATATGCAAAGACAAGAGCATGATGTCAATTCTATCAATCTATGATTTCCATGGTTTCTCAGAAGGTGTACTTCTAGGGTCATAGATACAAACCTTATGATTCTTGATCTAACCTTTATGAGGGTTTTAGCGGAAACATTAGTCCTAGGGTTTCGGCTTTCAATCCCTAGGGTTTATTCAATTCAACCCTTGTTAGGGTTTTAACTTTTACCACATACCCTAGATTATCTTTTCAAAATTAGACCTGCAAACCCTAGGTGTCAATAGCTAGGGTTTCCTTAGAGGGAACAACCAAATAGGGTTTCCTTTTCTAAGGATTTCCAATCCAAGTCCCATCTAGGGTTTACAACCCCTAGATATCAATAGCTTTCAAATAAACACTACACATTAAGATCTTCTATGCAAAGATCTCATGCATTTCATTTCTTGATCTCAAGGCCTAAATATTTAGAATGTTATCATATCGACAACTATATCTCTCTATGTTTATGCAGACACTTTATCTTTCAAAAGACCACCATGACCTAGAGTTCTTGACAATTGTCATGAAATGTATATTGAAATTGTACATACCATTGTGATATTAGCATACCTTTTCCTTTGAAAGGATCCACTCCTTCTTCACGTGTCGAAACTTTATCAACAAGTGTTTATCTTCAATATAGGTGCCTCAACTTCTTCCTTTGATGAGCTGCTAGCTTTGTCTCCTGGACTTTACCTACCCTCTTTTGCAGAGACATGGTCTTGAATAATTTCCTTCAAAGGAGATATCATCAAGTTGGCTTCATTGATATCACCCTTTCTTGAACTAGGTCATTTTAGAGATATTCCAACCTGTTGTCCATCGACCATTCACTATCAACCATACAATATTTTTGTTGTTGTATGACAGCCATTCGATTGCTACCATATAGGTTACAGTTAATTTCTCACATATATATAGATTATTATTGTTTTCGAACAAGTTCACAATCTCCCTATTAGCACTCTCATTTTTTTACAAAAGTCTTGGTTATTTTATTACAAGCCATGACAAGGTAACATTCCAAACTTCAGGTCGGTTCCATGACAAATTTCTTTATTCTATCATGCATGGTTTGACTTCCTCAAGTGTTATCCATAATGCTTCATTCTTCATCATCCACTTTGTGATAAGCCATATAATATTATTGTTGTTTTAAGTCATAATTATCCCATTGAATCCAATTTCCAAATCATAGGGATACATTGCATTCACAATGGAATAATAGATTTAACAAGCGAGCCATTGTAGAAATTTGATGCCTTCTTTAAGTATGGATACACCACTGCAAACATACTGTAGAGAACAATTTCAAACAAAGTCACTGTCACAAAGATATGTGAGATGCCACTGTTGCGAACTTTTACTTCCATAGTATACGTGAGCTTTTAGATATCAAGGTATATTGCAGACCGTAGAGATCGGGCTTCTATATAAAATCCGCCAATCTTGAGTCATAGGAAGGACTATGCATGCTTTTGAAAATGATCCATAGAGAAGCATCGAACCACTAATGTTCTGAGACATTGCAACATATATGAATTGTTCATAGATATGTCATGCGAAGCAACCACAAGTAATGAGCTATATGGTAATAGAAGCTATAAAAAAATGATCTGTTAATGTGATGCCATCAAGCGACATTCTTGTGAAGCGATGGTGCTACGACAAGGATTGTAACCATGATGTCACACAATTTATGCCATTCAAATGCACCCTATAGCGAGCCATTTCAACCATCCATTTGTGAGCTCTTCTTTATTACATAACATATATATTGAGCCATGGATTTGAGCCATCAACAATCCAAATTTAGCAACTTCTAAATTACGGAGTTATAATGGGATGCGAGCTTCTGAATTACAGAGTTATAATTTTTAGTCAGTAAGCTGCCACAGGATAGAGGTATCTAAACCATTGTCAACTTAAATAGGTGATGTGACTTTCAATAGATGCAAGCCCAAAATTTCCATGAACTTTTACTTAGTTCACCAATAGAGATAATCTTCAAGGACTTTGATTCAAACACCAATTGAATCTGATCTTCAGACCTCCAACTTCAAACCACCTTAGCTCTAATACCATGTTGGAAATTGGGAGGCTTTGTAGATTAATTTAGATTTCCTTTTTGCATAGTAATTGCTAGTGAATTTTGTTGGCTTATTTATTTTTATTATGTTTCTTTTATCAAACAATTACTAAAATATAAACATGAAGACGACAAGATATAGGCTCCAAGCCAAGGCAAAACCCCTCCAAGGAGAAAACCCAGAAAAATTATCTTCTTATAGAATCAGATAAATACTGAGATCCAAGACCCATGACCTCAGAAAAATTCCACCTCTAGATGCCAAGTCAAACCTTCCTTTCTGCACAACAAATTCATCATCATGAGACCAGCAACAAGAGATGCACCAAGGCATAACTTCCACACTTTCTAGCTCAAGAAGAAACCCTTTCTTCCAGACTTCAACCCTCCTCATCTTCTTCATCTTCTCTGCAATATTTCAGACTAAATCATCCAAGTGTGTGTGTCCAAATGAGCTTCATTTTCCCTCTATTTATATAGTTCAGAGGGGTGTGAATAGACATGTCCACTGGGTCAAGGCTGACTTGGCACCTAGAGGGGTTTTTGACCCAAAATTACATATTTGAAAATTCCTTTTCTTTTTCTTTTACGATAGGTCCAAATAGGACTTACACTCTTTGACTCAAAAACCTAGAAGCACGAAGAACATGCATGTCTAGAAAAATAGTAATAATAATTTTCTTTTTCTTTCCTTTTGCTTTTTACATAAAATACAAAATATGAAGACCAAACTTAGATACATTCTCCAACACTATATACATGTATTTATTCTACATGCATGCATGGCGAAGAAACTTGGCTTGGAAAAATATCTGCACTAGTGCTGCATGTAGGCAAACATACTACAAACATACCTTCATCTAAACGAGCAAGATAAGGACTGTATCTTCCAATGCACAACTTATACACATGCACAAACTCTAATACAAACTATTTGCCAATCATCCGACCAGCCCTCTTACAAGAATACATGAAAATGATCCAATCTATCAATCATTCTTACAAGAATACTTACAGATGGCCCAATAAATCAAAACATATAAACATGTTCTCAGGTAAAACCTATATATGTGGTTGTAGTAACTGCTAATTTATTTCACTTTTATACCTTGTGACTGTGTCATCATTGGATCCAAGAAAATTGGGTCCCTAAGATGAAAGGAAGGTATTGAGCTTTTTCCTCCTGAAGAGGTTTCTTCATCTTCATGTTTAAGTTCAGGTAGAAGAGAGATATTTTGGTCCTTCTTTCATGGATTCTACAGGTATTCAAAGTGGTCTTAAATTTTAATCCTTACCAAGAAATAATCTTTGCCCGTCTGGATTTGCTT
This sequence comes from Pinus taeda, assembly GCA_000404065.3. Lineage (NCBI taxonomy): Eukaryota > Viridiplantae > Streptophyta > Pinopsida > Pinales > Pinaceae > Pinus > Pinus taeda. The sequence goes on along the minus strand of APFE031425718.1, from coordinate 166,673 downwards.
TCCCTTTCTTCCTTTGATTTTTGGAGAAAGCCCACATTGCAGGAAATTTGAGAGGGAAATGCCCTACTCTCTTGTCCACACAATTGTGTGGAGGTAGATTTGGAGAACGAGTTTACCAGATGCCATTCAACTTCACATAGATCATTCTGTCTTATTATCGGCGATGAACATCTTCCCTTTAAATCCAATATTTGGCAAAAGTACGTCCAATTGGCTAAAGTTTACCCTAAGATTCCTACTCCAGCATCTTCCCCCTCAGAAATTCCATCTAAGAGTGATCAGGCTCCTTTCCAAGTTTTTTCTAATAGAAATTGCAATCTCTATTCCCTCGATAGTTCCAATCAGTATGAAAATCTTAGGGACTGTCAATGAAGATTCTGCTATCAAGAATCAGGGACAGGCTTCAGCTATCCCCCACGGTCCACCAAGATAAAGAGTTTCCTAAACAGAAAAATTCTGAGACCCCAATGAATGAGGGCATATCAAAAGAAGGGATCCGTGATGAGAATGCCAATCCAAATGCACCAGAAGAAGAATCAGTTCAAAAATCCAATGGTCAAGGAAAAGCTTCAAATTAGGCAGCAAGTGCTCCAAATAAGAAAATCCGTCCAGATAGGAGCATATCAAGCTCAAGAAATTCCCTTAACCCATAAGGTTCAAAAGCCCAAGTCTTCTGAATCCCTATCTTATGCTTCCTCATTCTTCCCCTACCCTTACTGGGTAAGGAATCAAATCAGGCAAGATGACAAAAAGAGACAGAGGCAAATCTCTCTAGAATATCAAACCTCTTTGAACTGAATGTTTAAGGGAGGGATTGTACTCCAATCTAGCCAAAAAAAAAATCTGTTTGTGTATTCAGTTAGGAAATCAGTATGTAAGTCTATCCTTCTACGCAAAGAATCTAGAAGAAAGCATACATGTAAGAGAAAGCACTGGAAATTTCCCTCCCTACATTTTGATGCCTACATTATGTTGGGAGCCTGAAAATATTGCGAGTCGCAGTCAGCTCCTTCAAACTTTGTTGTGCTATGCTGTTTGGTTTGGCCTTCAAACTTTGTTGTGCTATGCTGTTTGGTTTGGCCATTGCCTCTTTATAATATAATATATAATTGCTTCAGTTTAAAAAAATAATAATTATTTGTGTCTGCATATTTTTGGATAGTTATGTTTATGGTTTTACTTTAAAAAGCAACTTTGAGTAAACAAGATATAATGGGCATACATTGTATTATAGTCTAACTTAGGGAATTTAAGAAGAATTTATATAATAATAATATCATAATTTAATAAAGTCATGTTTACAGTTTAAGTTATGATCACTTAATAATTAATTAAGTCACGACTCACATGTTACTAATTAGGTGTTCAGATTATGTAATGAACATGTGACATACATCTCCCTCATTCAAGCTATGCCTATGTAGTAACCCTCAGACGTCTGAATAATATTATTGAAGCATTTTTATCCCTCATTTTCTGCCACTGTGTGTATAAAGTTTTGACATGGTATCAGAGTTACATAGTATGTAATCTGGGAGGCACAGAGAAGCTGAAAGGTGAAGCAAAGGCACGAACATATGCAGTACATGGACATATGCAGTACATGGAGCGAGGCCAACAGATGGGTCACACACTTTGTAGATCACAAGCCAAGTTACAAAGCATAGTAGAAAAGAAATGACAGAAAAGATAAACTTGATATTAATTTATTAAATTATTGTTTGTAAACTAAAAGAACTATTTTATAGTAGTTAGGAAAAGAAATAAAATTTAAGATAAATCATGGAGAGTTAAAGTCTCCTAATGATGTGCATGAGCTCGTCTGATGGGTGTAGTACAGCGAGGGAAATATATCCCTACAGGTGGATGTTAATTTCAATGGAAGACATACACCGTGTATGTGCACAAATCCCAGGAAATGAGTGTGCCCACGAGCAAGGCATAGTGTTGCACAATCAAGAGACACATGGATGTGCAAGAGGCACATAAAATTTTGTTTTGGTGTGCAACAAGTAAAAAAAACATTTTCGAAAAGCACAAGATCAGTCAGAAGTGCACAGTGTTGGATTGTGTAGCTCAGTAGGACTTCCACATTGGCTTGGGGTCTTAGTATGTGGAAGATTGCCTCTCTAGGAGATAAACTTTGTAAAGTGATGTTATAATGTACCTTTTATATTTAATTACTAAAAGTGAGTTGAATGATTTTAGAAAGTGGTATAAGTGTTTTTATAAATTTTTAGTGATTTGTAGTGATTTGTCATCCCAATGAGAAATTAAGCCACAACCGTTAATTTTGAGTAGGCAAGATTTAATGGTTTTGATAATTAGTGAGTTTATAAAAGGAGAAGGGAGACTGAAGAGGTAACACATCTTCATGAGATTTGGCGAAGAGGAGGAGAGCAAAGGGAGAAGTTTAGCAGAGAAGGGCAAACAATAGCAGGTACAGCAGTGAAGACAGCAGCCAAGTAGCACAAATTCCAATGCAAAGAACAGGCACAGAATTCGATGCAAGTACAGCACGATTTTTGAAGCAGCTGGGATGCATTTATCGCAGAGAGGAGGCACGAAATCTGAAGCTATTCGAGGATGGCTGGGCAATGTTTTTTTGAGGATGTATTGCTGTTATTTAATGGGTGAGAAATAAAATTTCTCCCACTCTCTCACTGGTTTTCCCTTGAGGGTTTTCCAGGAGTATTGCCCAAAAAAATTGTGTCAAATGTTGTGATTGTTTGCTGTTCATTTCCACTAGAAATGATTTTCAGACTTAGTTATATGTATTTCTGCACACAAATAGCTATTGAATGTGTGAGAATTTAATACATTACTGTTGAATATTTATTGGAGTCAAAAAACAGAGTTTAGCTAAGTGTTTAACGAAATGCCTACAAGGGCTTATTAACTTGTAGGTAGTTTTTCAACATAGTATCAGAGCCAAGTTGGCAGATCAGCTGAGAAGTGTTGAACCACAAGCATAACCAGCCTATTTAGCCAGAGATTTGGTGGTTGAGAGGGAGTGGTGTTTTGCCCTTTGGCAGATTTTGACACAAGGAATATTGCAGGGATTGCAAAGGGTTGTGTTCGGAAAAAGATCAGGGCAGTAGTATCTGAGATTTGCACAGTTGACAGCTCTGAGAGGGAGCTGTAGGGTGCATAGACAGAGAATGGATGAGAAAATCATTCATTAGATACGCTAGGATCTTGAGAGGTGATTAGCACAAGAGAATGAGAGATTCATTATCATCCAAAAGTGAAGGTCTTGTGAAGAGAGTTGCGCGTGGAGGGGTTGAGTAAAGCCCAGATCTGTTCCGGTGATAGGAGAGGGGCCAAGAAGGTAGGACCAAGATGGTCAGAGGGTTGAGATAAGCCATTAGAGATCCAAGCGAGAAACATGGAGAGAAGGTCAACCAGAAACCTTGAGGGCTAACAACGCATGAGATCTGGAATCAGAGGGAGTGAACAAGCTCACAGGGAGTCAACAGCTTAGAGGAAGACAACCTTTAGGTTCAGGGAAGTCATGGTTCGAGATGGCCATGAAAGGAAGAAATGGCTGGGATAGCCATGCAGGATACTAAGGAGTGAGGCTTCTAGGAGGATGGTTCTCAGCTCAAGTTCCATGTCAAGTAGCAGGACAGGCTTCTGTGTCAGATGGAGCAGCTACAGTGGGTGTGATGAGCTTAGAGATGAATCTCGGTTACGGAAGTACCTTCCTTGCTAAGAGGGAGTGTTGGATTGTGTAACTCAATAGGACTTCCACATTGGCTTGGTGTATTAGCATGTGAAAGATTTCCTCTAGATGATAAACTTTGTAAAGTGATTTTATAAAGTGCCTTTTATATTTAATTACTAAAAGTGAGTTAAATGATTTTAGAAAGTGGTTTTTTCTACAAGAGTTTTTATAAAGTTTGAGTGACTTGCGTGACTTTAGAAAGTGTTATTCCTAAAAGTGACTTAAGTCATCTCAATGAGAGATTAAGTCACAACCATTAATCTTGAGGTGGCAAGATATAATGGTTTTAGTAATTAATGAGTTTATAAAAGGAGAAGAGGGGGTTAAGAGGCAATACTTCTTCATGAGATTTGGAGAAGAGGAGGAGAGCCAAGGGAGAAGTTTAGCAGAGAAGGGCAAAGTACAGCAGGTACAGCAGTAAATACAACAGCCAGGTAGCACAAATTCCAAGGCATAGAAAAAGGACAGAATTCAAAGTAAGGACAGCATGATTTTCGAGACAGCTAAGCTGCATTTATTGTAGAGAGGAGGTGCAAAATCTGAGGCTGTTCGAGGGTGGCTGGGTACTGTTTTTTGAGGATGTACTGTTGTTATTTAATGTTGTAAAATTGTCTGGTAAGAAATAAACTTTCTCCCTCTCTCACCAGTTTTCCCTTCGGGGTTTTTACAAGGGCATTGCCCAAAAAAATTGTGTCAAATAGTGTGAATATTTGTTGTTCATTTGCGCTGCAAGTTGTTAATTTGGCAGGTCAGTGACAAATTCCAACCATCAGTCTAGATTCCTCTTTTCGAAAGGACCAATTTTTACTTTTGACGCACTTGATTCAGATAAGGGAAAGTGGTATTTTTTAAGTCAAGCCCACAGTTGCACAATTTGTCAAGAACGGCTTGGGGTCAATTAGACAAATTGAGCCCTCCTCCATCTCATATAAATATGAGACAAATCCTCCTCATTTGGCACCTCATCAATTCATCACATATCTTCTCTCTCCTCATTCAATTGGTTCGTACAGCTCACAATTGCAGGGTGTCTCTCACACATGGGAAGGACAAAAGTCATTTTCTGATTGGGCCAAATTTCAGAACTGTTTGAGTGTTGACCAGCATTGACCAAGGGTTGTTTGACAATCTTTGACCGTGATTTTTCTTGAGAAAATTCTGTTTGGGCAGACCAAGTTTTTGGGCACACATACTGAGGCAATCTGTTGACTTTGACTGCATTGACTTCATACCTGAAACTAGGGTTTTGCAGCAGCCTTCTTTGACTTTGACCGAGATTGAGGAATTTTGGGACTGTTTTCAAAGCACTTTGACCAGCTCATGGGGCATCACCAAAGGCTGACCAAGCTCAATTGGAGCACTGTTGACCATTGTCTGCTGCTGTTGCCGTTGACTTTGACCAGATTTGACTATTGGATAATATTTTGAACTTTGGTTGGCATTCTTGAATATTAGATATTGGTTTTGGCTATTGGCTAGTCAAAGTTTGATTTTGACTCTTGGATGGCCTACTCTCTCTCTGCTGAACATTTGAAGACAATCTAATAGAAGAAGAATTGCAAAGGGTTTCCCCCTTGTGGGGTTTTTCCCTAGTCATTGACCAAATATTGTGTCTCTCATCTCTTGGTTGTATTTCAATATGCATTTGTATAATTGTTCTATCTACTATTGCTCTACTTCATTAGTTAATTGAAGAAGTGAAATTGGATATTATTGGATATTGTTGAAGTCGTTGCATCATGCATAGAACAATTGATGAAAAATTAACACATAATTTTCAGAATTAGTTATTTGTGTTTCTGCTTATATATAGTTGTTGAATGTGTGAGAATTTAATACATTACTGTTGAATATTTATTGGAGTCAGAAATCAAAGTTTAGTCAAGTGTTTAATGAAATGCCTACAAGGGGTTATTAGCTTGTAGGTGGTTTTTCAACACGCAATGCAGAGTCAAATCTAGGTGACTAAAGGACATCATGTGTTCAAAAAATGCAAGCATAAAAAAATTTCAGAGGGAGATCATCAGTAGGAGTGCACTAAAGCATTTCACTATCAAAAAATTGAGGCCATCAGTTGGAGGCAATACAGTAGGGTGCATTCCCAAGCTGCTTAGGAGAAAACTAGCACCATTTTGAGGTGATAGAAGTGAGAATTGTGGAAACATGTAATGGTGAGCATAGATATTCAATGGTAAACAGAACAATTAAACTACAAGCGTGTGAGTTGTGACAAGTAATGTTATTTCCTGGCACACAGACCAGAAGCCAAACATGCATAGGCAGTAACTATGTTTTTATTATTATTATTTTTTGCAACAAACTGCTTGCACAAAATTTCTAGCATATATTTTTTGGATTCATGTAGGAGGGCTTGGCAAGAGAAAAAAAAAATAAGATGCAATACACCAATTGTTGGCAATGTTAAGCATATGGTATTAGTACTCCATTGTCTCGAATGTCATTGGATCCCAGGAGTTCAACGATAAGAGGGATATGGTATTAGTACTCCATAAGGTAAGGAGTTAGGACAAAGGTCCTATGACCATGGATTAGATTCAACAAGAATGCATAGAAGCCAAGTGAGATACTAAGGCTAAGATCATCAGAAAGGGCATCCAAATCCCCCTTACCATCAGATATAGATAAATCAACAGATGAGCATCCATCCCTAATCCACTTAATGATGTGAAGGAATGAGCCCAGATTACTTCAGCGAGTTATCGATTCACCATGATGAAAAAAAAGACCAATGAACATATCCAATTACTTTATAAACTTAATTGACTTTTACATTCAATTGAAAATACAAAAATTTATTCATCAAGAAGAGCTTCTTATAGTAGTAGCAAGCATTTTACTAGTGTTTCAGTAAGAGCCAAGAATACTATCCTGTTTCAATAAGTATTTTACACATGTTACAATTGTGGGCAGCAAGGGTGGTGTGGGCAGCCTTATATTGGGTTAAAATATTTATTTATTATTTTTGCAGGCTTCATTTCTTAAAGTGTTATCTCTAAGCCTGTAAATTTCCTCAAGCGAGTGGCAAGAATACTATCCTCTTTGGAAGCATGTTATCAAGCTCAAGCAAATGGGTGGTGGGGGCTGTGAATGGAGATGCAATTTATGTGACAATCAAAAGACCTACAAAGGCCCTTGCACAAGAGTCAAGGCTCGCATTTTGCATTTATGGGTAACGGGTGTTGATGTTGGTACACATACCAAAAATCTAGAGGTGAGGGCCAAATCTGACAAAGAGGATAATGATACTCTATAGTTGAAAGATCAAACATGCAATATTGGTATTACTAGCAAAACTTTCATGATTGCTAGCGATAACCCAAAGGTTGCCCACAAAACAAGGAAGAGGAGGGTGGCACAACTTGAAGAGATATCAATAACTCCAACTACAAGTAACGATAGCAAATTGTTGAAAATGCTCAACAATCAAGTGAGAAAAAAACAAATCAAGAGTGGCCAAAGCCATCCATGCTTGCAACATCTTTTAATGTGGTTCAATAGTCGTATTGGAAATATTTAGTCTGGGAAATTAGCATAGCCACTCAACATTTTAATGGGCCAAGTTATAAAACTCATAAAAATTTTGCTCAAGAAAGAGAAAGGCTATTTGAGGATGTTTGAAGGCCGATTTGTTGCTCATGGAGTATCTCGAGGGATTCCATTATTTCAAATGGATGAACTATTAAAAACCCTAGGCAATTGATCAATGCCATTTTTGAAAAAGGTACCAAGGAGGTGTTTCTTAGTGCTTTTTTGCCTTTGGCCTAGGAAAACACATGAGGACACCTTCTTAGTAAGTGACTTATGAGTTATTAAAGTCATGTGACTTAAAATCACTTTATGATGTACAAAAGTACAATGTACTTTATATTATTAAAGTCACTATGTTTTTAAGTTGACTTTATGTGGAACAAGGTACAAGGTACAAAACCAACAGTAAAGTGACTAGGGAGCTCATGAATGAGGGGGGAGACACAAAAAGTGTAGAAAATTTTTAGATCCTTGTAGCCCCTTTGATTTTAGTTTCTTTTACACATCATTGTTTAATGCCCATAGCCCACATGTTTCATTTCACATTTGTTGAGATAAACATGAATATTAAATTGCAACCAAAACACTACTAGGCTACCACTACTTCACTTTCACTTTTACTTTCAGGGAAAAAAAGATTCCAGACAAGCGCACACACAAATGAACACTTGATTTTGGTCAATCTCTAAGACTAGAAAAACCCACAAGGGTAAAACCAGTCTAGAAGAAGTTTTTATTGCTTATTTTAGACAAATAATTATAGCATTAAATTACACATCAAAAGAGTTATCTCTGTGAAGCACGGGTTCACGAACCTATCCCCGGTTCTCGTCCCCACGAACTGGGTGTTGGAACAGGTACTTCCCAGACGAACCCAAACGAACCTGATACTTCCAATAAGAACCCAGTACTCGGTATCTTTAGGTTGGGTTCTTTTGTGTAATTGGGTTCGTCAAACCCCCAAAATGGGTGCGTGAACCTCGAAAAAGGTGTGTGAGGGGTTTTAGACATCGTTTTTTCCTTTGTCCATAAATCCTTTTCTTCTCACATTCCACATAATGGCTTGCCGTTGTGTTGAATAAGTTTATGGACATTCAAAATTCTAGTACCAAACAAATGATGGAGAAATGATTTGAGTATTGGATATCCATATGATACATCAAATGGAAGATAATCTTCTCTTGCCCAAGAATAGCTTACAAATAACTTAATAAGTTTAATGCATCCTTAATTAACCAATTCACAATAAGGACAATTTTACAATTGGGTTTTAAAGATTGTCAGGTTAATGCAACCAAATTGTTGTATCGTACTTTTATCTAAATATTGTAGAATCATACTGTAAGGGTTGTTATGTTATTTTCAGTGCAAACCCTATTCTCGGCCTTCATAGTTTACTAGGATGTAGTTAGTAGGTCCATTGATAATAATGAATTTCCTGTAGGTCAGCTTCATCTGTAGGTATTCTTTGACTGATAGGAATCAAATCATCTTTTCTAGCATGAATATGTCGCCCCTGTCATTAACTTTATTATAGACCTTACAACATTGTGTTTCAACTTAATAACGAAATTTATGTGTATTTTAAAAGGATTTTGGTCTACCACTCATTCTAAAGTTGGATGGATATTATCCAGCACAGTGGTACTTGTATCAAGTCTTTTGTTCAACAATTGGTTGCACCGCAAACGTTTGCAATTGAGGTCATTGGCTTCCAAACGACTCCCACCAATGTGCTACAAAGACAAAAGACTAGAGCTAATTTATTGTTCAACAATTTAGATGGTAAGTTTGAACTATTTACAAACTACAAATTACAGCTTCAATTTAAATAATTGAAACTTACAAAAAAAACAAATAATTGGAATTGCTTACCTTGTTGACCCACATCTCTTGCAATCTTTACTAGAGTTTTGCCAAATGTGCCTATGGCCCTAGAGAAAGTAGGGAGTTGTTGATGTATTTCCAACTGTTGCAACTCATCACATACCATGCACTCCAAACACTCATACAACCCATCTCTGACCTCCATCTGTTATTAATGATCTCCCAAATAGGCCCATACTTACCTACGTTGTCCTTATAAGGCTGCCCATATTTTCTCCTTTGCCTAATCCATAGCCTCAAATGTAGCCCATGGCCAATTTTTCCCCATCCACCAACCGTAACACCTTAACAAGGGGCTCACTAATTTTCACAACCTCTTTTGCTTTTTTCCAAAAATAGTTATCAAAATTATCTTTTTGGTGTCTTTTCCATCTGCACTACAAGCCCACCGAGCTTAATTCCAACATCACTAGAAAACATTTTCTGCAAGTTTTGTTGTTGGGAAGTGAGAGATTGCAATGTGAGGAAGTGAGTTGCAAATCTCATGATGGCGCGCTATTATGAATATGATTCATATAAAATAAAATAAATAATAAATAAATCAAAGCAATGATTATTTTAATAGTCATTAGTTAAATGAAAAGGCACATGCCCAGTCATGAAAGGACACCTGCCTAGGTATATAAGCAGATCCTCATTGAAACATTCATAATTTTTGTACATTCATCTTATCAATAAAATATTATTTACAATACATTGTGTATTTTACATTTAAAGCACAACAACTCAGAGTTTTGTTGTTTCAGTGGTATCAAAGCCATTCAATCCTTTGGACATTATTCATTGCATAATCTACCATTAAGTTTAAGTCCTAAAATCATGGAATTAAGCGAATCTCATAAATCTACATTTGAGTTGTTAAGTGAAATTCAAAAATCATTACAACAAATAAAAAGATCATTTACAAAATCATTAAAGGCTTTCGAAACACCTGAGTCAACATCTACAATGGAAGTTGGCATTAATGTCAAAGAATATGAGATTGCTAGCGAAAAAATTGTTGAAGAAGATGATAAATATGAGTCTACTAGTTGGGAAATTGTTGAAGATGATAAAACTGACACTGCAAACCAAGAAATGATGGAGTTAGATACTTCTCCAAATGCAAGGCATCAAATAGAAAATGAGTAATAAAAAGAATATATGGAAGGTGCAAATTTCAGCTGGTGTTGAACCATCCATGAACACTTTCAATCACACAAGTCACCTGTTGCCTATTAATACTGAGGTAGTTGATTGTAATTTTGGACCTAAGAGGTGTGATTTATCGTCATTGTCTGAAAAAAGTTATTGAGTACAAATGTACCAATCTTTAACGGTGGGAGCTAAGATAAAACAATTTCCTTCAAGTAGTGAAATAAATCAAGATAAACAAGTGGACAACTTATATATTGTTGATAGGCCAAAAACTAATGCAATTGATGAAAGTGGTCCAGTTAAGAACAGCCAAATTTGGCAGCAGTCGTCTCTAAGACCTAGGGTTTCCATTAAAGACGAAGAGCAGCAAGGCGATCCCAAAAACTTGGTAAAAGAGATAAATGAGAGATCGAAGTACGATTGCTCTAGTGCAGTTAATTCTGCTTTTGTAGCTCAGCGATTCTGCCAATATCCCGTGGTGATTTCTAGCGAAATCACCATGGGAGTTATCGGGGTGATACCTACTGCAACTCCTCCACAAGAAGAAGCACAACACGCAACTTCTCCCAAAGCTTTGTTGCCTACACATTCCCCTCCAAACTTAAACAACAAGGAATCAATCCTCCAGAAGCAAACCGTAACCGCCTACAAACCGAACAGCAACCATTCATTGACAAAGTTTGACTTTAATGAGCATACGATGATAAGAACCTTAAACGAATTGAGTGAGCATGAGCCAGAGAGAAGTATCATAAGGAGAAGTCTCGACCTAGGCATTGTTCATCCGCCCCGTCTGCCAATCGCTTTGACTCATGGCAAGACGCAAGATTGCAAATTGAAATCATTGTTCGATTCCCTACGTGGCTCCCTCCCGTGACCTGTCTTGATTTCCCCATGCTAATTGACCTTCGATATCCATCCTCTGTGTCCCCGACCAAACACTGTCAAGTTTCAGTCACCCGAACAACCACCGTTCTCTCTCGTTCGCCAGTTGTTTTCCTAATCCTCACACTTTAGACCAGTTCTCAACCATCATCGTTGGCCAACAAACTCGATGTTGTATTTGATCGTGCTAACACATTCATATCATGCGGTCAAACCCACTTGATTCACATGGTCAGGCGTGATCATTCATATCTCCAGTTAATAGCTTGTGATTAATATATAGTTGATATAAAGTTATAATTTATATTACTATTAACTTTATAACTATATAATTAATTTTAAAAAACTAAAAATAAAACTAGATGCCAAGATAGTACTACCGACGACTTACAAAATTCGAAATGATGTAGGCAAGTGAAGAAATTTTCAATGATTAAGCTTTGTGGACAAAGCTCTTGAAGAAAGGGGCAATGTTAGAATATGATTCATATAAAATAAAATAAATTATAAATCTATCAAAGCAATGATTATTTTTATAGTCATTAGTTAAATGAAAAGGCATGTCTAAAAGACATTCCCAATCATGAAAGGAAACCTGCTCAAGTATATAAGCAGGCCCTCATTGTAACGTTCATAATTTTTGTACATTCATCTTTTCAATAAAGATATTACTTACAATACACTTTGTATTTTACATTTAAAGCACAATACCTCAGAGTTCTGTTGTTTCACGGGCCTAACAAGCTCCTTGCCACCACAATTTTTCCTCATTAGGATCAATACCCATGATGTTGAAATATGCAGTGTTGAAAATATCGGTATCGGCAAAATATCAGTGAGGGTCCAGAAAACATCTTATCGGCAACATCGGCGAAAATATCGGGAAAATATCGGCAAGCATAAAAATTTCATAATATATTCATTTTTTTCAGATTTTTAAACATATAAAGTGATAACAACATGAAATAAACTCATTGGCACATAAATATGAAGAAAGCACTGATATATATGATGTCAAATAGAAATGATACATCAAAGGCGATACCAAATCCCGTTGATCCCTGATAATTGTCCAATCAAGGACTCAAATGTGGAGAACCAATACAAAATAACATATGTTATATAAAAGTATCTCATCATCATGAGTTATAAGTAGCAAAACAAATAAAACTGGCAGCTATCGATCTAAAATCATTGCCCTATCCCCCTTTTACGAGAAAACATGATGGGTTGTTTGCCAGGCCTGCCCCTAGTAGTAGAAGGCCCTGGCCCTGCCTCTGCACCTAATGTCAAATAATGAATGCTAGGTATGGAGCTGTGCTCTCCTATATCTATAGCATATGGTGTTGATGCTGATGCTCCCATAGTGTCCTCCTCCTCCTCCGAGTCCTCCTCTTACTGTCCCTGTTGTAATGGATCATCTGGCTCTAACCATGAAAGTGAATCCTCCAAGATGGGCTCCTCAGTGTCTCAGACTCCACCCTCCACTGACACAATACATCAATATTGTCTAAGCAAATGGCATCTAGATCCATTGGTGCTTCTATTTGCCTCACTCGAAGTTGGATGTTGTAATGCACATACACTAAATCATTGAGGCGTGCGAACTCCAACCTTTAAGAGTGTCAAAAAAACTAATGACTCTTGACTCTTGACTCTTGACTCTTGACACTTGAAGGTCATAAATTAAAAATTAAAAATTACAATAAGTGTAATTGCTCAACTGAAGGCTAGAGCTCAAAGTTATATCTGTTGCGCTTTTTTGCGTGTATTTTCTCAAATACACTCCAATTGCACTCACACCCTGAAGAGCTACATGTTTGACTCAAGATTCTTATGGCCAATTTCTGCAAATTTGGTGCCCTTGCACCATAGATTCGCCACCAAATATCTACAACAAAATAAAGAAATAAAAAATTCAAAAACTTAAAACATAATTAAACTTTCAAATAAAAGTCACATAAATTAATTTTAAAAAAATAGAATTATAAGTAAGGAAATTCTAAATTGAAATTCTAATTTCTAATGAGTGATGACTTGTCACTTACGTCGCATGAAGAGGGTCATTTGAATTTCCCTAATAGCATCATCACAGCCAAATATGCCAACACAATCCCGATAAAACTGTATCTCGCGATTGATTTTGCTACGAAGCTCAGGATCAAGTACCATCCTATGAATACAAGAATGGAGCCCTTCCATCACCTCCCCATCAAAATCAAAGCCGCATTTGTATGAAAATGCGGGGTTGAGGAAAAGTGCTGCTGCATGAATGGGTCGATGAAGCATCCCTGTCCACCGACTATCAATCACATCCCATAACATCATATGCCTATCAAGGCCAGCAGAATCCTTGTCTACATAATAAGAATGAATGGCCTCCTTGGCCCTATCCATGGCCTCATACAAATAAGCCATTGCAGGCTTCTTCCCATCTACCAATCTGAGAACCTTTACTATAGGTTCACTAACTGAGCATGCTTCTTCTACTCCACGCCAAAACGTCTCAGAGTACCCCATTTTTGCAATGTCTTTCCCCTCCTTTCTCTTGTTGTATCTACAATTACGTCAATCATCAGACACAAACATTTGTTTCAACTCAAACTGACATCAAAGCAAAGACTAAAGAGTAATAAAATTTGTGGCAAAACGTGTGATCGCGGGACGCCGCACCTCCTTGTTTCTAGTGAACTTCCTCACGAGGCTAAGAACAAAAGCATGGTTATAAATAAACTTGGGGATGCTCCTAGCCATATCAACCACCTCCTTGGTGAAGGAGAGTTTCCCCATATCCTCAAGCAGCAAATCGAGACAATGTATTGCACACTGAGTCCAGAACAAAGTGTGATGCCTCTCCATAAGCATCTTGTTGGCAGACACATAATTAACTACATTGTCTATTATGACTTGCACCACATTCTGAACACCAATCTCCCAAATGAACCCATCTAACAACTCACATATCGTTGCTGCATCTTTGATATGTTCTGACGCATCCACTGATTTAATAAACATGGGACCTTTAGGACAATGTACCAAGAAATTTAGAAGGGTCCTACCCTTCCTATCTGTCCAACCATTAGACATTACTGTGCATCCAGTCACTTCCCATGTTTTTCAACTCTGCCAATCTAGAGTCGATGTCCTACTTTTCTGCTTGAAGAATTGGCCCCTGCAACTCCTCATATGTAGCACTTTTATACCCTAGGCCCACAACAGCAATAGCATCACACATTGGCTGCCAAAATGGATTGGTTTTGGTGATGCTGAGAGGTAAGTCGCTCCAGAAAAGACACCTCCCCATGACTCTATCTGCTTCTTGCTTCTCCTTTTTTTAACAAGTGATTTTATGCTAGGTTGTGATCCATGTCCTGTTCGTGGAACAAAAAATGATGACCTCGCACTAGCAGTGGCAGATGATGTTGTGGAGCCCCTCCCACTACCCTCAGCATCAAAATCAGGAGAAGATATCCCAAAAGATCTACCTGCACGTTCAACCTTGTTTCTTTATGTCTCTTCCTTCTTTCTATCTTTTTCATCAACAATTGCCTCAAGAGCTTTTTGTATAAGCTCCGGATTAGAAACTGTACAAATCCCAACATCATGTCCAATGAGTCTAGCCAGATGGTATTTCAATCGTGTAACGGTAACCACTCCTATCATCTTGGTCCCACATAATTTGCATTTAAGATATGCTCAATTTGTCCCACCATCACGGTCCCCATACTCCCAAAATGGGAACAAGGCTTTTGGCATATTTGAATTTTGAAGTGAGCTAACTCAAACCTAGGGCACAAAAAAAAATGGAATTAATAAGTAATAACCACCTCATTTTACAAAATAATTTTTTTGCTACATATTTGCAATGTGAATTCAATGACAAACCATAAATGACAATAAGAGGGTGCATTTGAAAGTTGAAAAAAAAATGGAGTTTGTTGTCCAAATATGGAGAAAACCCTTGCATTTGCTCATGGGCATGAAAATCATAGCAAATGGAAAAAAAAAACAAGCAAAATGTTTGTGGTCAAATAGGCAAGCAAGAATAATCCTAAAACTATCAAAAAATTCATTAACATAGGGGTTTATCTAAACATACCTATTAATGGAAGAAACGAAATTGTCTCACTGTTCTTCAATCTTAGATCAACAACATATTCGTTGTTGGTGGCGATAATGGCTATTCAACACTCAAATCCTCCATGGCAGCAAGCACATAGCTCTCCCCTTCCTTCTCCAGCAATTGGAAATGAAAATGAATGAAAAAAAAACAAAATCGGCCTTTTCTAACCGCGGTGACATTTTGTTTCTGTGCTCGGGCGATATTTTGCGTCGTAGCACGATATTTTCCGGAGATATCGCCGATATTTAGTAAATATCGCGATATTTTCGGGGAGACAAAATATCGCGATATTTCCTCGGCAATATCTTGTCTCCCCGAAAATATCGCGATATTTGCGAATATCGGCGATATTGTCAACACTGGAAATATGTAACTAGGTTCGGTCTTCATAATGACATACGTAATCATGATTTTATGTATTTAATGAAAAGAGAAAAATAAATTTATTATTTTTATTCTCAAGGCATGGGTTTCATGATCAAGGAAAATTTATTTTTAGGTCAAGCACCCATTGAGTGCTTCTAGGTTTGTCATAAAATCAATTGAGTCATTGCCATGTATTGAAGACCCATTTGGGCATGTTACATATTGTAAAGAAACATTATTTGAGTCAAAATAGAGTCAAAAGACCCTCCAAGACCTCGTCATGGCACGAAGATCAAGTCGACCTAAAGAGAGTAAGAGAGCAATTTGTACCCCTCACAAGCCTATAAATAAGAAGGAACTCAACCTCATTTGAACACTCACTCAAGTGAGTTCGATATTCTCAAGATAGAAGCTGAAAAAGAACAAAAAGGAAGGAAAAGAACTAGATCGTAGTTTTTGGGCCTCTCTCTCTCACTCGTGTTAAGGTTTCTACATTCGATGGGTAGAAGAATTTGTTGGGCAGAAGAATTTGTTGGGATGGTCAAAGTTGCAAAAGAATTTGTTGGGCTTGTCAAACTTGCAAAAGGATTTGTTGGGCAGGTTGAAGTTGCAAAAGAGTTTGTTGGGCACATCAAAGTTGCATAAGAATGTGTTGGGCAGATTGAAGTTCCAGAAGAATCTGTTGGGCAAGTCGATATTGCAGAAGTTGCTAGAATCAAAGTTTGACTTGGTCTTGAAGGGTCTTGGTCAAGGGTCATAGGTCTTGGAATTCGTCAATTGAAATTCTATAAGAAGAGAAGAATTCTTCGAGGTTTTCTTCTCAGTTGGAGAGGTTTTGGCTCTAGTTGATTGCTTACATATGGTGTCCTATTGTCTCTTTGATTTTATTGTTTGGTAGTTATTTGATGATAAAGAACACTAATAATAAAAAAGCGTAAGAAGAAGCTAATCAAGTTAAGTAAAAATACATCACAAGCAGTTACCAAAGTAAGAGAAATCATCTAATCTAGTTGCCCTAAATTTCTCAACATGGTATCAGAGCTAAGGTGTCAAGAATCAAAACAAGGAAAGGCAACTTAAAGAAGGACACTCAAGGGTCGAAGCACTAGAAAAGAATCTAAGAAGCATCAAGAAGAGTTCGATCAAGAAAGAGAAAGAAGCCTTATACCCAAGGAAGAAGGAAGAAGAGAAAAGCATTTTTTCTGATATGTTTTGGGCTAAATCTCCTCCACACGCACAAAGGTTAGGGCATCCTGCAGCAGTAGATGCCAAAAATTGCAGTCACTCAAAGGAGCCAAAATTTGGGTTAAAAGACTATTTAGCAAGCCGAATTGTCAAAAGGAGTCAAGGTCAAGCAAAGTCAAAAGGAGGCAAGTCTGTCCATATTCCAGCCACACGTGTGACCTAGGGTTTCTGCAAGAGAAGCCAAAATTGTAGTCCTATAACAGCAAGCCTAAAATATGAAGAAGGGTTGAAATCTGAAGTTCTAAGAAGACTTGAAAACCCTAGCGCATCCATAGAAGAACTACACATTGAAGCATATAAAAGTATCTACATTCTAGACAAGCAGGAAGAAGCATTATCATCATCATCAAGGAATCAAGGTGATCTCGCTCTCGTTGAAGGATCACTTTTGAAGGAAGACATCTTCTTTCATCATCAAAATCAAGAAGGCATCAAGTTGAAGATATTAACATCAAGGAGCATCTTCACTTGGCAAGTAAGTATCTTTATATCTATATTTGAATCTATCAAAATGACTTCATTTTGCAAGGAGAGCAACAAATTGGTTGGGTTGTCAAACTTTCTTGCATGGAAGAAGAGGATAGATTTGATCCTCATAGAAAATGAAGTTGTTGAGCATGTTAAGGGTTCTATCACTAAACCTCCAAAGCAAGAAGCTGAAGCTCTAGTGAATACATGAAAAAGGGAATAAGGGCTCAAAGAATCCTTATGTAGCAAAATTGGAAAAGTGAAAAAACATATATGACAAACTGGTGGAATTATTCTCCGTAAGTTTTGCAGGAGAAGTGATATCATTAAGAACCAAGCTCTACAAGATGATGATATCAAGGGAAGAAGAAATGATACTTTATTAGGGTGTCTGAAATAAGGAACCAACTGCAAGAGTTGGGAGAGATAACGTCTAACAAGGAAGCAACTACTATAGTACTCAATGCACTACCAAAGGAATGGGGTAACTTTACATCAAGCATTTATGGGAAGAAGGAAGCTACTCCATTCAATGCGTTGTGGTCACTATGCAAAATTGAAGAACCCAGGTTGAAGGCAACAACTGATGTAGGATCAAAAGAGCAAACTCAAGCATACCCTACCATGGCGAAGAGGAAAGGAAAGTTTAGGAAATTTGGTCCCCAAAAAAGGAAGAAGAATATGGTGAAGGTTCAAAGCTATGGATATGGGCACTACAAGAGAGATTGTCCTAAGCTCAAGAAGGATGACAACAAAAGAGGAAGGGAAAAATCCCATATCACTAAACAAGTGGAAGAAGCTGAAAAGAAGAAATCCAAGAAGAAGTAAGTAAAAGATCTATACTATGATTGAGATAAGTCTTCTCCACCTAGTTCTTTTCAATTTCTGTAAATAGAGCTATCATGGTAGGAAGCATTAGAAGCATGATAGGATGCATCATTTTAGGGGATGGCATCATAATAGCATATGATTGAAAGCAAGAGCTCATGGGAAGCTTGAAAGATAGATGAAGTTTATGGCAGTCACTACTAGAAGGAAGTAGCTCTTGATAACCTCATCAAAAGCATAAGTAGTACTTACGGGTAGAAGTGAGTCATCAAGTATAGAACTCATCTTACATCATTGGGAACGAGCATCTACAAGATGAGGATAATCAGGATCCTGAGCGAGAATCTTCATTGGAAGCTTCATCTTTTGGGAGAAGCAAATGTCTCGCTGAGAATTCCACTTTGATGGGATTCATTGTTTGAAAGAATGATGGTAAGATGACAAAAGAATGCAACATGTCAAAGATGATTGAAGCACTCTCAATCAAGGATAGGAAGCTACTGAAGGAAGTCTAGATGACCAAAGGAGAAAAGAGGTATGTATGCATATGTTTAATAAATTGATTCATGTCATATAGTTGCAGATAGTATGGATAAATGCTCCACCTCATGAGCATGATCAAGAAAAAGGGATCTCCTCCTTTGGAAGGATGCATAAAGACATGGTTCACATATTAACTAAATGAAATCAACATAATAAGTCCTAATATGGAATATGAGGTGGTTGATAAAAATGAAGGAACTACGATTGGAAGTTCCTGGGAAGCAATGTGTGAACAAAGAAAGGAAGAGATCATGAAAGATGCAACTATGGAGAACGAAATCAAAATCCAATGACTAAAATATTTGACTATGATATCTCCATGGGAAAGGTATGAAGACCCTGATGAAGTCTGGAAAAGAAAAGAAGGAGACCCATGACATTGTATATCTTGGAGACGAGTCAAATATATGTGTGGGATGTTAATATTGCAAGCAAACAGATGTCATGATGAAGGGCCATCACAAAAGGTAATTTTGATTTGATGTTCTTTTTTATTTTGAATAAAATCTGGATGGGTTAATGCAGGGCTACTAGAAAAAGCGTTATGGATGTTGTCTACAACTAGCACTCATGTGGTGGGATAGAAGATCCTAAAGGAAACATGATTTGGAAGAGGTAGTTGAGTGAAGGAAAGCCAGATGTGGACTAGAAAATCACTTTCCGATAAAGGGAAGGATGATATGACTGACTTGATCAAAGTGATGGATGGTCGATGCCCTACAAGATGAAGGCTCCATAATATTAAAGATAAAATTCATGACATTGAATGGAGGAGCGCTACAAGCAGCTGAAGGTCCCATGATCTCCAACAATGAATAGAAGTTGTTGCTGGAAACAAGTCCCTAGTTAAGAGGGAGTCTGGAAACAAGTTTCTAACTTGGTAGAAACTTGGAAACAAGTCATTGGCTAAGAGGGAGCTTAGAAGCAAGTCCTAGGGAGCTAGGAAAAGCCCCTGGATAATAGAGAACTTGAGCACATTCCTTTATAGGAATGGGTATATCCTCCCTAGTTGAGAGGGAGAGATAGACACATCATTCTTGGCTTCACTTGGGAAGAAAGAAAGGAGGATTGGGTAAGCATCTGGCATCCCATACTCTTTGAGGATGTGGTAGGGCATCCAAGATAGTCGTAGAGGATCGATATTCTTTGAGGGCTAGGAATCCAAGATAAGAATACTCCTAGTGGAACATGCTTTGAGAGAACCTGGGTGGGGCATGTTCCAAGAGAGACAATGATGATGGTGTCTATAAACCATTGATCTCGCCAACATTGTACTCTGATATTGTGGACAGATAGAGTTGTTAGTCAAGGCCTTACTATGTGACAATGTTGTATGATATGATGCTAAACAAATGGGTTACCAATCCGACTCTTCTTATGAGAATTCTTTAGATTGAGAATGTCCAAGTACCTTGTATGGATTATGAATACCTCCCTAGTTAAGAAGGAGTGTTGAAATATGTAACTATGTTCGGTCTTCATAATGACATACATAATCATGATTTATGTATTTAATGAAAAGAGAAAAATAAATTTATTATTTTTATTCTTGAAGCATGGGTTTCATGCTCAAGGAAAATTTGTTTTTAGGTCAAGCATCTATTGAGTGCTTCTAGGTTTGTCATAAAATCAATTGAGTCATTGTCATGTACTAAAGACCCATTTGGGCATGTTACATATTGTAAATAAAATTTATTTGAGTCATAATAGAGTCAAAAGACCCTCCAAGACCTCATCATTGCATAAAGATCAAGTCAGCCTGCATGAAGGGACAAGTCGGCCTAAAAAGAGCAATTTATACCCCTCACAAGCCTATAAATAATAAGGAACTCGGCCTCATTTTAACACTCACTCAATAGAGTTCGATATTCTCAAGATAGGAGCTGAAAAAGGACGAAAGGGAAGGAGAAAAACTAGATTGGAGTTTTTTGGCCTCTCTCTCTCTCTCTCTCTCTCTCTCTCTCTCTCTCTCTCTCTTGTTAGGGTTTCTACATTTGATGAGAAGAAGAATTTATTGGGCAGAAGAATTTGTTGGGCAGGTCAAAGTTGCAAAAGAGTTTGTTGGGCATATCAAAGTTGTAGAAGATGGGTTGGGCAGGTTGAAGTTCCAGAAGAATCTGTTGGGCAAGGCGAAATTGCACAAGTTTCTGGAATCAAGATTTGACTTGGTCTTGAAGGGTCTTGGTCAAGGGTCATAGGTCTTGGAATTCGTCAACTGAAGTTCTATAAGAAGAGAATAATTCTTTCGGGTTTTCCTCTCAGTTGGAGAGGTTTTGGCCCTCGTTGATCCCCTACATCTTGTGTCCTATTGTCTCTTTGATTTTATTGTTTGGTAGTTATTTGATGATAAAGAACACTAATCATAATCAAGTGTAAGAAGAGGCTAATCAAGTTAAGAAAAAATAGATCACAAGCAGTTATCAAAGTAAGAGAAATCACCTAATCTAGTTGCCCTAAATTTCTCAACACATGAGTGGTTGTAGATGTATTTTGTGATACTCTTGGCATGCTCTACAATGTTCTTTACCCACTCCACTTTTCCTATGTCATCAAGCATGAGGTCTATGCAATGTGCACCACAAGGGGTCCATATATTTGGCCTCTAGCATGTTTCTAGCGAGAACATAGTTTGAGGCATTATCAGTAATGAACTGCACAACATTATGTTCCCCCACTGTTGTAATAATATCATCTAAAAGCTCAAATAATAGGTTGGCATCTTTCATCGTATCAAATGCATCAACTGATCTCAAAAACATGGTTCCTTGAGGACGAGAGACAAGGAAATTTATGATACTGCAGTGTTTTCCGTCAATCCATCCATCTGAAATGATGGAACAACCTGTTTTTGTCCATCACTCTTTAAATCCATTCAAATATTCTCCAATGGATGCAATCTCTCTTTGCAAAAGAGTTTCCCTCAATTCATGCATAGTAAGGCCTTTGAAGCCCTTTCCTACAGCAATAGAAGCATCCCACATACCTTGGTAATAAGGTAAGTGAGCAGTGATGAGCGCCAGTATTGCAGCAAGGACGCTGCAACTCCTGGGCTACCAGCTTTACTTATCAACCTGGGGTTCGTACAAACTTGGAGGTGACAGTGCTGTATGAACAAGTAAAAGTGATGGTTCGGCCTGTTGCCAGTGTTCAGCGGGCGAGAGACCACTGGGGTTCCAAGCCAGACTTCTATGGAGTCAGAAGAAGCTTGATTCTTTGATGGAAGAAGGGAAAATCTACTCTAAGAGAGTTACTCTACTGCAATAATGGAAAAAAAAACAATACGCAATGCTAAACCACACCATACCCTAATTAACCATTTAAGATGCTATGCTAAGAAGAATTGCTAAATCAACAATGAACAAATGATACTATCTAAGTTGCAGAAGTGAAAAGCATTAAACCATACTAATGTGCAAGCAAAGAAACTAAACTAAATCTGTTTTCACTTTTTTTGTTTTTTTGGCACAGCTTGAAAGGAGTTTTAATAATGATGCTCGATTGACGGCAAATGCAACTATAGGTCAATGCATTTATGCAAATTTCCTTCCCTTTAACCTTGTGCAACCTCCTTACTAGGGAAAGATGATAAAAGCAGTGAGTGAAGCCCCAGAAGGGTACAAGAGCCCTGGATACAAGAAGGTCCTCACTACAATATTGAATGTTGAGAAGTTAGATTTGGAGGCTAAATTAATCCCAATTCATTATTCATGGCACATTCAGGGGTGTTCATCAATTTTTATGGATGGAAAGACCAAAGGAATAGGCCTTTGATCAATGTGATTTCTCAGGGCCCAAAGGGGGCAATGTTTTTGAAGGCAAAGGATTGTGAGGGGCAGATGAAAGATGTCCTGATTGTTAAATTTGTATGTTACCATACATAATGAAATTTTTTCATAGAGAGAAATATTTTGTACATTATTCCTATGATGTGACACTACTTCATGTTTGTTTTGATGAGCTGATAAGTTAAAAGAATATAACCAACTGTAAAATTAAAGGAAATTTATTGGTAAAGGTCTGGTAAAGACTTAAGGAGTTGGTTGTCGGTGAGAAGGAGACCGCAAGCCTATGTTGGTACTGCAAGAGAAGTCGAGACCTAGATAAGGCAAGCCGAGGCTGAAAGGAAGTTGGACAAGTGTAAATGGAGCCCTATTAGGGGCTGCTGCTAGTAAGCAAGAGCTACTGGCAACAAGGAAGATGGTCGCAAGCCTAAGAGAGAAGGCCAAGGCTACAGGAAATCTGGGAGAGGGTTGTTGTGGATAGAAAAGGAGGTTTTTCTACTACAGCAAGGAGAAACGTTACTTCCAAGTAAGTTAATTTGTATTTGTATGATTTAAGGTGGGTTGGTAAAGCCCTAATTAGCTACAATTGTACTGTTAAAAGTTGTAGGTGCATATAAGTGGGCAGTGAAGGCTTAGAGCACAAAGCCTCAGGCCTAGGTGTTTGGTCAAAAGGATATGACATTTTATTTTGGCATAGTAAAAGGACTGTAAAGGGCCACTTTCCTTGGTAGGGTAGCCTTGATGATTTTCTTATTAATGGAATTGTAAGAAACAAGTTTGGGCATAGGTCTTGAGTACTATGTATTGATCTAATTGTTAATATATTCCGTTGTGCGTAAGTTTTTGACGTTAGGCATTTTCAGTGTGTTTATGTTTTCTCACCGAAGCATAGAACAAACCTAGGGTGTGTGGAATTCTAACAGCAAAATCAAGAATTGAGCTCTTTGCAATAAGGATAATGTCTAGGGTAGCTATAAGGCAAATATCCACTTTATGCCGTAGGATCTTGGCAAGATGGTACTTCAAGCAGGTGATTCCGCCAAACATTTCCATTCCACACAACTTGCAACTCAACTTTGTTCTATTATCACCCTCACATGGTTCACCATACTTTAGCATTTGGTCCAATGGCTTTGCCATTTTGTAGAGCTCTTATTAAATTTTTAAGCTTTGGACCTACAACAAAAAACTATAGTGGAAATTCAAAAAACGTAAGAAGAGGCAGACTCTTAACTTATACTAATCTTGGAAAACAAGGAAAAGGAAGGCAAAAAAAAATTACATACCTAGAAATCTGGATATGGTATACTAGAGTAAATCTCCACTCCAAAAATGCTCAGTTGATGACAATGAAAATTATAGATTTTCCATTGTTTGCTTGATGAAAAATGGTCACAAGACTCCCACAACCCTCAGAGCCCAATCTCAACACAAGAAAAACAAAAATGACCCTAAAAAGACCTAAATGGGAACTTTATAATATATCGCATTTTCCAGTAGCAGGGCAATAATCTTCATTCAACTCGCAATAATATTATTGTGCATGATCTAATTGCTAGTTTTATAAGTTCCGTTGTGCAAACTTTATTTCTAGTTAGGCACATTAGTGTGTTTTAGTTAATTTGAGAATGTTGTCAAATTTGGGGTGTGTGTGTGTGCACCGAGTCTAGTGCCTAAAATTTATCATGATATTAGTGCATGGTCTCCAAGAATGGCAGTTGGATCTGAGATTTGCACAGGTGACTGCTCTAAGAGGGAGTTGTAGGAATGCAATGTTTTGAATAACCATGCCAAGAGAGTTGGCTAAGTATGGCAGACTGCTTGTATGGTTCTAAAAGGCCAGGTTCAACAGGCCTAGTGAGACATGGAGCACATTGTCCACACAAGGAGTTGTCAACAGTTGCAGCCTGGTGGATAGATTGAGAGAAATGGATGAGAGATTCATTCATCAGATGTGCTAGGATCTTGGGAAGAGAATAGTGCAAGAGAATGAGAGATTCATTATGATCCAAGTGTGAAGGCCTTATGAAGAGATCCAAGCTTGGAGGGGCCAAGTAAAGGCCAAATCTTCTCCTGTGATAGGAGAGGGGCCGAGATGGTAGGATCAAGATAGTCAAAGGGTTGAGATATCCATTGGAGATCCAAATGAGAAAGTGTGTGTCAAGCAGAGACCTTGAGGGTCGAGAAGGCTTGCGATATAGAGTCAAAGGGAGTTAGGCTTTAGAGCGGTGAGGAAGCTCAAGAGGGAGTCAGTCTTTAGAGGGAGTCAACAAGCTCAAAGGGAGTTAGCAATTCAGAGGAAAACAACCTTCGGCTTCAGGAAGTCGTGGTATAAGGTGGCCATGCAACATGCTCCAGAGCGGAAAGCTTCTAGGAGCAGGATGTCTTCGAAGAAGGGTCCCTGCCATACAATTGGAATTGCTTCTATCCCATATGTAAAAGTTGTAGTAGCAGATCAAGGGTGGAAACGTGTTTTGGGTTTGAAGGCAGAGCCACTTCCAAGTGGTGTAGTGAGAATAGATCCCTCGCTAAGAGGAAGTGTTGATGTTTTGGGTAGCATGAAGTGTATTCTCCCTTGTGGGGCAAGTGGGCTAAGTGATGGAGGTTGGCACCGATAGACCCATGGTATTCTGATGACCCATGGTATAGACCTGTGGTATTACAATGACCCACGGTATTCTAAAGTCTGATAACCCATGGTATTGCACCCTTTAGAAAAGTATATGTACAAGGTTGAGTGACTCATTCCTTTGGTTGGTCGAGGGGGCCGAATTAGGTTGAGAGGGCTGACTAGGCCTCAAATCAGTGGTCAGCAAGAGAGCCTCTTGTGGAAGAGAAGGTTGAGTAGGCCTCACGCTTGGCAACAGACCACAAAGACGTGCAAGGACATGAGACATTGAGAGAGGTTCTCTCAAGTAAGCCAAAGGACTACATGATTAATATTGCAGTTTTGTTGTGAGAGAGGTACTCAGTTGTGTCGGGTTCAAGAAAAGAGGACGGAGTAGCAAAGGAGATCCATATCAAATAGATCGAGAAGAAATCTAGGGCTTGATCCGCTTGGTCAGATCCAAGATATTTGTTGTATATGTAATTTCCTCAAGGACCATTATCCCAACAAGGAAGCTCGAGTAGGTTTTGAGAAGAATTTAATGAAGAGTTGTTGATTGGGCAAAACTTGTGTGCAATATGTTACTATGCATGATCTAATTACTAGTTTAACAAGTTTCATGTGCAAAAATTGTTTCTGGTTCGGAACATCAGTGTATTTCAATTAATTAGTTTATGTGAGACAGTTACTAGATTTGGTGTGTGTGTGTGCACTAAGTCTAATGCCCAAACTCTAACACCTTTATATGGAGATTTAAAATTCAAGAGATGCACACTTGGGGTTCTCTTGAAGGATTCAAGTAAAACAATTTCGCTTGGAGTTCTCTTGAAGGATTCAAGGAAATCAATTTCACATTGCACAAACAATCAATATTTCTAGATAAATATAGCAATTTTAATCATGGCACATGTAGAAACCTTAATTTACACAAGACAACATGCAAAACATAGAAGATAAGCAACAATCTTGCAAAATTTCCACAAGAATCTCTTCAATCATTCCCAAGAAACCATCCTCAAGCAACAATCCTTCTCCAAGAGCAATTTGCATCATAGAACTACATTACGTCCAAATAGTAGAGAAGCAAAAGCTAATGTGCACTCCCAAAGATATGGAAGTGAGATGATGAATGATGATGAATAAGTGAAAAGGGCTCCCCACTATTTATATGAGGGTGACCAAACCTTATTTCACTAATTTTACAAGCACAGCACCTAAAAGGTTTGCTTGAGCATTCAAGTAGATCAAAGGCCACAAGACGACCTTGAAATAGCTCTAGAACATAACCTAAAAATAACCCACATGTGTGGGAGAAAACTGATCTCTACCATGTGTCATCATCCAAAATTAAAAATAAGGCATCAAGGAACAAAGACAAGGGTCCAAGGGTGCTCACTCCAAGGAAGTCCCAAAGTGCATGTTTACATCTCCAAAGGTGTCTCCTCCACCATGACATCATATAAGGGAGGCCCTACATCAACCGTTTCAAGCATGTGGGAGTGATGTGGCACATCTAGGGCAAGTGTTGGCATCAAAGAGGGATGTGCTAGCCCTCCTAAGTCATCTCAACGATCGCCATCCTCATTTAAGCTCCAAGGTATCATACACCAAACAGGGTCAAGGTCGGCCTGGGGGTGTCCTAGATCTATCTAGGTACATCATTAAATAGTCCAACACCCAAGCTTTCAAGCTTAGTGTTTCAACATTTGAAGGCTCATCTAGAGGTATAGGATGTGGAAGATACTCGAGGTGCAATGCTCCTCCATGGAGGGCCAACATTGGTGGCACAAAGTCAGGTCTACTCTCAAAACAGGGGAAAGAAACCCTGAGGAAGGTGTTGAAGAAGAACGAACTTGTCTCTCAAGGGACCTCTGCTACAATGTGAAACAGCCTAAACAAAACCTCCCAAAATCAAGTGAGACCAATTTCATTAGGGACATGAAACCATTAAAGCATCATGGTGAACCAAGACCCAAGGGATGTGACGTGTCCCACGCCAACCCATCAATACATAGGTGTGTGTGGTGATGGTGTTCAAGGAGTGGGAGAGACTTCAAGGAAGATGCCATAGCCATCGGACTCGCTAATGGGTGTCCAACATCCTGAGTGTAATGATGTAAGGAGGGAGCAATCGTGGTGACATGAGAGTTCCCCCTTACCTCAGCCTACCTTTTACACCCCTCTAGTATGTCTTTTACTTTAATGATTTGTCTTTATTTGGTGCATACCTTAGGAGCCCAAGCGTACTTTATGCTTTTCCAAAAGGTAGGGACATTCAAGAGCTCCTTTATTTAGATCAAGCATTGAATGCTTCAAGAACTGCGTGATGGCTAATTACGGGGGGTAGAATTCATGCCAATCTTTTTCCCATGCACTATGTTAAATGGAGTTAGAGGAGGAAGGGTTTAGCGAAATTTAGAGGTGCGCTATGTTTGGCAAAGGGACCCACAAGTGGGGCCAAGGAGCAGATTTACTTTTTCCATTTATTCCTTGACCTAGGAAAATTTTCTATAGTCAAGAATTAGATTGATCTCAACCATCCAAGGATATTTCATCTCAACCCTTCGTGGCAGTGGTAGGCCCACGTCGACTTCTAAGAGGGAAAGGGGCGCAAAACTTTGTCATTACGCACTAACGATCTTGGTGTTCAACTCAACAAAGGAGAAGGGAGTTTTGTTCAGTGATTAAGGCTTCAGATCAACAGAGATACTAGAGAAAGTGACGTTGTTACAACCTCAAATGTTTTCTAGCAAGTGTAGACTTCATCCAGGCGCCACATCCAGTGCACAAAAGGGGTCGTACAGGTCGTATGAGTTCATACATTGCGCAGAAGAGAGGTTGAGTTGGTGTGAAGTGTGCAAATCTCTTGCGCAGAGGATTAGCAAAGACAAAGTGAAGTTTTCCCTTACAGTTATAGTCATTTTTCTTAAGATTTGCTGAGCAAAATGATAAAAACACCAAGATTGCAGGCTTTCCCCATTCGGGGTTTCCTGGGTAAATTTGTTGTGTATAGTTTCATGGTGTGTGTGTCTTCATTTGTTCCTTTTTTTCATTTCATGGTGGTTAGTAAACACAATATATTTGTGGGTTAAAGTTAAAGTTCAGTTTCTAACTCTTTGATTAGATAGTTGAGTTTTAAAAAAACTAACACTGTATCAGATCCAACTTTCTGAGTGAAGACCAGCACCTATGTTTTTCGACCTCAGGAACAAGTTAAGGCATAGTACAGCTGAATGGTTGCACTAGGAAATCTAGCAATGCAACCTAGGGTTTTAACAAACAGAGTGCAGTTTTACCAGTCAGATCAACGCACTAGGGTTTCTAAAGAATTTGACTAGCAGAATGTCTTAGTAGGGTTTGAGACCAGAGCACAGTTTGGAGGGAGCAACAAATTTATGCTCATGGAAGGAGAGGATTACCATGGTACTTGAGGAGGAGGGTGTAAAGGAGTTTGTGGAGAACCCACCAGCCACATCAATTAATCCTCGACAATTGACTCAGCATAACAAGAATGATGCCAGAGCGAGAAGGATCATTCTTGAGGGAGTCAAAGACCATATTGTACCAAATTTTTCCAACGAGAAGACTGCCAAATAAATGTGGACAGCCATTCTAAACTTATACGATGGCTCAAGTGAGGCCAGAAAACTCGTGCTCAAGGACAAACTTAGAAATATCTGAATGGGCAAGTCTGAGCCCATAATTTCTTATCTCACCAGGTTTACCCAGGTGAAGGACAAGTTAGTCGATCTAGGAGAGAGTACCTAAAGCAGATATGGTGAGTTTTAAACTATTGTGTCTTCACAAATCGTGACAAAACTTCCAGGATGCAGTGAGTGCCAAAGAGAAGCTTTTAGACTAGGAGCGGTAGTGGGGTGACTATGCTCAGGAAGAGATTCGGAGGCAAGCTAGCTCTGGACCTCATGTTAAGCATGAGAACGAAGAGAAGTTTGCCCTAGCTAGCAAAGGGGGCAAGGCCAAAGGTAAGAAGAGCGCAAGAGGGGTCGAGTACAACTTTAAAGGCAAGAAAGAAAAGAAGGATCTCAACAAGATAAAATGCTTCCAATGCCATCATTTTGGACACTACACCACCAAGTGTCCTCAGAGGAAGAAAGGGTCCAAGAATGACCAAGTCGTAGCTTCGGCAGATGTGGACGACTTAAGTTCCAAGTTTAAGAAGGTGTTCTCACTCATAGCTTGCATGGCAAGCACAGTAGCCAATAGCATATGGTATATTGATAGTGGAGCATCCAACTGGAAACAAGGAATGCTTCAGCCAGTTGATGGAGAAGGACATGTTGTTTCACATTGAGCTAGGAGATGATGTAAAGTACTTGACCAAGGGCATGGGTACTATCAAATTTGAGAGGGAATCTGATAACCCTCTTTATCTCAAGGATGTCCTTTATGTTCCAGGTCTTAAGAAGAACCTTGTTCCAGTTATAGCCCTAGAGGACAAGGGTTATGAGGTCATTTTTAACAGAGGAAAAGCCCACCTCAAGCCCTTAAATTCTAGAGACATGAAGTAGATTGTAGTGAGGGTGAAGAGCCTTTACAAGCTACAATTTGAGACAATTGCAGCGTTGAGTAGCAGAGAGCGCCATGAGCAGGGCTATGACCTTGGGGAGTTATGGCACAAACATATGAGCCATTTACACCACGTAGCCACAGGCGTTTGGGCCATTTACACCACGGAGCATGACGTTTGTAAGGGTTGCACACTCAGAAAGTATGCCAAGACATCCTTTCCCGGCAGTGAAAACCGAGTCAAGGGCATCTTGGACTTGGTTTGTTCAGACATATGAGGTCCATTCTCTTCTTTGTCCCTCATGGGATACAAGTACTATGTCACCTTTAATGATGACCATTCAAGGAAGACGTGGATCTTCTTCATGAAGAAGAAAGACAAGGTGTTCTCGAAGCTCCAAGAGTTCAAAGCATTGGTCGAGAACCAGACAGGAAATAAGGTCAAAGTGTTGAGATCAAATAATGGAGGGAAGTACATCTCCAATGCCTTCATGGATTTGTGTGCCAAAGAGAGCATCAGGAGAGAAATCACCACACCTTATAACCCTCAGCAGAATGGGGTGACTGAGCGCAAAAACAGAAGCACCATTAGAGTGTCCAAGGCCATGTTCCATGACCAAGGACTGCCATTATTTCTTTGGGAAGAAGAATGCAACATTGCAATTTATCTGCAGAACAGGAGTCTTGTTAATTTTAGATAACAATGGTATGTTCTATGCTTTAGCACAATTTACTTCAATGTTTCTTATCAACCCAATGACAATTTCCAATTATATCCAGTAGCAATCACATTAACTTAAACATGTTAACAGTAAATGCAGATAGAACATTAAAACATGTGCAAAATACAAGCAAAGACAAGAGGACACAAGATGTGGCGGATGCCATGGAAAAACCCCAATGTGGAGAAACCCTTTGATCAAATCTTCTTATTATTCTTCAATAGTTCAGCAGAGCGAGAGAGTACAAATATCAAATTAACTTGCCCAAAAAAGTTCTGTCAAATTAGCCGTCAACTGCAGCCCTGACTAGAAAATCAATGGTGGTCAAAGAAACTCCAAAATGTCCTCCCAGCAGCTCAGTCAACAACAGATAAATTCAGCCTTCCAAGAGGGTCAAATTCAGCCCAAAGTAGATCGATCAACCCAATCAAACACTATTGTAATTTCTACGGTCAAAGGTTGAAGCCAACGTTGACGTCAAACTAGTCAAACTATCCCCATCACCTTGAAAATAGTGCCAATCAATGCGGCCTTCAAAAATCGAAATCATGCCCTCTAGAACGAAGTCAATGCTGGTCAAAATCACCCAAGTCAACGTTGGTCAACACTGTCCTATTTCCTGAAATTTTCGACCTCCAAAACAGTTTTGAAATTCATCCTCCTTTCACATGTGTAAAGTAGAGAAGGTTGCCTCCAAGATGTACGAACCAATCAAGAGAGGAGAGAGAGAGATGTGTGATGAGATGAGTGATGTCCAAAAGAGGTCACTCCTATTTATACACTTCGTTAAGGGTGAGGAGACACATCTATTGGGCTTATGAGCCTACATTTGACTGAGGCCAACCTTGACAATTTGTGCATGAGAGAGAATAAATTCAAAATTCCATTTCTGCTTGTCAGAATGAGATGATCTTTATATCAAAATTGGACATCTCGAAAAGAGGAATCCAATGCAATAATCATCTCCATCATATGAGTTGTCATAAGTTGGAATTTGGCCCTAGTTGCCAATTTTAACAAGTCCACATAAGGTGCTTGGATGAGTTACAATAGAGGAGGCATTCACGAGCAAGAAGCCAGATGTTTCTCACTTTCGAATTTTTGGCAGTTTGGTTCACTACCACGTACCTTCAAAGAGCTAGTAAAAGATGTAGCCTACAACACAAAAGACATTTTTGTGGGCTATAGTGAGACGCCCAAGGTGTACACGGTGTACGTACCAGCGCTAAGGAAGGCAGTTATTAGGCGTGATGTCAAGTTTGAAGAAAGGGCTCTCAAGAAGTGCATGAGCAAGCAACAGCGCAAGTGGAGGAGTTGCATGTTCCTAAGCAAGAGGCTTAGCCAGCTTGTCAGGCCATGTCACAACCATTTGTTGAGCAAGTTGTACAGCAGTTAGTTGAGGAATCGTAGGAGCAAGTAGCACGCACTCCAACAGTGACACCTACCTAGCATAGGAAGAAGGAAGCTGAGGTAGGTTGATCAGTTGATTTAGGAGGCTCGGGACAGGGTTGGGGCACCTAGCTCTACATTCAGGTAAAGAAAACAACCAGAGATATACACAAGTTATATTACATTGATGATTGAGGTAATAAACACAGAGCCTTCTAGCTAGAAGGAGGCAGCCTCTCAATAGGTCTGACGTGATACTATGGTGGAAGAATACTCTTCCATCAAGCAGAACGATGTTTGGGAGATTGTGCCAAGCCCAGAGGGTAGATCTGTGATTAGATCCATGTGGGTCTACAAGATCAAACACAAACTTGACGGGAGCATGAACAAGTACAAGCCTAGATTTGTAGGCAAAGGGTTCTCTCAAGTGGAGGGCATTGTTTATGACGAGACTTTTCCACCTGTGGCCCGTTATTCATCCATTAGCACCATTATAGCACTTACAACACAGATGGGGTAGAAGATCCACCAAATGGACGTAAAGACTGCTTTCCTCAACAGAGTTGTTGAGGAAGAGATTTATACAGCACAACTAGAGAGGTTTGAAGCACATAGCAGGGAAACACGTGCAGGTTCAAGAGATCTCTTTATGGGCTCAAGCAAGCCTCATGAGCATGTATTCTCGCATTGATAGCTATCTTTTGGGATTGGGCTTCACCAAGAGTGAAGTTGACCCTAACCTTCACTACTTCATGGTTGGGGGGGAGCCTCTCATTCTTGTGTTGTACGTAGATGATCTCATACTGACAGGGGACGAGAAGTTCATTAGTGACTACAAGAAGGATCTTGCAGCAGAGTTTGACATAAAGGGTAGAGGGATTATGCACTATTTCCTTGGGTTGGAGGTTTGGCATGAAGATGGACAAATTTTCTTGGGACAGGGCAATTACACCATTGAGTTTCTCAAAAGGTTTCGCATGCAGGATCACAGGCCCATGGCCATGCCTCAGGTGACAAACTACAAGAAGGCAGATGCTAGCAAAGCAGAGGGAGTTGATGTTACACTCTACAAAGTATTGATTGGGTCGTTGATGTATCTTGTGAACACAAGACCTGACATTTTCTATCCAGTAAACCAATTGAGCCAGTTCATGGTAGAACCTACTAGAGTACACTAGATTGTTACCAAAGATATCCTCAGGTACCTCAAAGGCACAATGGATTATGGGTTGATGTACAAACAGGTTGATGGAGTGAAGCTGGAAGGCTTCACAGATGCAGATTGGGTAGGGGGTTCCATAGACAAGAAGAGTACTTCAAGTTGCACCTTTAGTGTTGGGTTAGCAGTTTATTCTTGGTTCAATGGGAAGCAGAGATCAATGGCACTGAGCTCAGTCGAGGTTGAATACATGTCTGCCAGACTGGCAAAGGACGTTGCTTGTTGGGATTTTTAGTCAAAGGTGGAGCCTACAGTCATACATTGTGACAATCAAAACTACATTAATCTCTCTGACAATCCAATGTTACATGACACTCCAAGCACATCGAGATCAAGTACCACCATATCAGAGACTGTCTTTGTAGGGGCAAGATCAGACTTTAGTACATTCTTACAGCAGAGCAAACAGAGGACATATTGACCAAAGCTTTGCATAGAGGGAGTTTTGTCCATTTTAGGGACAAACAGGGTGTAGTTTAAAACACCTTCCTCTTTAAAAGGGAGTGTTAAATGGAGTTAGAGGGAGAAGGTTTCAACCAAATTTAGAGGTGCACTAAGTTTGGCAGAGGGACCCACAAGTGGGGCTAAGGCGCAAATTTATATTTTCTATTTATTCTTTGAATTAGGAAAATTTGAATTTTCCTATAGTGAAGAATTAGATTGATCTCAACCATCCAAGGAGATTTGATCTTAGTTCTTCGTGGCAATGGTGGGCCCAAGTCAACTTCTAAGAGGTGAAAGGGTGCAAAACCTGGTCATTATGCATTAGAGATCTTGGTTTTCAGCTCGGCAAAGGAGAAGGGAGTTATGTTCGGCGATTAGAGCTTCATATCAATGCAAATACATGAGAAAGTGAGCTTGTTACAACCACAGATCTTTTCTAGAAATAACAAACTTCATCTCGGTGTTGCATTCAGTGGGTAGAAGGGGTCATACAAGTCGTAAAAGTTCGTACAATGCATAGAAGAGAGGTCTAGTTGGTGTGAAGTGCACAAATATCTTGCACAGAGGATTAGCAAAGACAAAGGGAAGTTTACCCTTCTAGTTGTAATCATTTTTCTGAAGATTTGTTGAGCGGAATAATAAAAACACCATGATTGCAGATTTCCCCAAATGGGGTTTCCTGGGTAAATTTGTTGTGTATGGTTTCATGGTGTGTTACTCTCATTTGTTCCTTATTTCCGTCGCATGGTATTTAGTACTCAGTGCATTTGTGGGTTAAAGTGAAAGTTCAGTTTTCAGCTCTTTGCTTAGTAAAAATTCACAAATTAGATAGTTGAGTTTTAAGAAAACTAACATGCTAAATATAGCCCCAGCCATCTTTTGCATTTTACATTTTCGTTCATTGTGGCTTCGTATGCTTTTAACTTTATTTCAACTGCATCAATCTCTGAGGCCAATTATTCAAGCCATGGCTCAAGGATGTGGCTATAAAGTGCTAATTCTAATGACCAATAACTACCAACCCAAAGAATAGAGGTGGATGATGGGGAGATATGGAAAGTGATAAGAATGGATTTCCTTCGACATGCTATGTCAATCAATGCCTCCCCAATAGTGCCCATCCCAAACCCTAAGGCGTCAAAGGAGGTCTCACTAGACTAGAGTCAAAGACTAACCTCCCAAGTGAAGTGTGGAAACAAGGTTATAATCAAGATCAGTCAATCATCCAGTTTAACCTGTTGTCCATATCAATACACCCATAACATTAAATGAAAGCACATTGTTGCAAGAATAGGTAAGAGTACTTGCTGAGAGGTGACCCACCTTTCCTCAAGATGAATGCCATACGGGAGAGAGATCTGACCAAAGCAATGGGTGGCAAACTCTGGGATAGTGTTATGTGTTGACCATCTCGGAGTTGTTGACTAGCTAGCTGCCAAATGAGGAGAGAATTTCCTCCTAGAGGTTACCTACTTTTGGTGGGTAACAAAACCAAACCTAAGTTGCATAAAACTTTGAAACGAGTGTGGCAGGTGTTAGCACATCTCTTTACCCCTTCCAAAATTAGATTACAAGATGAATCTAGTGCAGGAAACGTCAATGCAACATATAAGAAAAAATCGCCCTTACTATCACATGCAAATTTACCTCCTCATTCAAGCTAGTGCCTACCAACCTTAAGGGGGTATCCCTAGTCTTGCACATATTGTTTACACCTAAAATCTGCAAAATAAGATATAAAAAACAGCTTGCGATAGTAATTTGGACAGCAACTTAGTGCCCAAATGAGTTTGCAAGATACTTTGTTTTAAATAGTGGAACAACCTCTAACACATGCTTTTAAATGGAAGATAAAATAGATAGAAAGCACATTTCAATGCAGATTTCAACCCAAAATTCTTAAAATTTTATAAGATAAACATTGACATATAGATCAACCCAAAGAGATAAAATAATCAAAGCCAGACTTTATTCTACAAAGGCCAAGAGGATGATCGCACCAAGATGACTATTACAGAACTAATGACAATGATAGTCAAACACAATAGAGTAGAAGCTAGAAGAA
Source organism: Pinus taeda (assembly GCA_000404065.3). Classification (NCBI taxonomy): domain Eukaryota; kingdom Viridiplantae; phylum Streptophyta; class Pinopsida; order Pinales; family Pinaceae; genus Pinus; species Pinus taeda. The sequence continues at coordinate 131,159 of APFE031425718.1, read as the reverse complement.
AGAAAGAAAATGCAGAAGAAAGAGAAAGATAGTATATGTTGTTGTTGTTGTTGAAGATAATTCCTCTAAAACCATAGTTTAAACCTATATTTATGATGTTCTACTTCTAATATGCACTAGAAATAAGGAGGTTGAATTCCTCAAAAAGGAAAATCAATGTGCACTTGGAAAATTATTTAGTGACGGCTTGCCATTCAATTGAACTGAACTGGAGGAAAAACTGAGTAAAGTGTCACATGCTTGAGTTTAACTAAAGTAGTATAAGCTATTATCATGATATGAAGATATCCTTGAGCACAATTTTAGCAAATTTGAATTGGGTCAAAATATCCTTGGGCAACTTTTGGCAAATTCAACTTGATAAAAGGATCCTTGGGTAATTCAAACTAGGATAAAAATATCTTAGGAGAATTTTGCAATAATGTAACTTACATAAAAATCTCTAGGTAATTTTGGGAAATTCGATTTGGAGAAAGAAAAGTAATATCCATTAGCTCACTAGGTGTGTTTTTCTATCAACTAAGGAGAAATTGGAGAGAGGTGGACAAAGAGTGAGTTGGAGGACAAAAACTGCTATAAAAAAATCAAGTGTATGCAAGCTAGGGAGGAAAAACTAATGCGTACTAGGAGAGAGACAACAGAGTGGAGGGAATAAAAAATAAGTTGTCATCGACGCCACATCACACCTTCATCCATTCATATGCTTTGACTACGCTAGAAGAATTCCAATTTATCCATGCACTTTGCCACATCATTTTTTACTCATCATCACTTGTCCATTCCCAAAGTTGTCATGTGTAAACCTCTCAAACTGCCACATGTCACCCTGCTACAGTGTTATCAAGACCAGGCCGAACCCCTGAACTGATCGGTCCAACTATTTGAGGCAAAAATCAATTCAAACCAGTGACTTGAACCATTTTTGGCCGGTTCTGTACTAAACCAGCCATTTTCGTTGAACCAGTCGATTCAGTACGGATTTAGTAAAGTCGTGTAGAACATAGCAAGAGGCACCTATTTTGTTTTTTTTCTTTCAATTTTTGTCTTAGCGAGGCATTAGCCCACAATAGGTTCTTAATATTCAAGCATATGGCCCTACTATTGCTATGCAATTCACGATGTTAAATTCTTAAAGTAAATTGTTAAATGCATTTTCATCTTTTTACTTAAATTTTTAACATTAACATGAAATAACTCAAGATGTTTGAGAGTGGTTCTGACCTCATTGGATTTCTTATCGAGAAAGTAGAATTTTAGATCTCACTCAAAATCTAGTAGACTTAACAACCTTTCAAGATTTCAAGATTGGGGGATTGCAATGTTTCCATTGGATTTTGTCATGTATGAGGGTATCAAACTAGGATTTAATCACGAGCACCAATCCCTCTATGTACCTTGATGTTAGTGGCATTGATTGTTGAACTCCTCTATCATGATCCTACTAAAAATGAACCCATCACTCAAACAAAATCTTGAATTGACATGCTAAGCATTTTTTTATCTTATTTTAATACTTAGAGGGTGATATTGAAGACAAAGATCCCAATATAGGTACAGATTTTGATGATATGTAGGTATTTGTTGTAGCATGATTTATTTTTGGATGTTAGAGGCCATCTAGGTCTTGTTTTTTGATGTATTTTTGTTTCAAAGAAGGATTGCCCTCAGCGTTATTTTAGTTATGTGCACTCTTACATGCTCTATAAATGAGAACTTTTGCTTATTTGTGTATATATGGTTTGGATTCATATGGTCGCACATGAATAAATGTGGTTTTCTTTAAAATTTGAATATTTTATGTGTTTATGGTTGGCTGGTTTTTTGGTCCGAGTTGATTCCATTCTAGTTTTGACCAATTCCCAGCGCGAGGGGTCTATTGATCCAGTTCTGATAACATTCCCTACTATAAATAGACATGTCAAATATAGCAATCCCACTAAAAATAGGAAAAAATAGAAAATGTCTAGAACCTATGTCACCATATTCAACCGATTTCCGTGATGGAATTTGAAATTCATCGCATACAAAGGTCGAGTGATCAAATTCAAAACCAATTCGTTCAAATTCGCAAGGGTTTTTGCTACTATGTCTTATTAAAGATTCTTCAACATTTCCCCTTCGTATATGCCCTCCTATGAATGGATGTTGATTTCAATGGTGCTCCACGATGGTTGATTTCAATGGTGCTCGACTTCCTAGAGCAATTGTGCACTGCCTTCACTCACTGTCGAAAGGAGTGTGATGGCTTTCGGTTGAAAACCTATGTCAATGACATTAATTCCTTCCTTGAAGTCTTGGGCCTCCTCTCTCCATATCCTTAGAGCACTCTAAGCTATGTCAGAATATATTTAAACGATATTATATTCATATAAAGTTTATTTTTTGAATATTACGTTTATATAGGTTAAAATTAATCTATTATGTTTTAAAAGATATAATTATAAATATAGATCATATAAATAAGTTATAATATATTTAAAATTAAGCGTGTGATAAATTGATTCACGTTTATAAAATATTTATACATTCAATTTTTTAAAAAATTAAAATATAAATTATTTAAAGGGTTATTTTGTCAATAATTAAAATGGAATTCTATGTAAGTTATATATATATAATATATATATATATATATATATATATTTATATATATATATCGAATTTAATGTCAAATTTTATCACTTAATTTTTCAATGACAATTTTTTATTGAACTTCAAGGTGATCGAATTCAAACCAGGTGACTTAGTATAGAACAAATATGGGAACCCTAGCATATTTGGCATGCCTAAAAACAAGCAGTGCTAAAAATAGAAAGTTATTTGCGTGTCAACAATATTATACTCATCAAACTAAAATTTCCATGGGAAGTCCAAATATGTTGTGAGAACTACCATACAAAGACTACTAAAAATAGAAATGTCTAAGATGTCTACAAAAATAACCTCATTGAACTTGGCTTTCAATGGGGAGTTTGAATAGCCATTTTCCCACTGCCAAAAATAGAAAGTTCTCTTGTGTAGTATGTACATGAAACCATACTAATTGGATTCATCTTTCAGTAAGGAAGTTGAATCTACGATTAAAATTTACATCCAAGGAATGTGAAAAATAAAGTGTCTCATGTCACACGAAAGTAGCTCATCGAACTCAAAATCTTGCAAGGATCCTAAATATTCCATTATCTCTAACATACGAGTCTTTGTACCACACTAAAAATAGAAAGTGCCATGCATGTCACCTAGAGAAGTCTCACTAGAATCCTGAGTTCATAATTACTTTGAATATGTAATCGACACTACCATGCAACCCACTGAATTTTGTCTCCTAAAAAGTAGGAGAACTGCTAAGAATAATAATTCTTTCCAATCTATGAAAAATTGTATTTGAATCATCAATGAATCCATACGACAACCAATCTCCCTAGGAACCAATCGCCAACCAAAACAAAATTGTATCTGCATGTGTCTCTAAACCTCCAGCATGATGCAATGTGTTGGTCCTATTGACCACTACGTGACAACGACCCACAGCAGTACACCCCTTTTTTTCACAAAAGGTATCATGATCAATGTGTCTGTGCCATCCAGTCATCATCATCAGCGTGACTTCCAAGATGTTATGTAAACCCATTCTGCATGTGTATAATGTAAATAATCTCAACAAAGCCTTGCCATGTATGTAACAACCTACGTAGTGACGATCTCCATTCTAGGAGGTCTTTCGTCTCACCGATTCATTTTCAAATGGTCGTTAGACTTTTTCCCTCCAGTCTTACCCCAAAGCTAGAATGGATTCTGTCGTTAAGATCTTAGGCAAGTCCTAGTGTTCTAGATCGACTCTATGTAAAAGTGATTTGGGAATAGTCCTAACTATTTGGTTAGGTTATTTTATTACAAATTTCTTGGTCTGTTGGATTATTTTATGTCGCAGAAATGGGTGGTCTATGAGGGTCTATTACAAATGGGTTTTCCCCCTTGTGATGTAAAAAATATGAAAATCATGATGTAAAATGTCTTGAGGGTTGGAAAAATAATTTATCCCCTCATAGGTTAATTAATTAAATTTTCTAGCCAAAAACTAATTAAAATCTTAAGCCAAAAATTTAATTAATTTTAGGTCCTAGGTAAATTTAAATTCTCCAATGGCAAAATTCGTTGGTCCTAGAAAATTAAATTTTAAAAAGGCCCCGGGACTAAGGTAAATTAATTATTTTGCTAAATTTTAAACCTTTGATCCCTGCAGATTAAGTCAAAGTCAAAGTTTTGGGGAAATTCACTCAAAATTTTTGAATTAATTAAAATGCATTTAATTAAAAATTTTGAATTTCCCCAAATATTTAAATATTTCGACGAATGAAATTAAAAGAAATTTTAATCTTTATCAACGGTCAAGATTGCTTTGACGAGGATCACTCAAACTAGTCGTTGGAGGATTTATCTTTAAATATGAGGTCATTTATCAGTTGATCTATCCGATCTTTGAGTCGTGTACTTAGCAAAAAGCTCTGGTGTAATATTTTTTCTGGATAATAAAGAAAGACTTTAGAGTTAAATTCTGTTGGTGTTACTCTTCATGGGAATACTGTAAGATTGTTGAATTGAGGCTTTTGTGATCCATATCAATTTTATGAGAGATTTTTCAACGTAAATCACATGAAATTCATTTGTCAACGCGTTTCGAACCCACTAGTCTGGTTCATCGTCAGGACAAGTTGAAGAATCAGATCCAGTATGCATGTTAAATACTCAGAGCACAACATCCAACGGCTATAATCTTTGATCAAGCAATGGCTATATTGACTAACAGCTAACTTTGACAGGGAAACGGCTAGTTAGACAGGACCCGGGGTATAACTATATTAAAAATAAGTCAATTAAAGGGACGTATGAATTTACATAAAAGTTTTAATAAAATCTAATTAATTTTATTTTATTATAAATATATACACAAATATATTAAATTAATTTAAATTGATTATTAATTATTAATTGTTTACATAGAATGTATTAACTATTTTATATTATTTTAATTTTTATTAGAAAGAGATAAAATTATTATGTATTAATTAGAATAACGTATAATATATTAATTCTAGATATTCGTTAAATGACATATCTTTTGACTGGAACGGCTGGTTACACAATTAACTATATAATAAAATTAAATAAGTCTCAATTAAGGGGGTTATGAATTTACATAAAAGTTTAATTAATTTTATAATTTTTTTCATTTTTATTATAAAAATATAATATATAATATTAAATTAATTAATGATTTTAAATATAATAGTTTGTTTTTATACGAAGGTTTTATTATTTTAGATTATTGATTTTTTATTCGTTCTATATATAATATATGTATTATATATATATATATATATATATAATAATTTTCATATTATATAGAAAAAAACTTTAATATTTAATCATTGTATTTTTATTGTTTAATATGATAAATTGCTAATTATTTTTATTATAAATTAAAAAAATATTATCTTAGATCAATTTCAAAAGTAATAAATTTTGTCGACAAGGATACAAGATAACAAGGGGAAACTAACAAATACTAAACCAAGAACAAGCTAAAAAAGAGGGAGGGGAGGAAGGGAAGAAAACGACTAGGAAGAGAGGGTTGGGATCCAGCAACTACAAATCTTCCATCCGTCCTCTCTATTGAGATTGCTCAGTCTTTTTTCAATCTCAAGGGCTTCCCTAAATTTACAGTGATGGGACTGTGAAACTCTAGCAATAACATTGGCCTCCTCGATACAAACATGATGTTTGGTATTCTCCGCATGCTATGCCAAAGCGGAAGACTTGGTTCTCCTATGCTTGAGGTCAGTTGCGTGCTCATTAATCCTTTGATTAATGGAGCATCCAATCTCACCAATATAGGGGGTCCCACAAGAACAAGGAATAATATATACACCTTTCATGTCCTTAGGGTTGATAGGATCCTTCATATATCTGAGGGACTTATGAATGGTGTTGAGGGGTCTAAATGTCGAGGGGACATTATGCTTCTTAAGAATCCTTGCAATCCAAGCCCTCTTCCTAGTCGTTTTCTTCCCTTCCTCCCCTCCCTCTTTTTTAGCTTGTTCTTGGTTTAGCATTTGTTAGTTTCCCCTTGTTATCCCGTATCCTTCTCTCATTGGCCTTTGGTCTTTGATGAGTTGTTTATATAATATGAGATATTGTATTAGTTATATTCTAATAATTTTAACTTAATTAATAAAGACAAAATTTATTACTTTTGAAAATGATCTAAGATAATATTTTTATTAATTTATAGTTAAAATAATTAAGCAAGTTTATCAATTAATAAAACAATAAATAAATCTATGGAATTTTAATATATACTGAATTATTTTTTAATATATATATAATATATAATATATAATTATACTATATATATTAAAATAAGTATAACTTAGTTGTCAGAATGACATTCTCGATGAATAAATACACCTGACACTATTATTTAAATAATCACTGTAATTAATTTTATATATATTTAATTATATTTATAAAAATTAAATTAATGATAAAATTATTAAAACTTTTATGTTAAATTCATACGTCCCTTCTCCCAATGACTTATTTTAATTTTTAATCCTAATATAATTAGTTATAGCCCGGATCTGTTAACTAAGTCGCTTTCCCAATCAAAGTTAACATTATCAATATAGCGGTTAGCCAATAAAACTATATTTATATATTATAGTTTTTATTCTTAAATTACTGAATTATTTATCTTCATTATTATAATTAAAATAAATATAAAATTTAACCTCTTATTTAACTAACTTATTAATTAATAGTCATTTAATTTAAATTTAATATATTTCTGCTATATCATATTTATAATAAATTAAATTATTTTATAAATTTACTTAAAACTATTATGTAATTCATACTTCCCTTTTCATTGACTTATTTTTAATATAGTTATACCCCGGGTCCTATCTAACTAACCGTTTCCCCGTCAAAGTTAGTCGTTAGTCAATATAGTCGTTGCCTGGTCAAAGATTATAGTCGTTGGATGTTCTGCTCTGAGTATTTAACATGCATATTGGATCTGATTATTCAACTTGTCCTGACGATGACCACACTAGTGGATTCGAAAGGTGTCAACAAATGAAATTTCATGTGATTTACGCCTAAAAATCTCTAATAAAATATTGTAAGATGTTTTACTTTCATGCATGATATTTTCTAAAGCCATTAATGATAGCTTCTAAAGAGTGATTTGAGTACAAGTATCTTACTCAGTTGTTGGGGTTTGAACTATAATTTAAATTTTGAACGTAGTAATAGGTACCTCTATTTGTCTAAGTTTTATTATTATTTTCTCACTCTATTTTTAATGGTTGGATCTTGTTTTGCAAGGATATCTTGATTTAGATCATCAGGCGTTAGGGGAAGTTTTTAGTTGGACCAGCGAATTCCCAATCTGTGTTTCTTGAATAGCCCAATTAAATTAATCTTTGGCTTATCATAAGATTCTTTGTTTTATTGATGCATGAGGGTTTCGAGTTAGCACCTCCTTTAAAATATAGTAAAAGAATGAATTATGTATGCCATGATGATGGATCTAGTTACTTAGAGCCTTCAGCTTGTAATTATTGTAATTATTTAACTGGGTTTTTTGGGTTTTTCAATTTTATTTGTATATCTAGTTTCTGAGTGTTTTGTTTTCGTCATTGCAAGCACAAATCTGAAAGAGAAAATTTTATTTGAAGCCAGATCTAGGCCCTAGAGGGTAAGATCTGGCCTCAATCTCATCTTGCAGGGGCATTATTCTTTTTACAGTTTGAGGGTTTGAAAAAAATTTATTTGTGGTTGTTATAAGTTTCCCCTAGAAGGAAATCTGAAGCAAAAAAAAATTATTGGTTTGAAATTTAAATTTTTCTGGGTTTTTTCTAGAGTTTTTGAGCTACCATTTTCTGCTTGGAAGCCTCTCTTTTCTCTATTGCCCAGGGCTTTCCATCTGCTGCAAATTTCGAATTCTTTTTATTTGTTACCAACCTCTCCATCCTCAGCTAGCATTTCTCCTCCCGCAGCCTTCATTGCATCTCCCTAATCCTGCCATCAACCCCTCTCAAGCTCCATTCCACCCGCAATCGAACTCAATTTTTCCATTAACTCCTTCCCTTTCATCCGCAGCTCTTCCTCACCAACCCGCAACCTCTTTTCCTTCAGTTTTTCGAACCCGCACTCTTACAAATCATCGCTCTCTCACGCTACATGTTTGTGTCTTCTTCATCACCTGCGTCACCTCTCCTCTCAACCCGCAACCCAGCGGCTCCTACTCACTCGATCTACAATTTATACTCGCAACGCCTTCCTCCCTATCCATCTACGTTCGCCCCCCATTGAGCTGCAATCTCAACCCGCCTTCTTCTTCGTATCTCCTCTTCTTCGCGCATCCATTCCTTTTTGTTGTTGCCTTTCCTTTCGACCCGCGGCCCCCTCTCTCAGCTAGTCACTCATCCCTCATCGTTGCTCTCTTCTCACTACAGCGCCAACCTCCCTCATTCTCCTTTGTGTATCCCTTCTCCTATCGCCACCAAAGACTTGCATACACAAACTCAAACATTTGTTTTTTTTATATTATATTTATGCGTTAGGGTTAGGTTTTATCTTTGATTTCATTTGTTTATGTTAGTTTAGGTTAGGATTTGCTAAATTGAATTTTTTTTTTTTATTTCAATTTGTTTTATTTTGATTTTATAATTTTTTTCTTTTTGGTTTTTGTTTTCACATTTTGATTTTTTTTTTTTAACTTTTTGATTTTGATTTCATTTAAAACATTTAAAAAATATTAAAAAAAAAAAAAACATTAAAATCCTAAAAAACAAAAAAATAAAAAATTGTGACTTTGTAAATTTCGAATAAAATAAATCAAAAGTAGAGCTTAAGCTTTCACATTTAAAAAAATTTAATTTTTGATGTGGCCTACTGCCCATCAAAAATTTAAATTTAATTAAGTTCTTTTGATTTTTATCTTTGGTCACATTAAATACATTTGCCACATTAAATTTGCTTCATAAGCATAGCACATTAAAAATTTACCTAAGGAATAATTAAATTCTAAATCTAAAGTTCCTTGGTGTCCTTTCTGTGTTGAAATGTAAAATTTTAAATTTTGTGGTATTGATTCCTCTATGGTCAAGTGTGATGAGAAAGATAAATTCTAGATCTGGGTTATTTTAGAAAATTATTTTAAATCTAGAATCACAGCTAATTACTTAAGTTTCATAATTCTTCACGGTATTTAATTGCTAGGATATATTGCATGATAAAGTTTTGGGCATTTACATTTAATCGTTCATGATTGTCACTTTAATCACACTTATAAATTGCTCTAGATAACTTGTTTTTATTTAGCCTATGGTTAATTGAGTATAAAGGCACTAGTCTAGAATCATTTCTATCTTGTGGTAGTGTTTTATCGATCTCAGTTAACCAGGACTTGTTTCACGTTCATCAAGTTGTTCATCTTTAAGTCTCCTAGAGCATGTGTTCCACAGGGTATTCTCATTCATTCATCCTAGGGACTATCCCCCTTGACTTGTCTCGGAGAGAGTCTAAACGGAGTAAGGATTAGACTGACAGCCCTTACTCTGAGCGTTGTCGCGGTGCCTAGACACTTTGCGCGACAACAGGTCTCTAACCCTGAAATTTAGGGGTTAAAAGTAGGAAACAAATATCACAGTTTAGAATCTAACCCACCCAAATTTTAGTGAATGAAATGTTTCAAAAGTACAAAATAGATAAATATTTCAATTCTTCATTGTGCTCGAATATTGTCCAAATCCTTAAAGGGAATACAGTGGAGGACTTTTGGTGACATGAGATCTCCTTTCCTTGTACAACTTACATCAAATTGTTATTAGGATTCCAACATTAAACATTGCCTCATTCATCTCACAACCCATGACGGCTAACCTTCATGCGAGATGGCATGACTGGGGATAATTATTCCTCCAAATTCACCCTAGACATGCACCTTGCCCCAACAGCATGAAAAGGCATGCTATTGTAGGTGAGATGACCCATGAGGAGTAAGCATGTCTCCAGGGGATTACAAACTCTGTGATGTTGGACTTTTAGTACCTCAAAAATTGTCCAACAAAGCACCAATAATGGCAACAAAGAAGCGCTAACAACATACAGGGAACATATTTCAGCAAAGATTTCGTACAGTAGTATAAATGACAGAAGCAGCAATACACCCTCCTTTGACAATTCTGTACAACAATAATGAGGGCAGAGGGGCATCGATGGATGAGAGAGATAGAGGTTCCTGCACGCCGAAAGAATGCATTCGCCATCATCAGTTCGATTCTAATTTAGATGTTTTATACAGTTCAGTTCTATTTCCAAGATTTTGTTTGGTAACTGCACTTATAGTTAGTTAGGATGTTTTGCATGTGGAAAGTTTCCAAAATTAGATGGGGCACAAATCCCTAGAAGAGTGAGATGCATGTATGCATACGCATAGTTTTAAAAATTGGCCAATTTGAATCAGTAACTGGTCAAATCAGTCGATCAGCACTCTCCAAATATCTAATTGGCCAATAAATCAGATTTGGGGACCGACTGATACCAGTTATGTACCAAACTGACCAATTTGGTTACTAACAGGTACCAAACAGTTCAAACTGGCCAATTCCGCTAAAAATTGGGCCAGTTCATTAATGGCACACGTGACAACTATGGAGACTCACAGGCGGTGTTTTTAGGTGGTTTCTGAGAAAACCATAGGTAGTTTCCCTCCGAATTATGCCCCCCTAAACTTATAGAAGCAGCCCTGAGCTTCTATTTGCCTCACTCTTCTCATTTCAAGTTTTTGTGAGCATATGAGAGCTTGGAGGATTCTGCAACAGCACTGAGTTTTGCAGCAACATCAGCAAGTTTAGAGGTTTTCTGTCATCTTGGAGCTGGTTTATATCTGTCTAGTGGAGTTGGCATCTTTGTGAGGAGGCCTTGGCAGCTGGTTTTCATTCCTAGAAATGATTTCTCTCTTGAAGCATTCCAGATTTGACTGCTGCCCCTGTTTTTCTATTTTTTTCTCCTGTTTTAAAGTAAAAACCTCCCCTCTTTGTATAGACTAAACCTGTCTCTTTTTTCATTTTCAAATTATTATAGGCTTTGCATTTTACTTATTTGTCTATTTGCAGATCTCTCTCTTCAAATCTGAAATTTCGTCATCCACCATGGCCCCAAAAGCCAAAGATGTTTCATTGGTACACTGGGATGTTGTTGATGGCAAAATGTTGTGCAAATATTGCAAGAAACCAATGGGAGGGAGGGTATCCATAGGTTGAAACAACACTTGGATGGTAGGACAGGGGCCTAGTAGCTTGAGTTGTAGTATTGTTTTTGGTCTCTAGAGGCCATTTAGAGCCTCATTGATTGTGTATTTTGTTGATCATATGTATTGCACTCAATGCCATTTTGACATATTCGCCCTTACATGGTATAAAAATGAGAAAACTTTCCATATTTTGTCACTAAGGCAAAAGCAATGAGCCAATCCAAAAAGAAGGCCACCGATCCCTAATATCTAAAAGAGATAAGTTTAACAATTGTAACATAATAAACTAGGTCATTTATGCAATAAGATTATTATTGAAAAAAACATAACCAAACATGTTTATGATATTGCAATAGACCTTGGATGCGATGGGTGAAAAGTTAAAACACATTATCATTTGCAGCTTTCACATTAGCTAATTAAAATACATGGTTGGAAATACAGATATTAAGTAAGATCAACATGTTTTTCTCATCTTTCGCAAAAAATTCATGGAATAGCCATTGGAACTAATAATTGAGATGGATCTTCTATCATGAAACAACTTGCCCATAAAGGTCTTAACAATGTAATTTAACTCTTGCCTATTTTGACATTATATGCGTCCCTATTTTTGCAGTGTTCATAAATCGATTATGAAATAAGGCAGTGTTCAACTAGTGTCTTTTAGGTACTCGTAATGGAAGAAACAGCCATGTTTGTACTATCATAGAATGTCCCATGCCCAAACGGATATATCATATACCATGCCAATAATATGACTTTATGGTTCTTGAGAATTCATTTGGACACTTTGTGATGGATATCTCAACTAAGATCACAATGAATAAGACTAAACTTGGATACTTAGAACTCCTCACCTGTAAAGAGGCTTGCATAAGAATGATACCATGTACTTGGTTTCCTAAATTCTTCTTAAACTAGTTGTAACAACTAAGATACAAGTGTTGACCTACAGATATTTTGTACGCCTACACCATTCAACATACCACACTTGTGCATCATCGTAACAGCAAGATTACCACGACGCCAGGCAGGCACAACTAGCATTTTTCTCACCTAGTGGAATTGTAAAGGCACTCTAGTCTTCTTTGAGTGGCTTTTGAGATATTATTTATACAGGTAAATTACTTTTCTCACTGAGACCCATGAGACATATGAAAGGGCTCTCCCTCTTGCTACAAGATATCATTCGATCCCAACCTTCAAATGTGAAACATCAAGTTCAGATGGTATTTGTGGCTCTTGGTCCAGAAGGGCCCACCCCTCCTTCAAGATGTCAATAATTGCAATTTGCTATTTACCCCTTACATCGTCAACTTTTCTATTCATACAAACGATTACCCAAAGATCCATCACTATTCTTTGGGTGATCCCCAAGAGATTGATCCTCTAACCTAGGCCTTCCCTGCTGACTCTCTTTAGGACATAATAGACCAATGTCCCACTTCATCTCATTCTTTTGACTCTCCTAGGGTTTCCAACGTTGCTCTAATACAAAATGATTCCACAAGCTGTGGCATATCAAATTCTCACCACCTTCAACCTTTTTAATTGTGCAATGGCCTACAATGGATTGTTAAAGACAAAAGGTGTGCCAAGACCAATTTAAAAGCATTCAACCTCTCACATAATAATGCAAAACCAAAACACAAGTAATAGGGGCAACAGTCAACTCATCCTCATTAATTGTCAAAATACATTTTTATGTATTCCAATGTTGCGCTTGACAAACTGCTACTTGGCCCATGGACAACTCTCTATTAGCAACTCTACCTACTTTAATACTGTGACTATGTCTATAACCTGACTAGCCAACAAGACAACTGGATAATTAAACCCAGTGGCTTAGATTTACCCCTAACCATTCAATTCCTTCTATCACCTACGGATACTTTACATCTTCCCTCAACAATTCTCACCCTACGCTTTGTCAAGTTGCCCTACAATATCATCCCCATCCTCTTGTCACACACATTGCTGCTCAACCTCTCTCATGCTCTTGTTGACCTCATCATCCTTTGCATGTACTTATCCTCTAAATATCATGTTCTTCCTTATTCCATGGCTAACCTACACAATGCAACTTTCTATCATGCCCACACTTCTTTTCTCCCACTTCCTTCTGTCACATGCTTGCTGCTGTCATGCTTTGCTATCTGTTGTGCTATATCTTGAAAACTTTTGGGATGCCCCTGTATCCTTTTTTGAAGTTTTTCCATATCTTCCACATTTTTACTAATACAACCTAGTCAACAAGTTCAAGGTATGACTTGTGTCTGGTGTTTTATCCAGCTGCAACAAATAGAGCTCTAACAGCATTTACCTAATACCCAATTCTCATGTTTGAATTGATGTTCAATTTTGTATTTTGCACCTATCGTACTTTTTAGAACTCATCAGATAAGTTTTTTCCATTGTGTGTTTTCCATAATTGGAACTCAATATATGCACTATGTTGTATGACATTTGACCTGGCTAAAAGGCATCAGTACTTTCTCGAAATGAATAACCATTCAATGTTTTGCCGATCTTTCAAGAGTTAATCAATAGCATTAGTTTATCTCTTGTTTCATTGATAGGAATTTAAACAAACCATACAGAAATGTCATTTAAAGGAACCAGAGCATCTTTTGTTCAAGCAAATATTTCAAAAACTGAAATTACACAAAAACATCACAAGACTGCTAGTGATTCTAATATCAGTGCATCAACAGAAATAAATACAAAACAATTTTGATAACATGTCCCAAAGGAATCCTTCTCTATCGTGGTAATTATAAAAAAACTTAAATAGCATATACTCATTATCACCTCATTCCTAGTTAAAGGGACAACACTCTAATTCTAGGGGAATCATTATCCTAATGAGTGTGGGCAACAAACTTATCAGTAATACATAATATCACCCAAAAAGAGATGCCATTACCAATTTTAATGATCATAACTGATCAGGGTACTAAAAATACTTACTCCAGAGATACTGATAATTGGGAAAAAGAACTTTGATATGGACACCATGGAAATCCTAGTGGCTGCAAAAGAAATGTAAAACCACAGGAAATCAAAGGATAGTTAAAATTCCATGCATAAAACTTTAAAGCTTCAAAGCAACCAGCTACCAAATTGACAAAGATAGTATTTATTATTTATTCAAGACTTAGTATAAAAAGTTCTAAAGTGAGATTGTCTCAGACCAATTATTTCTGAAATGCAAGCAGAGAAGGACATCTACAAGACAAAATAATAATGCAATCAGCAACGCATTTACATGGCAGTCTTCCTACCAATAGAATCTAGCCTGTGCAGTTGAGAGGATGAATGTTATCCTCCCTACCTAGGTTCAATTTGCACAAATGACTTGATGAGCTCTTAATGAGCATATTGTTAACGAAGGCTTTAAGATTCTACAAAATCTGGTTTACCCTGCATCCAACCCTCAGAATGAGGGAAAGTGCCCATTGGATTTAACCAGGAAATCAATTACACTGACAAAAGAAGTACATGGAAGTCTTCAAAATCTCAAACCAAATATTTTTGAAATGAGAGGAGGAAAGGAAAAAAACACCCACACCTACATGACCAAATAAAGTGCTATTAACAAAAACGCCTAGTGGATTTACCCAGGAAGTCAATTACACTGGAAAAAGAAGCAAATGGAAGTCTTCAAAATCGCAAACCAAATATTTTTGAAATGCGAGGAAAGGAAAAAAACACCCACATCTACAAGACCATATAAAGTGCAATTAACAATGCATTAATATGTAAGTCTTCCAAATCCCAACAAATATATATATATATATAATTCAACATACCCAATTAATTCACTGCAGAAAATATGACAGAAACAAAATAAAAAACAAAGCTATGTAAAACTTCAATAAAATACAACTAAAATATAGATCCATAGTCATCATTTTCTTTGGTAGCTACCCTAAAGGCACATAAAACACTAGCTGAGCATCCTTTTTGGAATCTATAAATGCTTCAAGGCTGTGTGGGTTTGGAACCTACACAATATTGAAGGCAGCGCTCGGAGAAAGCTTTTCCCAAAATATTCCTCTTGCAAGAAGCATCATGACAGGGAGAGGCACAAAACCTGTTACCTAGCTGCAAGTTGTGTTTTAATCTTCCTATTTCTTTACTTCCAATAAAAGTTACAGGGAGTTAGAAATGCTTCCCTCGAATTTCATTGGGTAGAGCACAGGGTTCAGAGAGGGGCTTTCCATTTGTTTCTTTACACTTTTCCTAGGGAAGATGAATGGCTTCATCTGACTAATGTATGCAATCAAGAAACAAAGTGTTGGCAACTAAATGGATCATCCTAACCATGAGAAGAAATGTGCCTTACAAAATACTCTTCTCTCAACACATCCCGAGTGCTACCCATGTAAGTGGCATCCGGATAAAAGCAGCAAGAGACCAGAAAGCCAAAAAATCGTAAAAATAGAGAAAATATTGGTAAAAATCAGCAAACATCCGCAAAACTAAGAGACCACCAGAATATTGGTAAAAATCGGTGAACGTCGATTGGGCCAAAAAATCATGATTTCGCAATTATTTTGGTATAAAATCTGGATGTTTGCAACACTCAGGCATACAGTATTATTAAAACTGGCCACGCTAGACCAGAACTAGCCAGTCCATACTAGTTTAACTCCTGAAGAGCCCAACCTTGATCGGAGGGCTGATTCAAGCAGGTTTCGAACTGAAACTCCAACATATCCCCATCCCGCCAAACCCACCAATACGCTAATTCAGCTGAAAATACAGTATATTAAATTTAAGGAGAACTAAGTTACCAAGATCCAGATAGTTTTTTAAAAGTCAGGATATGAATACAATGGGAAAATGGCAAGTACTATATATATATATATATATATATATATATATATATATATAATATATATATATAGATACTTCACAAGGTTCGTTGAATTTCAATCTTGAGGTTTGTGAAATTCAGCAAACATCGTGGCCATTGACCAAGTCCATATTTCATGCTCAGGTCACAGCTGAAATCCGTAATCTATCCTGGAAGTTTCTAGGTCTAAGATTACATTTTTTTATGTTTATTGATATTGATTTTTATATTTAATAGTATATTTCATTTTAAAGTTAATATATAGAGAAAATGTATATTGATGAATGTAATGGTGAATGTCATCCAAACCAATGAACCATAACCCACATAAAACCTGCGAGTACCCACGGATCTGCACGGGTCTTATGTTGGGCCGAGTCACCTGGATAGAACCCGCGGATAAGACCCGAACCCGGCAGGTTGAGCATAAAACCCGTCTACCCATATACAACCCGCAAGTAGCCTATTAGACCCTCATCCGACCCGTATATGACCCGTCGAGCCTCAAAAAGCACAAATTCTTCGGAATTTTGATTTTATTTTTATTTTTATGTTTTTGTACTTTTTGGAAATGAGATGGAGGGAAAGGGAAATTGGAGGGGAAAAAGATGCTTTATAAGCACCTCTCTCCCTTCCATTTCTCATTCACTTGTCATTTGAGTGTTTGCCTAAGTTTATGAGTGTTGAGCAATGAAGCTAAAGGAGGTTGAAGGAGCTCTTGGAGGAGGCTAAAGGAGACTTCATCAGATCAGACTTAGCTTCAAGTAGGCTTCATGAACCTTGTTTGAATGATTTCCATGTATTCAATTTTGTTTTTTTTCTATGTTTGCAATTTTTTTAAAATTATTTTTAGGTTTGGGGTTGCCTGTGGCTGAATTTCTCAGCCACACAGTGGCCATGTATGGCTGAGAAACTTAGCCACAGGGCCTGCGGGCTAAGGAGCACTGCCTCCTCAGCCCGCAGGCCCTATGGTTGAGTTTCTCAGCCACACAACAGCCTTATGTGGTTAAGAAACTCAGCCACATGGCCAAAAAAAGTTGCAAATTAAAAGAAAAAAACAAAATTATTCTTTTCTTCCAGATTTTGTCACCATGCCACCAAAGGGTTCTAGACAGTCTCGTGATCCAGCATGGGCACATGGTCAACGAATCATTGCCAGTAATTTTTCTCAGCCACACAGCGGCCCTGTGTCGCTAAGAAACTCAACCACAGGGCTTGCGGGCTAAGGAGGACTGCCTCCTCAGCCCACAAGCCCTGTGGCTGAGTTTCTCAGAGACACAGCGGCCCTATGTACCTGAGGAACTCAGCCACAAGGCCAAAAAAATTTGCAAATAAAAAAAAAATCAAAACCAAAAAAAAAAAAGCCACCAAAGGGTTTTAGACAGTGTTGTGATCCAACATGGGCACATGGTCAACGAATCATTGCCGATAATGACCACCATATCAAGTGCAATTATTGCAATGCCCCAATGCATGCAGGCATAAACAGACTGAAATACCACCTAGCCAAATTCCTGGGAATGGTGTGGCATGTTGTCAAAGTTGCCCTGATGAAGTCACTACTAAAATGGCAGCTGCTTTCGAATCCATTGAAGAAGAAAGTTCTAAGAGGGCAAGAAGGAAGGATGAGATTGTTGGGATAGGTAGATCTTCATCTCAGAATGAAACACAGTTTCAAAGTCCAAGTATTGGTAACTCCTCTTCAAGTGTTGTGGTAAATAGGAGTATAACCTCTTCTTTCTTCAATCCTCGTACAACTCCAGGATCTCAACCAACCTTGGAGAGTTTTAATGAAAATGAGAGGAATGAGGTAGATATGGCAGTAAGGAGGTTTTGGTACCATAACAATCTTTCATTCAACTATGCAAAGTCTTATTTTTATCAGCCCGTGGTGGATGCCATTGCAAGTGTTGGCCCTGGATACAAAGCCCCATCTTATAATGCACTTAGGGGGAAAGAGCTAGATGAGGAGCTTGAGTGTGTCAAGGAACAATTAGAAAGCATTAAAAGCTCATGGAAATTTACAGGTTGTACAATTATGTCTAATGGGTGGACAGAACCGAGGGGTAGAACAATAATAAATTTTGTTGTAGTCCATTGATGCATCTGCAAATGTAAAAGATGCACATTTGCTTTTTTCATTGTTGGTTGATGTGGTGGAGAAAGTTGGGGTTGCAAAAGTTGTCCAAGTTAATCACGGACAATGCAACAAATTATGTGGTAGCTGGAAGGTTGCTTTGTGCCAAATATCCCACCATTTTTTGGACTCCATGCACTGCCCATTGCATAGACTTGATGCTAGAGGACACTGGGAAGTTGGAGTGGGTGCAAGATGTTGTACAAGAATGCAAGAAAATTACCAAGTATATTTATAATCATGCTTGTGTGTTGAACGTTATGAGGAATTCACACAGGGTGAGCTTAGTCGCCCAGCTGCCACACGGTTTGCTACAAACTTTCTTTCCCACCAAAGCATTTTGTATGAGTGTCAAGCTTTGAGAAGAATGTTTTGTAGCCAGCAATGGGTATTTTGGAAAGGTAGCACAAAACCAGAAGCATTGTCTGTAAAAGCATCTATCTTTGGTGATAGATTGTGGGACAAAGTCACTGAGATTATCAACTTCACTGAGCCCCTTGTGAAAGTCTTGAGATTGATGGATGGATAGAAACCTGCAATGGGATATATTTATGAGGGCATGGATAGGGCCAAAGAGGTCATCAAGACTTTCTATAAGGGAAATGAATCTAAATATCTCCCTATATGGCAAATCATTGATTCCAGGTGGGACAGGCAACTACATTCACCATTGCATGTAGCGGGAGCATATCTCAATCTGAGCTTATTCTATAATGAGGGGTCTAGCATTCAAAGAGATCCCGAGGTGATGAGAGGTGTCATGATATGCACTGGGAAGATGTTCCCAGATCAACATATTCATGACAAAATCAACATACAACGAGATATGTACAAAGAAGCGTCTGGCATGTTTGGATTCAGCTCAAGCCAACATCTCAAGGACAAGAAAATGCCTTATAAGTGCAAATTGTTAGAACTTGTAATTTTTTTAGTTCTCTTTTATATGTTTGGCATTGCAAACTGATAATCTTTGTTGTTAATTTTTTACAGCTCATTGGTGGATAGATTGTGGCGTTGAGGCACCACAATTACAAGAATTCGCCATCAGAGTTCTGAGTCAACCCTGCAGTGCTTCTTCTTGTGAGCGCAATTGGTCAATGTTTGAGCACATCCACAGCAAAAAGAGAAACAAGTTGGAGAAGTTAGTTTTCATCTACTACAACCTTCGAATACTCACAAAACAAGTGCAACCAAAGGATACAGATCCAATTTTACTAGATACTATTGTTTAGAGTCTAATTGGGTTGTGGAGGAGGAGGCCCCTGATTTGAGTTGGCTTGATGAAGAGACTGAGGATCTCTCTACTTTGCCATCTCAAATGGAGACTCCAAATACACCTGCCTCACAGTTGCTTCAGTTGTCCGATGTTAGCACTAGCTCCACGAGGGCTTATTGTAGGTGTGGTCGTCCATGAGTGGTGAGACTCAAGATTGTTATGAGACAATCATTTATCATTTATGACATGTATTTGAATTTTGAAGTTGCTGACATTTTTTATTTTAATTATGGAATCATGAGTCCTTTTCTTATTCAGCATCTAAATGTTTTCCTTACAAAAATCGAATATGTTATGTTGTACTTTTATAGATATGACATGATGTTATCAATTATTGCATTTATTGTGATTTTTATAACTTCTAAGGATCGGAATTGTCATTAGTTTCTTTACTGTGCTTAAAATTTACCATATTTTAAGGTTTTTTTGTATTTTGACGAGTCTTATACGAGTCTTATAAGGGTCGTTCCCGAGTCTTATACGAGTCGGCGAGTCAATGTCGTGACGAGTCTTATACGAGTATGAGTCATGCAACATTGATCCAAACCTCATCAAAAACTTCAAACTTGAACCAAACCTAATCATTTTTAAGCCCAAACCATGTGGTGATTTATACTCTGAACCTAATCATTATCGATCCTAAATCGTAATATATAATGCTAATATTAGGCCCAATGGGTTAGCTCAAGCAATTGAGTAATATAATTTGCAAGTAGGGCCAAATCCTCAAGTTAGTATATTAAGAGACAAGTTGAAATATCAATACTAGAGACAAGTTGAAAAATCAATACTCTATATCAACAGGTTAGGTTTGTACTATAGTCTATGTCAAAGGTTTACCTTGACTGACATCTATCAACAATGGTAAAGTTTACGAAAAAAATATAATATGTATATTAAATTATTTAAATTTTACGTATAATAAATATAATCCAAAATTGATATACTACAATAATTATCTTATATAAGTTAAATAATAAACTTATAAGAAATAAAAGTTTAAATTAAATTAAAACATATAAACTTTCAAACTTATATATTAAAGTTTATCTATTTTAAATAATAAACTTAAAATATATATACACAATAAAGTTACTTTATAGGTTTAATATAAATAAAAAATAAAAAAAATAAACCATGAGATATAAATGCTAGTTTTCACATATAATTAAATAAATAACCAGAGAAATCATATTCATAGACTTCATTTGTGAACTAAAGCATGTGATGCCCTTTCGACTTCTAGCAAAGCAGTTGTCAAAGGATAATTAGGGTCCAGACTCCAAAGAGCTATCAATGAGGGTTACAAAGACCAACACAATGCTCCCCTCACCAAGGATGATCATGAAATTGGGGCATATAAAGATTGTTTTTTTGTGGACCTCACACATAATGGATAGCTCCTAGCATTGTGGCACAACTTCCATTAGTTTACACTTGTAGACAATGGTTTAGCAGATCAATTAAGAATTCTTCATTTATTAGAAGTGACCTCTTGTCAGCACTTATTGTTAGAAATTGCCATTACTACCCTTCACATAACAAGCTTTCTTGTCTTCATTATGGCATTCTACCTTAGAGGAAACCTAAACCCTCAACAAGCTCAAACTGCCCAATTCCCATGAAGCGTTCCAACTATAAAAGATCCATTTCAGAGTAGAACCTTGGAAAATCTAGGCAAATTTGGATCCAAATCCATATCCAATCCAAGAATTTGCAAATCCATCCACCAAGGCAAACAGATCCAGTAACACAAAAGTAAATGCGAAAATCTTCGCCCCCCTCTCCCCCAAACCCTAATCCTTACATAATGAAGATTGTTGCTACATATCCCTTCTTGATTGTTGAAGCTTGTGGTAGCTTCAAAAGGTCTTCTGCATAGGCTTGGCGTATTAGCATGTAGAAGATGATTTATTGTCTCTTTAGGTGCTTGCTTGATGAAATAAGCGATTAATATCTTATTTCCTAAATCATCAAGCAAGCAATTAATGTCTTCTTTCCTAAGTCTAACATAGGAAAGGTACAATAATTAGAGTCAACTAATTATTGTGGACTATTAAGTCAATTTCTAAAGATAAATAATGAAATTTATTAAGCGACTTTGAAATGACCTCAACCATTGATCTTCTAGATCTTCTAAAAGGTAGATTAGGTTAGGAATTTGGGCTTGATGAATATTATAAAATAAGCTGAAGAGAGGTGAAAACACACAAGTAGAGAGCCCTTTTTTTCTATAGTGAGAGGCTCAACTAGACTATAGCGCAGAGGAGGAAGAGTGCAAGTGGATTTGAGAACATTTCCAAGAGGCCAAATTGTTAGAGATTGCAGGGCCGAATTGCTGAAGAAAGGAGGTCAATTTGTTAGAGAGGTCAATTTCTAGGGCTGAATTGCTGAAGAAAGGAGGTCAATTTGTTAGAAAGTTCAATTTTCTAGGGCCGAATTTCCTAAGGCACAACAACTGTTCAAGGAGAAGACGCAAGGCTGAGTTGTTGGTGAGAGGTGGGCCGAAATTCTCCAAGCCAAATTTCTTTAGTGGCAAATTTCCAGTAGGCTGAATTTCGTAAGGCCAAATTCATCCAATGGGGTTGAGTTACAGGTTCTAGTCAATGCATATTTAATTGTAATTTCTATGTGGGTCAAAACCCTAATTTTCCTTAGATTAGTTAATGAATGAGAATTGTTGAGGGTGTTTATCTGATATAATGTGTGATTGATCTCTCTTTGATATTACTTCCACTGCATATAAATTTATGGATGTTAAAATACCAACGATTTTATTTTTCAACAATTCAGAATTTATTTGGTTAATAAAATAAATTGTTGTGAATAAATAATTGTTGCACGATTAAATTTATGCTCTCATCTAAGTCACCTGACATGAGACATGCAGAACACGAAAATTTGAGTGGTTGACATGGGCATGTTGAACCCCAAGATCATGACACAAAGGACATGTAATATATATATATATATATATAATATATATATATATATATAATATATTAAAAATTAGATATTTCATACACAAATTCTCATTCATGATACAAATTCAAATGTAGATCTAGATTCTACAATGTAAATTTAAAATTTGTAAGTTTTACAAAGTATCATTATGCATACAAATACAATTGTAACAAATTCATCAATGATCCAATAGAAGAAAGACAAGAAATTGTAGTTTTCTCATTAAGTTATCAAAATCAAAATGTGTTACATAGGTAGTAACAATGTCAATGGAAAATAGAAATAGGTTAATAGAAAATACAAAACAACTACAGGTACAAGACAATACGTAGTTCATAAGTCATCAATCATTATCATCAAAATCAGCATCATTGTCATGGTCACCACTGGTCTCCTCAGTTGCATCCTCCTCCTCTGTACCCAACGTCATCTTTGCATCTTTTGGTGTGGAGGATGACCCCTCAACAATGTCACCATCATCAAAAGTGACATGCTCTAGCACTAGCTCATTAAGATCCAAGTTGGCCAATGCCAACTCAACACTATTGTCTAAACCCATATCATCAGGAAAGACATCCTACATCTTTGTCTTTCTCTTCATCCACTCATCCCTCTACCTGTATATAAGACGAAGGTTGGTGTGCACATACACCATTGTCTCTGCCCTAGACTGCTCAAGCTTGCTCTTCTTGAAACTACACAAATTCCCATATGTGCTCCAATTCCTCTCCCAACAAGAGGATGAAGTCACCTGAGAGAGAAGCCTCATAACTAACTGTTGTAGAGGAGGGCTTGTTTCCCCATGAGTTGCCCACCAAGAATAGAGCTTCTTAGCCCCCCTGTCTCTAATCATATCATATCCTGCAAATCGACCAGTGTTAGTGGAAAACTCTACAAAGGCATCCTCCACCTCATTAAGGGATGCTCTATCTTGAAAAATCCGCCTCAATGCATCCTTCCTCCCTTGTGAAATTTCACCATCCATGTGAGGAGCGAATCTACGGGAAGGTCCACCATTTAGCCACTCATTATTGTAGTATTTTGGGTTCAATGAGTGAGCCAAAAAATGCAAAGGTTTGTAATTCTTGTCCCATCTGCTGACAAGAATATCTTGTATGGTGGTGAAGAACGCCTGTGATGATGTCTCATACTCGATGCACTCACTCTATAAAATAATGATCCTCACAGACTCAATCATCGAATCCCATCCATCATTAACCTCTCCTAGGATGGGTTGGTCTGTATCTGCAAATCGTAGCAAAGCAATGATAAGGTCCATGATCTTAGTAAGTAGATCTACCCTCTCCCACCAAGCAACATCTAACACTGTGCCCTTCACTCTTTTCGAGGCTGCTTGATCTGTCTTTCTGCAAAAAGACCAAAACTCTGAAATAACCATGGCCCCAAGAGCGGTCTTGACCCCCCTCAACCTCTTCAACATGATGAATGAAGAGGCAAACCATGTATTTGCAATCTTCAAAAATGATAGAATGGTGTACTCTTTGTAGATTGTGAGGGCATTTGTATGTTTTTGTATAAAGTTGTGGATATGTTGTGCATCCTCAATAATACTGCCAATCCAAAGCACATCAGAAGCAATAGATTTAAGTGCTAAATTCAAGGAATGGACAATGCAAGATATCCAAAATACTTGTGGATACTTAGCTTCCACAATCATGTCAGCAGCCTTGCAAACAAGTGCATTATCTGTAATGATTTGCACACAACAATCAACACCTACATCTTCAATAACTTTAATGAACAACTCACCCATATATTGTGCATCCTTGTATTGTCCAAGTGCATCCACTTATTTCAAGAAAACTGGTACATTCAAGGAAGACACCATGAAGTTGATAAGTGGGTGGCCTCCTAGATCTGTCCATCCATCAGAAACAATACTAACCCCAGATGTTGGCCATGTTGATTTAATAGGCTCAAGCATTTTGTCCACCTCTTTCTTTGCCTTAATCAACAATGTGGTTCTAAGCTTCTCTGACCCAGGAGGCACATACCCTAATCGAGCCCCTTGAGTTAGAGCTCGACACATCTCAATAAGTAACAATGAGTAATAATACTGCCAATCCAAAGCACATCAGAAGCAATAGATTTAAGAGCTAAATTCAAGGAATGGACAATGCAAGATATCCAAAATACTTGTGGATACTTAGCTTCCACAATCATGTCAGCAGCCTTGCAAACAGGTGCAGTATCTGTAATGATTTGCACACAACAATTAACACCTACATCTTCAATAACTTTAATGAACAACTCACCCATATATTGTGCATCCTTGATAAGTGGGTGGCCTCCTAGATCTGTCCATCCATCAGAAACAATACTAACCCCAGATGTTGGCCATGTTGATTTAATAGGCTCAAGCATTTTGTCCACCTCTTTCTTTGCCTTAATCAACAATGTGGTTCTAAGCTTCTCTGACCCAGGAGGCACATACCCTAATCGAGCTCCTTGAGTTAGAGCTCGACACATCTCAATAAGTAACAATAAGTAATAATACTGCCAATCCAAAGCACATCAGAAGCAATAGATTTAAGTTAGAGCTCGACACATCTCAATAAGTAACAATGAGTGTGCAACAGTAAAGGATATGAAGTTCTGATAGAAAAAGAATGCAATGGTGAGATCAAGCTCTTCCCATTTATCTTTCTAAAAAATCTTGTCCATTGGACCAAGTGCCACTGCTTGTCCATTGGACCAAGTGCCACTGCCTTTCTTTTTGTTACTTGACACACACACCCATCAAAACTCTCAAATGGAAATTTGTTGTTGCTTTTCCTCAATAATAGAAGGGGGTAAACATTCTTTTTTTAAATGATGCAGCCACCCTTGCGACACCAACATTGGCCCTTTTTCCAATTCTTTCCTCTTAGCTAACACCTGTGTACATGCTACAATTCCACAACCTGGTAAAGCCAACAAATGACCTTTCACATGGTAGTAAGTGCTCTTGAAATTAGGTTGCAATAGTTGCATTTCCAAGCAACATTGACTCCTCCCTTCAACTTGTTGTCTAGCCCTTTATCTCTTGTGACATACTTCCACAAGGGATATTTGTTTTCTTGAGCTTGTTGTCTTTCTAAATTAATTCTTCCCTCAACATTTGAAATTGTTGTTGCAGCCCCACTTCCAATAAAGGGAACACTTACAAACCCTAATGAAATTGGAACAGGAGGGGCATCACCAATGGGGGCATTCTTCCCCTTCCTTTGCCCCTTCCCTACTACCCTTGACTGAGCCATGAATGCTGTAAAAAATAAAGAAAAAATGCACAAACTTGTAAAAAAAATGCACATGCAAATTGTTGTAATAAAAATGCAAAAAAATAGAAGCAAAATACATTTACCTGTTCCCTGAATTGCCTCCAAAATGCTCCCAAACCCTTTGCTAGTCGCTCCCACACACCCACAGCAAGAGCGACACAAAATAATGAGGGAGAAATGATACAAAATCGGGCTTTATGGCCCGTGTGGCATGCATTTCTAGGGAACACCTGTCCCTGAACCAGGATACAGTGGGCACGCTCAGATTCGCGTGTCCATCGAATCCCATAAGTCGAACACACCCAGAGGACACGTGTCGCAGCAAATCGTGTCTAATTCATGGGATTTAGGACACGACAGGGGTTTTGAGCAAATCTGGTTTCTTAGGCTGCCATTAGGAGATTTAACATTGATCATCTATGAGCGTTCCAATATCTAGACTCTGCAATAAAGAGAGTTTATATGCAACAAGTTGGGCACTAATTTGAGATTGTTTGTGGGCTACAAGAAGTCTACATATCATCTACAAGCTTGATAGGGATTTGAGACCGGATTGTTACACCCCTTCAAATGTATATCAAAAAAATTTCAAAGCCTTGTTTTTCTAATAAAAATCTGGATTTTGTCATAGCTAATTAAAAAAAAGTTAAGATTTTACATTTTCAAAGTTTAACATAGAACAATTTTGCAGATATTCTAAGAAGGATCTAAAAGGATGGCACAATTCATAGAACACTAAATATGAGGGCAAGTTAAACCATGCCCTGATGTTGATCAAGAAGTTAGACATGAAACGGTTGTCATAATTATGGAATATCTAGCAATAAAAGCCACAAAAGAAGAGATTCAAGCTGAAAAGATTTAGAAAATCATGAACCAAAATTGGATGTACCATAATGTCAAATGGCTGGAATGATGGAATGTCTCATATCATAATTCCTTGTTTCTTTCCATGAGGAACCATCTCCTTGAAATCAGTGAATCATCTCATTGGGTAAAGGATGCATGGATATTATTTCAGCTTTTGGATGAGAAAAAGCTTTAGAAGAGTAGGAATGACCTGTTATAGAGTTTTTTGTACCCAACGTTTCGGACTACCAAGTGAGTCCATCATCAGGAGATGCGTCAATAGATATTCTCCAAATCTTAATGATGTATCAAGAGCTATATTTAGGGTATATATATATATATATAGGTTATTAAAGAAAAAAAATAAGTAGGTCAGCTCTTATCCTACTAGATATATTTATTTATTTATTTTTTATTATTATTTATTATTTAATATTATTAATTAATTAATTTCAATATATATATATATATATATATATATATAAGTTTAATGGATTAATTAATTAAAATAGGTTATTTAAGGGATAAAAATTAATCACTGATTTTTTAAGATTTCAAGTAAAGGTTTCCAAGTGTTGCTTAGTTTTAATCCATCATCCCGGTTCATGTTGTTCTTCCTTTTTTCTATTTCAACGGCTTCTTTGATTTTCCTTTTAAGATAGTGGTCTTCTTTTTTAACTAGTTTGACTTCTTCCATGCAGATGTAATGAGAGGAAGAGTGAACATGTTCTACTAAGGCTGAGAAAAAGCTTACCAACTTAACGAGAATTGCACTGAGTTCTTGTTTTTAATAGGTCGCAAAAAAACATGATTTTCATGGCGATTTTGAAAAGTGTTGATGCAACGTCAACATTTTTTTTCTTTGAACAAATTTTTGACACTTTAAATTTTCTTATATATTAAGTATGGATATTTATATAATATTAGTGATTTTCATGTTGATTTTGAAAAGTGTTGATGTAGCATCAACCCCCCTTTTGGGGGGCTTATTTTTGACACTTAAAATTTCCTTATGTATTTAAGTATCGATAATTTTTTAAAATGTTGGCAATTTTCATGTTGATATTCAAAAGTGTTGATGCAACATCAACCTTTTTTGGAGGGGGCATATATTTGACACCTTAAATTTTCTTGTCTTGTGTATGCACGTTTTTTTAAATGATGGTTATTGAACC
The DNA here is from genome assembly GCA_000404065.3 of Pinus taeda. Classification (NCBI taxonomy): domain Eukaryota; kingdom Viridiplantae; phylum Streptophyta; class Pinopsida; order Pinales; family Pinaceae; genus Pinus; species Pinus taeda. The sequence goes on along the minus strand of APFE031425718.1, from coordinate 103,290 downwards.
ATTTTTCAAGTTGTTATTTTCTTCTTTTTTTCTTCCTGAGCTTTTTATCTTTTAAGGGTTTTTCAAGTTTATGTTTTTTGTTTTTCTTTGCAAAGTTTCTTTGTAATTTTTGCAAAGTTTTAAAAAAAATAATAAAATTAATATTTTGTATTAGGATTTTTTTTATATATTATGTATCATTAATTAATACTTCAAAACACATACAATAATTGCAGTAAAAAATAATAATTTAATTGCATATAGATATAATTTAAAAAATACACATTTTGGGACCTTTTCGCTAAAAATGACATGTCAAATAAAAGATTTTATAGAAAAAATTTAAAAATTAGCAAAAAAATTGAAAAATTAGCAAATTTTATGATTTTTGTATGAATTTTATGTCCAACTGAATTTTTTTACCAAAAATAATGACTCACATAAAATTTTAAGTTTAAAAAGAAAAGAAATAAAGAACAAATAAAAAGTTTAAAAATGAATTAAAAATAGTTTTAACCAAAATAAATCAAAATAACAAAACAAAAATTTTAAAAGGAAATTGAAAAATAAATGAAAACAAACAACAAATCATTTAAAGCAAAAATTCAAAAATATTTCAAAAAAAGGAAAAAAAAACAAAAACAAAAACATTATAAACCAGTGAAAATCAAAATTTATTAAACGTGTATATATATATACACTAACAAAAATTAAACAATTATAAAAATTAAAAATAAAATACAAAAAAATGTTATTAAAATTTTAGAAAAAAATAACAAGATAAATTAAAAAATAAAGAAAACATTTCAAAAATCAAGAAAAATAAAATAATTATTTAAAAATTTAAAAATAAAATCAAAATAAATAAATAACTAAACAAATTGGAGTATGACAATTAGATAAAAATAAATAAATAATAAATAAATTTAAAAAAAAAAAAAAACACACAATTTACAAAATAAATTAGAAAAATATATTTAAAATAAATAAAATAATAATACAGAGAGTTTTTAAAAATAAAGAAAAAATATTAAAATATATATTTAAAAAAATAATTAAAATTAATCATATTTATAAATTAATCTAAAAATGATTAAAAAACATTAAATAAAAAACTAAAAAAAAAAAGAAAAGTCAAGGCAAGGGGTTTGGGGAATCGACGCCAGCGCCACACTGCCTTGGCGCCAAAGGGACGCAGGAAAGGCAATTGTTATTGACGACCTGCAATCGACATCCTGCCCACGAATCAACACCCCACATGTGGTCATGTCGTCAATTTTAGGAATCGACCCCCCACATGTGGGCAGGTCGCCAATTCCGAGAATCGACACACTACCCCGACACTTATGTGTCACAGGTAGGGTGGCTAGAGCAGCACCATCGCTCCAGCTGCCCTACCTACGAACTTTGGTGCCACGGCGGGGTAGGGAAAAAATAATATTTAATTTTTAAAAAAAAAATCTTAGTAAAGATTTTTAATGTTATTTAAATTTTTTAATATTTTTTATTTATTTTTTTAATTTTTAATTTGTTTTCTAATATTTTAATTTTTGTTTTTTTATTTGATTTGTTACATCTTTAATTTTTTTAATTATATTTTTAAGCGAGATATTTTTATGTTTTCATATGTTTGCCCTATTTTTTCGCCTTTTTTATGTTTTCTTCTCTTTTATGGGTTATTTTTTGGTTTTTTTTTTTTAAATATGCATGAATTTTCTTTGGTTTTTTTAATAGTTTTTTATGTTTGAATTTTTTTATTTTTTTATTTTTACTTTTTTTACATTTTACTTTTTTATTTTTTTCAACTTTTTTTGTTTTTTTTGGTTTTTTATTTTTATTTATTTATTTACTCCCCTTTTTTTTGGGTGAAACACACCCCACTATAAGTTAATTTGATGGTTAATTTCTATGCTTTCGTTACAATGGATCAAGTCCCCCACCCCCATTGTGTGTCAACTTCAATTTCATCTATATTCTAGAGTTTTGACCCATGCACTGCACATTATCTACACCTCATACATTAGTATATACGAAAACTAGATCATGTGAAGAAGGTTGTAGATTGTGCTAAGAGTATTTCCAAATACATCTACAACCACACATGGTTATTGACCCTAATAGGATAAAACACAAGATGCCAATTGTCCTTTTACAATCACTCGATCGTCCCTACATTGCAATCTCACATTTCCTAGACAAACAACTGGAGCAAGGCGCTTACTCCTAATGAGTGGACTATATCTTAGTAGAGTAGCCACAATGATGAAAAGGAAATTAGCAAAAATGATTTGGAAACCAATCTTTGGTCTAGTATAACAAAGATAATAGAAGTTGTCACAATCCTGTTAAGGTGTTGTAAATTGTGAATGGTGATAAATTGGCCATGGGTTACATTTATGAGATCATGAATCATAGAAAAGAGAAACCATGGGCAACATATGAGGATTCAAATAATAGGTATCTACCTATTTAGAAAATCACTAATAATAGATGGAGCAACCACCTATGTTGGCCTATACATGCATATGGGTGTTTCCATAACAAAGCCATCATTGGACAAGATGAACTTGGGGAGGTCAACGACAGATTGTAAGCTTGCTCAGAACACAAGATCCCAAATCAAAAAATTCAGTTGGAAATACACAACCACATCAATGATTACAAGATCCCAAGTCAAAAAATTCAGTTGGCAATACAGCACATCAATGATTTAGGTAAAAGCACAAGTACCTTAACTAGTTATTCTTGCAAGAGAAGAACACCAACCAAGAGTGTGCAATTCCAATTAGTTCAAGTATTCATTGTTCTAGGCATTGACAATTGCTACCCAAAGTTACAAAAAAAAATATCAAATTTCCTAAATTTGTCTTTAGATTTTTATGATTTATTACAATGAATTGGCAAGAAACATTTCGCAAAAAATGACCTCAGCTTCCTACTGTAACCACAATTGATCTATCATCAACTGAATTCGCATAAAGAAGAGAAACTTTTCTCAACAACAATAATGAGATAATCTAGTCTTCTTGAATAATACAACCTTAAACTAAGTTGCAACCAATTATTGAACAAAACCTCTAACACAGATCACGATGTCTTGGATGATATTGATCCTTCACCAAAACAGAGATTGGAAATTCAACAAGAATAATTCGAGGATGATGGATGTAATTTGATTCAAATGTGTATTGCACTCTATACCATTTTTCTATAATCACCTTTATAGGCTATATACATGAGCAAACTTTACATATTTGGTGTCTAATGATTTGGATTTACATTAATGCAAAAGAAGCCCATCCAGCTCCAATCAAACCCTAGTTTTCTAGTTATGCTCCTTGTCTTTGGGTGATGATGCTTTTGTTGGGCAATTCATTAAGCCACAACCTATTCCTTTCTCTATTGATACCACTCCATCATCGTAACCTATTGTCTCCATCTCAAAGAAGACCCCAACAATTTCCAAGGGCTCTAGGAATCATTCCTTACAACTCCTCCAGCACATATGCAGGCAATACCTCACCTTGACCCTCCATTCCCAATCATAAAGAGATTGAGTGTGTTAATTCAATGGTGATAGCAACCTTTCAAATATTTATTTGGATTGTATCTAGAAAATAAAGATCTATACTATTAGTGCTTTCAGCCTTGGTCATCTCCTTAATGGAATGCATCCATGCTCTTAAAGGGATTATGGATCCATCACAATGCATGATTTACATTGGTAAGAAACTAGAACTAGTGTCTTTGCTTCTTTTATAACTACGGATGCAACTATATTTTTTGGTTTCTCATTTGAGGGGTGGTGCAAAAACCCTAGATCGATTTATTCACTCCAATTCATGATGAATGGTAGTGGCCCCTCCTACAAGGAATCACTTCTCGAGTATGAGGTGAAGGGATAGAATCCAACATCTTCTATTATCGCAACAAATCTCAAACTGGGTGAAGGACCTTAATTCTGCATGGAAACAATATAGGAGGACCTTGGCACTAAACTTGACACCATGGTAGTAGGGGGATTCAGATGTTTACTTCTTTGACCAGCCCAAGGGGAGCAAGACTTCAAGGATGCTTCCAAACCATGTGGCATGGAAGGTTTCTAGTTTAGAAGGAGCATCCATGGTAGCAGATGCAGTACCAAGATCAAAGCTAGTTCCAGCGGGCAAAAATACCTCCCTCGCTAATAGGGAGTGTTGATGCTTGAAGCTTGGGCAGCTAATTCTGCATAGGCCTAAGTATCTAGGAATGAAGAAGTCACCCATGGTGTCCTTAGGACACTTGCTCAAGTGTGAGCAAGTTGCTATTGTAACTTAGCCTAAACTAACATAGGAAGGCACATAAATAATTATCATGGCCATTGAGCTAAAGAAACTTAGGAAAAGAAAAGTAATTTACTTTAGTGATTAATGTTTTAATCTCAACCATTTATCTCAACTGAGGCGAGATCTAATCTCGGTCAACAGTCGCTATGGAGATTTGGGTTACGGATTTAGTTCAATTTAAAATTATAAAAGCAAGGTCCAAGGAAGTGTAGAAATATGGTGATAGAATTGCAATTGTTCAAGAAATTTAATCTAAATCAAGAGACACAATTCTACTCCACTGCTCTACGGAAATTAATTCACAATTTAGAACAACATTCAAAAACATGCATCAATGACATACACAAGTACACAGATTTATCTAGGTGAAACCAACTGGTAAAAACCCCTTAAGTCTGTCTGCATTAATCAGATGAATAGAGAATGTATTACAATTGCTTGCTTGCTCTGAACTCAACCTGCAAGTGAAACTGCTCAACAACAAGCTCTAACCCAGACTAAGTACATTTTTGCCTCCACCTGAACTCCTATTTCCTTGCGCAAAACCTAAGGAATTAGGCCCCTATTTTTTAGGAATTTTCCTCCAATTGATTGCGCAATTCCCAAGGTTGGATCTCTAACTACATGCAACCCATGGACACTCAAGACTAGTCTACAACTAATGTTACAATACCTTGGAATCTCCACCATAGCTGGGGAACTCAAATTCTTTGCATGCACTAGCTAATTTTGGTTGATTGACTAGTTAACTGGATGATCGCTGAGTTAGACTGTTGTCCCACTACACAATTGACCTCCAACTAGTTCTATCAACAGTTGGAACCAGTTTAGCTGAATACAACTGGATTGCTACAAATTAGCAATCACACATGCATAACTAAACTCCAAGTCCTCTTACTCAAATTTACTGAGCTAAATGAGTGACAAGAGCCATGTCACTTCAATTAACTACCTCAAAGTTGTCTGCTAATGCGGAAATTTAAATTTTCTCAATTTGACCAAGGCAAAGTCAAATTGAGACTTTCTTGCTACACTTCCCAACAATCCCTCTTAGCAAGAAAGGGATTTTCAACCACCGCTATCCTGCACTTGTGGAATTTGAACTTCCCTCTTGACAAAGTTTTTGTCAAGATGTCAGCATCTTGTTCCTTTGTCAGAATGTACTGTAGCAAGATTATCCTCATCTACACACAGTCTCGTAAATGATGATACCAGATATCTATATGCTTGGATAAATTTTTGAAATGTCGGATTCTCATGGAGCTTAATGCTACTTTGATTAGCACAATAGATCACAGTTGGATCCATCTCCTAACCAAACAGTCCCACAAGTATCTTTCTCATCTAGATCGCTTCACATGTTGCTTGACTAGCAGCCATGTATTCAACTTTTGTCGAGTTGAGTGCCACAAACCTCTACTTCCTGCTGTACCAAGAAATTGTTGTGGACCCAACACTGAAAATTCCACCTGATGTACTCTTTTGATCGCATGGACTCCCTGCCCAATCAGCATCTATGAAGCCACACAGCGTCACTCCCTCTATCTGTTTGTACCATAATCCATACTAGGCAGTGCCTCTAAGGTACCATAAGACATGCTTTGCTGCCTTCCAATACAATTTGGTCAACCTAACCATAGCTTGGCTCAGTTGGTTGACCGCATAACACATATTTAGTCTTGTGTTCACAAGATACATCAGTGAACCCACTAGTTGTCGGTAAATGGTAGCATCAACCTTTTCACCTAAAGTGGCATTCTCCTTCCTCTAGTTGGTTGCTAGAGGTGTCTCCATGGGCTTACAACTCTCCATGCAAAATCTTTGCAGTATCTTGGTGGCATACTTGCCTTGACACAAACAATTCCCCATCGCCCAGCCATACTTCCAGCCCGAGGAAGTAGTGCATGAGACCCATGTCTTTCATCTCAAATTCCCTTGCAAGGTCCTCCTTCCAAGAGATGATCAATTCCTCATCACCTCTCAATATTAAATCATCAACAGATAAAACAATGATAAGCAATTTACCCTCTACCAAAATATGATAGAGTTTTGCATCCATTTCACTTTTGGTGAGGCCCAATTCAGTGAGATAATTATCGATCCGAGTGTACCAAGCTCGGGGTGCCTGTTTGAGACCGTACAATGCTCGCCTAAATCTGCACACATGTGAGACTCCTAATCAAATGTCTCAAATTCTTCTAGTTGCTCGATGTACACTTCCTCCTCAATAACACCATTGAGAAACGTTGTTTTTATGTCCATCTGGTATATCTTCCACCCCATTCGCGCAACCAGTGCAAGAATTGATCTAATGGATGAATACCTTGCTACGAGAGCAATAGTTTCCTCATAGTCAATTCCCTCAACTTTAGAGAATCCTTTGGCCACAAATTTGGCCTTCTACTTCTCTATGCTTTAGTCTATTACATGCTTAACCTTGTATATCCATCTCGAACCCACAACTAGTTTATCTGTCGGTCTCAAGACCACTTCTCAAACACTGTTCTTCATGATGGATTCATGTACTTCCACCATCGCATCAACCCAAATTGGTTGCTCAACTGCTTCCTCAGAAAAGGATGGCTCAATCTCTACAAGCTCAGTCATTAGAGCCATCATCCATGCAGCCAGTGTACCTCTCAAGTGACCTCTTTTGCCTACGCAAGTTTGAAGGAACTCCCACATTCTCCCTCGCATCCTACACAAACCTATCAGCTTCCCTGGTTCTTTTCCTACCTTCTCTGGATGGTTCTGCTTGAGATGTCTCCACTTTGCCTCCTCTTTGTTCCTGCACTAATGGTTACTCCAAAACTTCCTGAGGCTCCTCCTTTGGAACTAAAAGCTCCTCTCCTTGTGGGATCTGAAGCTCGCTCTCAAGAGAGCATCTCAATGCTTTCTCCTCATCAAACATTACATCCCTTCGCACAACTGTCATTCTGAGGGAAGGTAAGTACACCCGGTAATTGTGTGGGGTTTCGGTGTAACCCACAAAAACTCCCGACTCTGCGGTCGGCTCAAGTTTCTTCCTTGAATCTTTGGAGACACGGTAGTAAACAGAGGCTCCAAAAATTCTGAAATGGGACACATCCAACTTTCTCCCCAAGAAAGCCTCCTCCGGTGTAATCATACCAAGAATCTAATGAGGACTCTGGTTCTGCAAGTAGACTGTCGTGTTACATGCCTCTGCCCGCAAATGCAGTGACAGGCCTTGGTCATGTAGCATAACTCTCACAGCTCCCACAATGCTCTGGTTCTTCCTCTCAGCTACCCCATTTTGTTGTGGCTTGTGGGGTGTTGTGAGCTCTCTTCTAATTCCTTAATTGGCACAAAAGTCCTTTAAGTCATTCGAAACATACTCACCTCATTGTCACTCCTAAGAGCCTTCACCTTCTTGTCGATCTATTTTTCAACTAGCGCCTTGAATTCTACAAACTTTGAGAATGTCTCATCCTTCTTCCACATGAAGAAGATCCAGCGCTTCCTTGAGAAATCATCAATAAAAATAACATAGTATTTATGTCTAGCAATGGAGGTTGTCGAGAAGGGTCCACAAACTTCATAGTGGACTCTCTCCAAGACTACATGTGCTTTGTTGTCTAGATCATGGAATGTGGATTTCACATACTTGCCCAAGGTACAACACTTGCAGACATCTTGTTGCTCAAGTGATCCTTTAGGGAGAGCAATGGTTATTTGTTACATAATTTTTAGGGCACCACGATGAAAATGGCCCAATCTCCTACGCTAGAGTTCACCGACATCACGACTCTGCACTTTCTCTGCCTTACTACTTAATGCGGCGAAATCTTCTACATCAAGTTTATACAGGTTCTACACACGAACCCCGATCTGCTTCAACTGCCCAGTAGCTATGTATCTCAAAAAGGCTTTCCCTTTGTTGAAGATCACATCATTGTCACAGTCTTCCAAAACTGCTACAGAGATGAGGTTCTTCTTCGGGCCTAGTACAAACATGACATCTTTGAGGCGAAGAGGGGATCCTGACTCCTTAAAGGTTACTGTACCAATCCTAGTAGCATTGTACCTTTCGTTGTCCCCAAGCTCAATATGCATCTGGAGATCTTTCTCCTCAAGGTCACTAAAAAACTCTCTACACCCTGTCATGTGGAAGGAAGCACATGAATCCAAGTACCACACACTCCCCATCACAGTGTTGGCCATGCACGTGATCAGGGTGAAGTCTAGCTCGAACTGTGAAGCCAATGCTTCACTTGTTGCTCCTCCCGAGTTCTTGCTAGAATTCTTCTGTGGACACTTTGTAGCATAATGCCCGAATTCATGACAATCGAAGCATTTTATTTTAGGTAAGTCTTTCTTCTTGCCCCCTTGGCTGGATCTTGGTTTGGTTTGAGATTTCTTCCTTTTGCCCTTCTTCCCTTTCCCAACCAATGCAAAATTTTCTTCATCCTCTCCCTTAGATGAACTTCCATCTCTGGTATTTCGCCTGATTTCTTCTTGTACCAAATTGGACCATAAGTGTTCCAAATTCAGTAATTTCTCCCTCCCATTCACCGAGTCTTAGTAGCTATGCCAACATTTGGTGAGGCCTAGAAGAGTTAGGCTCACTAGGTCATCTTTTGCAACATTCACACCAACCCCTCCAAGCTCATCCCGAACTTGTGTAAATCTGGTGAGATTTAGCAGAATAGTATCATTCTTTTGCATCTTAATGTCTCAAAGTTTATCTTTGAGGGCCAATTTTCTATAGCCACTGTTATTCTTGGATAGCTCAGTCAGTCCCTTCCACATTACGTATGGAGTTTCTTTCCCATGGAGATTTGAGACAATGTGGTCTCGTACTCCCTCTAAGATTATTCACCTCACCTTGGCTACATCTTTCTTCCATTGGGCTAGGTTTTGGGCATCCGTTGATCCTGGTTTTGGAATATGTCTATCTTGACATATTCCAGCAATCCATTGTCATCAAGCACTGCCTCCATGCAATCCTTCAATGCAATGAAATTCGAGTTTCCTTCCAAGGCATACTCTAATCTCAGTCCGTTGAAGTTCATTTTCCAAACCCTGAAGAAATCCTGCTACACTGAAGCTGTAAATTCGAAACTCTTGAGGAACAATTTCGAAATTCTTGTTTTAATGTGAATCCTACTCTGATATCATTTAGAAATATGGTGATAGAATTGCAATTGCTCAATTTAATCTAAATCCAGAGACACAATTCTACTCTACTGCTTTGCGGAAATGAATTCACAATTTAGAACAACATTGGCAAACATGCATAAGTCACATACACAAGTACACAAATTTATCTAAGGGAAACCAACTGGTAAAAACCCCTTAAGCCTGCTTGCATTAATCAGATGAATAGAGAATGTATTACAATTTCTTGCTCACTTTGAGCTCAACCTGCAAGTGAATAATTTTTCTCTATGCTCAATGAAAAGATCTGACCCAAACTTAGTCAATTTTTGCCACCACCTGAGCTCCTATTTCCTTGCACAATCCTGAGGAATTAGGCCCCTATTTTTAGGAATTTTCTTCCAATTGATTGCGCAATTCTCAAGGTTGGATCTCTGACTACATGCAACACATCTACACTCAAGACTAGTCCACAACACTACCTTGGAATCTCCACCACAGTTGGGGAATTCGAATTCTCTACATGCACAACTGACCTCCAACTAGTTCTATCAACAGTTAGAACTAGTTTAACTGAATACAATTGGAAATAATTGAACTGGATTGCCACAAATTACCAATCACACATGCATAACTGAACTCCAAGTCCTTTAACTCGAATTTACTAAGCTAATTGAGTGACAAGAGTCATGTGACCTTAGTTAACTACCTCCAAGTTGTCTGCTGATTTGGAAATTCGAATTTTCTCAATTTGACCAAGGCAAAGTCAAATTGAGACTTTCTTGCTACACATCTCAATAGGAAGTGCAAAAGTGCAACATTAGAGATCCAAATTAGCCAAGGAGATCAGGGACAGATCTAGGGCCATATCTATTGGATCAGATCCTCGGCATATTGTATTTGTAATTTTCTCAATTGGGCCATTATCCCAGGATGGGAACCCAAGTAAGGTCACATTTAATGAACTATTAATTCGGCATAAACTTATTGTGTCACTTGCAATTGAGATTGGTTTAATTTTGCTTCTGCTAACTGTGTTAAGAACCTAGTTGTGCATTTATTCAATAAATCTGCAATGTATTAGGTTAATAAGTTATTGGTGCTAGGTTCAGATAAATTTAACAATTGTGGCACAATTTGTAGATTTCACAACATTTGGCCATCTTTAAAATAGCTTCATGCATGAATCGATAAGACTTGGGAACCTATCCGAGTGAATTCAATTAAAATGCACCCTTTGGCAAAGGAATTTTCCAACCTAGAGTTCATAAGTGCAAAGGACCTTGGTTTATGTACAAATCCAGGCATCTTAATAAAGACACGGCATCACAGATTTTACCCTAATATAACAACATTTACAGAGGTCCCTCTACCAATCCATCTTCCTAGACTCCCCCTATAATTTTGGAATTTATAATCCCTAGAAACAATCAAAAATGCTTTGGGAACATTCATACCGCATGATCTAAAAATGGTGAAGAATGTTTTCAATATCTTTGCTCAACTACACATCCATGCTAATCTTGATAAATTTCTTCTTCCCAAATCATACTAGATTGTAGGGACTCAAGGTGGACTCAATCTGTCGATTATGAAAATATAGCTTTGAAATCTAAGCCATGTTTTGAACTTTGGGCATGGGCTGGCAAACTACCCCAAAGGTGGGCAGTCTTTAAGGAACAAGGAAAATACAAGCACCCCTCCTAATGAAGAAACTACAAGACCAACAAGGTGGACTCAATCCATTGATTACGAGAATATAGTTTTCAAATCTAGGCCATGTTTTGATATTGGCCATAAGATTGCAAATTACCCCAAAGGAAGGGAGTCTTATAGGAGCATGGAAAGCACAAGCAACCCTCCTAGTCCAAAAACTACAAGATGGGTAGTCATTAGGTGAGCCCAAAAACTTTAATGGAAGTTAGATTGGCTAGACCTCCCAATACTACATTATACCCTCATGTTAATGCAAGGATTCATGATTCCCCTCATCTAAAGGATAATAAATTGGACGAGAATGATTTAATCACTTCTCTAAATATTTGTGATCCACCTCAAAACCCTCTTGGTCTATCTTTGACTACCGAACTCCTCCCTCCCACCCCCTAAAGTATATAAAAGAAAGCTCCTAAAATAGTGATTCTCCATAATAAATCCGTTCGTATTTGCACTTCATCCTCTCAACTCAACTCTACAAATGATCATTGTTTATACTCCTATAGCACAATTTTCAACCAAAAACTGGAAGGAGATCAAAAAAGAAGAAGAATAGAAAGGAAAGAAAGATGAAGGCTAATATCCCCTCTCCTTTCCTTGTGTCTTTTTTTTGCCTAGATATCTTATTTTTAGGTATCTGACATTCTTCATGAAAAATGAAATGAGCTACACAATATTGTAGTTGATTCCTACAATAACCCCAATAAATTATCCATTGATCAAATGTACCCTTGGTTAATAAAGCGTATATAAGTTTTTCTCACGAGTACATGTATTGTTCACATTAGTTTATTTTATGTATTTTTAGTAGAGCATTTCTTCAACCAAGTTTTATGGCAAGTTCATCCAACCCTTGACCAGTTTCGCAATTCGACTCCAAACAATTGCATCAGCACCTTGTAGGTTACTAAAGCAAATGAAATTTGACTACATCATAAATATGGGCATTCCGAACAAATAGGGATAAATTGGCTTTATTCTTCCTTTGATTGAAAATGTTTGGCAAGGAAAGGTTTTCACATATGGGGACAAATGAATATAGAACTTTGTATTATAGATATAATATTTATTTTCATAATAACAATAATAATCCAATTTTAAGATCACTACTAAGCTAGACACCAAATTGTCATATGAAAACCCCCTTGTTTGTGGGACAAGGGACCCACCTCTGCGCAGTGATTTGATTGCTAAAGTCTATGAAGGCATACATAGTCTATCCCAATCTAGATTTGAACCAATGACCTCTTAGGAGGAAACACGTTCTTGTATGCGAAACCTCCAATGTACATTTCTCCTATCATTCATGTTTCTCATTTCAGCATCCATTTCTCATTTCTTATACCATAAGGTGATGTTAATGCCCCTAGATTTAGAATTATCAACCATTAGAACAATGCAATTCAATTTTCTTCAACAAAGAAGCAATGAGTGAGGGGCATTTATTTTGCCAAAGTCACCTCGAACTTGTACCTACACCCCACTTTTGTTGTGTGCAAGCATGAGCACAAGCACTAACATGTCATTGTATAGGACTTGAACCCAAGAGGCAGTTATATTAGCTAATGGTTGGACTAACCCAACAAGCCATCATTGACAAGATGGGATGGTTAGACAAAGAGTGATTCAACTAATAAGAGGTGCCCTCATGGTGGAAACACAAACACAGTCAAGAACATGTTTATAAGTGTGTTCACCCAAGGAACCTAGTTATGAAATTATTATTAATTAGGAATACTAAACATCATGCCCTTTCTCTATCACTATGAGTGACTATCTCTTCGGTATAAGAGATCACAATGTTGTTAGTTTACCTAGTTGCTCTAACCATTACCACCATTCATCTTTAGAAAACTCAATTGTTGATCACACATCCATTGTTGAAGTGAAGACACATCAATGGGAAAGAGTTTCATTGAGGTGATGTTCGTCAAAGCCTACTTTCATCTATTTTGTCACTTAGACAAGGCAAACACACTCATAGCATAATTATATGTAGTGTAGCATACAAATATACGGAGTGGATGAGTTGGCACTCTAGGGTACCTTCATATATGTCGAATAGGTGAGTTGGCACTTATGAGCATGTGCCTACCTACATGGTGTTGAAAAGTAACTAGCTTCGGTCCTCATAATGATATGTGTAATTGTGATTTTATGTAATTGATGAAAAGAAGAAAAATAAAAGTATTATTGTAGTGCTTGTCTCATGGGTTTCATGAGCAAGGAATTTTATTTTACCCCTCAAAAACAAGCACAACGCATCCCTCTTCAAGTCGGCTTCAAATGAAATTAATTAACTTCTCCAAATAGTGATGTCGGCTCACCCTATTCAAGTCAGCGTATTACAAAGGCAAACCATTATAAATAGGGCCATCCGAATTCCATTTAGACACAGGATTTTCGGTGATCAAATCTGAAGTGCAAGGTACAAAAATACATGTGCGAAAAAAGAAGTAACCATCTATTGCAGTAAGGTCGAGTTTCAAAGGCAACCAATTTGAAGTCACAAGGAAGGTCGAGTTGCCAAATAAGTATCCTCCACCTCAAGCGAAGGAGATCAAGGACTGTTGATCATCGTTGATTCAAGAGGGCAAGATAAGAAGCTTGGTGTCTTGGGCTTAGAGAAGTCTAATAGGTCATGAGTCTTGGTCTTGGTATTCGTCAATTAGAATCTCTATAAGAAGAATTTGTTCGAGTTTTTCTCTCAAAGAGTGAGAGGTTTTAGCCCTAGCTGATAGCCTATATTTTGTGTCTCGTCTCTTTATGGTATATGCATCGGTTGTTGTTTGATGAAGAAGAACACTATTAACTTAGGTAAAAGAAGATCCTAATCTAAAGAAGTAAAAAGCACTCACAAGCAGTTACTAATAGAAGAGAAATCATCGATGGACATGTAATAGGATGAAATATATTTAAGTAAACATGGCATGAAGAAAGCAGTGTGGCATGAAGGAAGGCCAGATATGGACTGATGGGTCACTTTACAATGATGACATGGTTGACTCATGGATGAAAGTAATGGATGGGTGGTGCCCTATGTAGAAGTCTCAAACATGAAGACTCCTAGACAACGAAATGAAGTTCATGACATCGTGAAGAGGAGTTCTTCAAGCTGTTGGTTATCCCATTATCCCCACCTGAGGAGCTACTATAGGTCCCTAATTAAGAGGGAGCCTGGAAACAAGTTTCTTACTTGGAATAAACTTGGAAATTCCTAAGCCAAGAGGGAGCTTAGGTACATTCCTTCCGTAGGAATGAGTACATTCCTTTATTAGGATAGATATGACCTCCCTAATTAAGAGGGAGAGATAGACACATCATTCTTGTCTTCACTTGGGAAGACAGAATGGAGGATTGGGTAAACATTTGGTATTTGATGCTCTTTGAGGATTGATATTCTTTGACGATTGGGAATCCAAGAGAAGAATAGTCCTGGTGGAACACACCTGAGAACCCAAGTGAGGTATGTTCCAAGGGAGACGATGATGAGGGTATCTATACATCATTGGTCTCACCAGCATTGTGCTCGGATCTCGTGGAGAGAGAGTTGTTAATCGAGGCCTTGCTTTGTGACAATGCTGGTTGATATGATGCTATACAGATGGGTTACCAATCAAAATGTTATAGGTGAGTCAAATAGTCAAGAGAAAATATTGAAGGCCTTAAGGGCATGTTACACGATGTAAATATATATTAAAGTCAAAGGGAAACCTCCAAGCAAAGTCAAGTCTACTCCTAGGAAAAGGCACCTTCAAGAACCTCCTCCAAGCAAGCTACAATACCATGGAAGAACGTGTGAAGTTTGCTCAGCAAAACAGTCACCAAGCAGCGTCTAAGTCGACCTACATACAGCCAGTCAAGTCAACTTAAATGGAGGGACAGTGCTCTATTTATAGAGGTTGTCCACTGCAAAGACAACGCATCAACTTGTGCTCTGCAATCTGCGAAGAAAAGGAAAGAAAGATACTAAGAAAAAGGGTTGAAGTGAAAGGGTGCACCACCGAGGACTAGAAGTTTGATTTAGGGTTGCCACAATGACATGTGCAAAAAGATCTGAAGGTTGTTCCTACGGCTAGGACAGCAGTAATATAGAAACACTTACCTACCTTCATTTGGGATTAAACTAGGCCTACTAGGCCTCCTCCTCTAGCATGGAAGGAAGACACTCAAGCAAAGAAGAAAGGCATACAATATCTAGCAATACTCTCCACACGTGCAAAAGACTAACGCAGCAGAACAGTAGTATAGCAAAATTGTCATACACTCGAGGAAGGATCTCTGTTGGTCAAAGATATACTTGAGCAAGGAATAGAAGAGTAACACTTCATTTAGGAGACTCATTCAAGGAAGATCCAACTCTAGGCAAGAATCATAGCAAGAAGAAGAAGTGTCGAAAGAAGGAGGACGAAGTGCCAGAGAATAAAGTGTCGAAAGAAGCGCCGAAAGAAGTGTCGGGGTACATGGTGCAAAAAGGAGTAAAGACTTGACTTGTGCTTGGAGGAACTCTTAGTTAGGGATCTAGGGTTTGGCATTGGTCAATAGAAGCTTCAATAAGAGAAAACTTACAAAGGGTTTTCCTCTCAAGAGTGGAGAAGTTTTGGCCCTGGTAGAGAGCCAACATCTTGTGTTCTTATTTTTATGTTTTGGTAGCAGTTTAATGAAGTACACACATATGCACTAATAAGAAGAAGAAGAAGAAGCTAGCAAGAAAAATAAAAAGACTCCACAAATTGTTATCAAATAACGAAGAATCTCACTACACTACTTTGCCCTAGATTCTTCAACATGAGTTTCAAAGGCAACTAGTTTGAAGTCACCCAAGGAAGGCCGAGTTGCCAAAGAAGTATCCTCCACCTCAAGCAAAGGAGATCAAGGATTGTTATCTACACATGCGAGGGTTCTAATTTAGGGCCGAAATGTTGCAGGCCTGAAAATAGAGGAATGGAAGCCTAGATCTGAAAGGAAGTCGAAGTAGAAGGAAGGAGAAGGCAATTGGCCATCAATGATTCAAAAGGGCAAGATAAGAAGCTTGGTGTCTTGGTCTTGGAGAGGTCTAATAGGTCAAGGGTTTTGGTCTTGGTATTCGTCAATTTGAATCTCTATAAGAAGAAGAATTTGTTCGGGTTTTCCTCTCAAAGAGGCAGGTTTTGGCCCTTGTGGATAGCCTATATTTCGTGTCTCTTGTCTCTTTATGGTTTATGTATTGGTAGTTGTTTGATGAAGAATAACACTAATAACTTAAGTAAAAAAAGATCATAATCTAAAGAAGTAAAAAGCACTCACGAGCAGTTACTAATATAAGAGAAATCACATAATTAATATGCCCTAGATTTCTCATATATGTGGAGTAGGTGAGTTGCCAATTGTAAGCATGTGCCTACCTACATGGCACGTGTAGAGTTCTCCACTTGTGGACCTACTACAATGTTGGAGCTTTAATATACTTTTAGCTCTCTCCTCTTTCTCTATAAAAAAGGAGCACGTAAGTTCATCATCATTGATAACAAGATGGGGAGAAAGCATAGAGAGAATGTAACCTCTTGTTGTGTGATTCTTCATTGGTGTGATGAACATAGTGAGATACTTCACTTAGGGTAATCGAATGTTAAGGTTTGCTAGTGACTAGTATGTGGTGCCCTAAACAGGGTTTAGGATGTATGCACAAAGCCTTGTTTGGGATGAGTTATAAAAGCTTTGCACTTTCCAACTCATGGCCGATACATTGCATTGTGATCTTCTTTCATGTGAATACAAAGAATTGAGTTTTCTGCCCAAAATTATGTTGAAAATCTTATTTTTAAAGAGATGACTTTTGTTGAATATGCCCCTAATGTATTATGTTGATGTAATGAACAGCTACCTTGAAAGCTAAGCTAATTTAGAATTCTTGATTTCTGCCATGATGATTGATTTTACTATTGGTTCTACCATTGATTACCAATATAATTCCAAATTTCATTTGTGAATTAGATCTTCCCCTACCTACTACTTAAATGATCTAACGGTTATGTATTTGCAGCGTCTATACTTTGTATGTTGCCTATGATGATTTATTGTTTGCATATTTGCAAGTTTGAATCAAGTTTAACTTAGGGCTGACACATTTTTCAGTGTACATTTATGGCAACACTACATAGATGCATTAAGCATTGCTCGTCCATTTTCTGTATTAGAACAATGTGTTAACACGTCTTGTCTTAATATTACATTATCTCTAGTGTATAGAATTACTTTATTATTTGAACATTACAATATCTAACCACCCCACTTAACATTTATTTTTTTTCCATCATTATTGCAAATATCGTGTCATCGAATATATTGCCAAGGTTCTAGAAAGAAACTTATCAGCAAATTGGGGAAAATATTAAAAATATCAATGAACTTTAAAAATGCAAATAGTTCACCTTTTTTTCAATTTTTAAACATCTAAAGCAACCCCCTCCACCCTTATCTTTTTTTATGGACAAATGCACTAATAAGTAACTCCTTTGTTATCAATCCCCTCCTCTTCCTCTTCAAACAGAGCCAAAAAAAATCCAAAGAAAGAATAAATCTCTTGACTCCATCGATATTTTCCATATTCTCCATACATATTGTTGATATATCACAATATTTTTCAAAATATCGTGATATATTCAAATTTTGAAAGAATCACGATTTCGATCATGATATTATCTAAGTAACCGGATTCGTCCTAAACCCCCTACGAATCCGAATCCTGCAAATCGGACACGATTCGATAGGAATTTGAATCCTAGAACGGGACACGACATGTCTGTATAGGATTCGTGCATATCCCGTACGGACACATCGTGTCCCGATTCTGGGATTCGAATCCCCTAAAAAAAAAACCGCGGACTTAAAATACGCGTTGTTCCTTTGGTTTTTCACCTTATTTCTCATTCAGTTTTCTGCTGCTTCTGTATATCATTATCAAACCATGGCAATCTCACTGTCATTGTCGCTGCTTCATCTATTCATTGCCTCTAAAATCATCAACAACAATCTTTCACAAGAAATGGCAAGTCAACCACATCACAAGAATAATATTGTTGGAACAAGAACAGTCTTGCTGTCACAAGAATAACATTAGTGTAGCAAGAACTTTGTCTTAGTTGTCAATGGGTTGCCACACATCCCTGTTCATATACTGCCACTATCACTGCTCTTGTTATATCACACAGTCAACTCTGCTTCTTCTTGATTGTACATTAAACCTTTGCTATCACAACCAATTCACTGCTCAGCATTTCAGTTTAACAACAACACATTATCTGTTGAAACTTGAAAGTAATTCCCTATGCATATCCGCTTGCACACTGCCCAATCAACTCTTGTTAACACATCATCAGGCTTTTATTATCATAATTCTGCCGCAAGATTAGGCCACTTCTCAACTGGATGCTATTTCTTTTCTGAGATGACAACACACTGCAAAAGAACTACTTCAAGATAAAAACCCTAACTGTTGATAATAAAGACCTTGTACAATGAAACCATTATAATTCAAGTAATGAGACACCTGCTGCCAGCGTACTTATGAAGTAGTTGTAAGCAATGTTTTAAAACTCCGACCCTCGGCCGGCTCGATTTCAATGACTCGATCGTTGTAAAAAATACATTAAACATTTATTTTTTTTAATAAAAAAACATAATTTTAAATATTTTCATTCATGTTTCCAAACACAGCAATATAATATAGATGGAAGACAACATATGATCAAAGTAGGCTCATGAATATATCCATTATATCAAGATTCAAAATGGCACCCAGTGCACTATCCAATGGCAATACATGCATGATCAAAGATTCAAAACAAAAAACACATAACCAAAGAGGCTAGAAATGGCCTCTACAACAAAAGTAAACTGTGACCAGACTCCAGTACTACTGGCTAGCAGCTACTGCCAGAGGAGCCAAGATCATGTTGATCAATCTCTGGATCATCATCAGAGTCAAATAGGGGTACCCATGGCTCCTCATCATCATCATCATCTCCAACTGCAACTGTAGAAGTGGTAGCACTAGCAGGCTGTGCAGCAGATGCAAGCTAAGATAGAGAAGATATGCGGCTGCACTTCTGTCGTGGATGAGCAGAGGAAGCCCCTGCAACTGGAGTCCTTGTTGGCCGAGGCTGAGGTTGTGGATCGGGATCTGCATTCAACTGAACATCATGTTCGAGTGATGCCTCCCTATCTATATCAAAATCAAGATCCTCATCAGGATCAAACTCTATTAGATGACTCTCCACTACCCAATCTGATGTTGGATCAATGTCTTCCAACACAATGGGATCTGAATCAGGTCTTTTGTTCAACAATTGGTTTCGTCTGAGCTGGAGGTTGTATTGGACATAGACTAGATCATTTAACCGTTCTTGATCCAAACGGTTTCTCTTCCTTGTGTGAATCCTCTCAAAGACAGACCAATTATGCTCACACCCAATAGCACTGCAAGTTTGACTCAAAATACGAATTGCAAACTTTTGCAATTCAGGACAATGGCCACCAAAAGCCTCCCACCATTGTGCTGCAAAAAACATAGGAGTGTAATGAGTTAGCTCAACAAAATTACAAATTATATCCAACTTTCAAATTATAAACGATTTAACAAAATTTAAGAAAAAGTATAACTATTAAGAATTTGAAAATTGAAATTTTTGTTTACCTCGCTCATTTGCTTGTCTTGCAATCTTTGCTAGGTTCTTCCCAAAGGTACCCGAGGCATTATTGAAGGTCGTGACCTGTCGATGTATCTCCAGCGAATCAGACTCCAATGGGATCATGCGATCAATGCAGTCAATCAGTCCATCTCTGACCTTCCCCCTCAAAGCTCCTGACTCAGCTTTATAATGATAACGTGGGTTCAAAAAATACCCAGCTGCATGTATAGGGTGATGGAGTTGATTGTTCCATCTTTCATCAATGATTGCCCAAATGGGCCCATACTTAGCCACTCTATCCCTGTATGCCCTCTTTATTTGCTCCTTTGCTTGATCCATAGCCTCATAAATGAAGCCCATAGCCAATTTTTCCCCATCCACCAACCGCAACACCTTAACCAATGGCTCCTTCACAATCTCTGCTGCCTCTCTCCAAAAAGTTTCTTCATTAACTTTATTTTTCAATTCTTTGCCTTCCAATTTGTGAGACCAATTGCTTTGATTCCATTCATCACTGGAAAACATCTTTTGCAAGTTTCTATTTTGGGAAAGCATAGATTGCAATGTCAAAAAATGAGCAGCAAATCTAGTGATGGCAGGCCTAATAATATCCCTGCCCCCAGTGTGTTTCCTCATGAGGCTCAAAATCAATGAATGATTGTAGATAAATTTTGTTATGCTTTTGGCATGATCTACAATGTTTTTGACCCAATCTAATTTTCTAATATCCTCAAGCATGAGGTCTATGCAATGTGCAGCACATGGGGTCCAAAAGATGGTCTTGTGTTTTTCCTCTAACAGTTTACCAACAAGAACATAGTTAGAAGCATTATCTGTGATGCCTTGAACAACATTAGCCACCCCCACCTCCTCAACAACCTGATCCAATAGTTCAAACAACAATTGCCCATCTTTTACCTTATCAGATGCATCAACTGATTTTAAAAACATGGTTGCCCGTGGGCAGAAGATAAGAAATTTTATGATGGTATGGTTTCTTTAATCACCCCATCCATCTAACATGATGGTACATCCTGTTCTTGCCCATGAGTCCTTGAAATATTTCAAATACTCATTAATGGAGGCAATTTCTTTCTGCAAACGATACCCCCTTAGCTCATGCATAGTAGGGCCTTTGAAGCCTTTTCCAGCAACATGTATGGCATCAAACATAGGCTCATAATATGGTAAACGGGAAGCATTGAAGGGGATATCAACATCATACCACCATCTAGCTATGTAATCACAAGCAGTCTCCCTCAATTCTTTCTTCCAATGGTCATCTAAAGTCAGCTTCATTTGACTTTTACTAACTTGAGGACCATGTGCATCTGATGGAGAGGAGGGAGTGAAATAACTTTTGATAGGCATATCACCCTTTTTCATTCTACCCTTTCCCTTATCTTGAACAGAACCGAAAGAGGAAGGAACATATCAGAAAGGGTTGGATGCATCAGTATAAGGGATAGAGGAAGAACCCTCAAAATCATAATGGAGGTTGGTAGCCATCTTTTTTGTATCTCCCTCTTCCTCCCAATTTCAGCCTCTAACTCTTTTTGCCTAGCCTTATCTTCTTTAAACTTCTCAAAGCTGGCTAACAATTCCTTCCTAATCTCCCCAATTTCTGGTGAGGTACATGGAGTAATTTGGCCTCTAACCCCCGCCAAGTGTTGTTTCAGCCTATTAATGCCCCCAGGACCTTCCTTAATTTTCCTTTGGCAAAATTTGCAATGCATTTGACTATCAACCATTTCAACATATGCCCAAGCAGGATCTGTCACTCTAGGTGCCATTTTTTGACTAGGAAATGAAAGCAAACAATCTGAAAATGAAAAAAAAAAAAAAACATTGTTTCAATGTTCATTTCTTTCACAAAAAACACTCTTTGGGATTTCTAGATATGCACCTAAAATTTAATAAGCAAAAACAGATTTGTACAAGTGAAAAAAAATACCTCCAAGCACAAACTGCCTCCTCAAGCTTGCTCCAAGAAATCAACTCCTCAATGCTGCTCCAAATGGCTGCCCAAGAAGCTCCTCACTCCAGCTACAATGCTTGCCCAAGACTCCTCACTATTGCTCCAAAAACAAACTCAACAACTGCTCACAAACTCTCACTAAAGTTCTCACTCAAATGCATGACATGGCTGAGAGAGAATGAGAGCATTTGAGTGGGTTAAATAGGGTTTACTAGCCGCATTGATTAACTCGGCCGAGTAGTTGCGGATCCAACCGAGTCAGCCAAGTTATGACTGACTCGGCGGAGTCATGCTATAACTCGGCTGGGTCAGTCATGACTCAGCCTCCCGAACCGTTTTTTGTGCCACGTTGCAAATTTTTTTCCCAACTCGGCCGAGTCAGTTCCGAGCCGGCACAGACATGTATTTGAATTTTGTAGGTACTATTCATGCTATAGATGAAAATCTATGTTTGAAATCAATGAATTTGTATCATTAATTAGAATTTGTGTAAGAAATATCTAATTTTTAATATATATATATATATATATAAATAAAAATAATAAAAAATCCTACGTGTCCTGTTCCAGGGGGTCAACGTGTCTGAATCCGTCACTCGAATACACGTATCCTACGAATCCCAAATCCCTGTGTCAAGTGACTTAGCTCAAGATATATTGTGATGTTAGTGATATTTTCATGATATTTGCAGCGTTGTTTTCCATGACTCTCAACAGACCTCAGAATTTCTCAAAATTGTCCTTGCTAAGTGCTTTAGTAAAAATATTTGCTACCTAATACTATGACCTGCAAAAAGACCAATTCTATCTCTTTGTTCTAAAACTATTGTCTAATTAGCGATAATGAGCTTCTACATGCTTTATATTTGAGTGGGAAAATGGATTTTTTGTCCTCTTGATTGAACCTTGATTAGCACGCAGTAAAATTGTTGGTTGCATCTGTTGAAGTTTCAAATCACATAAAATTCTATGTTGGCACACTGCTACACAAGTTGCTCCAACTGTTGTTTTCTACTCTACTTCTATTGATGAAAGGGCTACTTAAATTTGCTTCTTACTTGTCCATGAAATTACTCCATTACAAAAATTTAAGGGAATAACTTGGTGTTGACTTTCTTTAATCTACATCAAATACCTAGTATACCTCTAAAAAACCATTCAACCTAAAGCTTCATTCTTCTCAAATACAATACCAAATTGTAATGTGCCTTTGATATACATAAGCACTTTGTTAGCTACATTCCAATATGTCTCCTCCGGAGGCTTTTAAAACCTTAACAACAGACCAACCACAAAGTTTATGTATAATCTAGTTATTATTTGATATATCAATCTTTCTACATGTTTATGATATATATCTCACTAATAGCCTCAAATTTATCATTATTTGAAAGCTTCAAGTTTACCCCCATTGGTATTCTTCTCGAATTAGAATCTTCCATGCTAAACTGTCAACACCACAAAGCATATTTTGCTTGTGGAATGAAAATTTTGTGTTTCTGTTACTAGAAGTCAATTCCCAAACAATAATGTAATAACTGAATTCAGAATTCTGTGATCCATATCTTAATTGTTCATAAATCTTTCGGAGATAATCACATAGAGAAAGTTTTGTCGACGTGTTTCGAACCATCTAGTTTGGTTCATCGTCAAGACAAGATGGAGAATCAGATCTGGGTATCAGATTAAATAAGTAGGGTGATAGTCGCAATTATCAGATTAAATAATGTAATAGTCTCAACCCTGTCATTTCAAATGATTTGCAAATATTATCATTTGCTTCATGAATTAACCCAATACGATAATTTGAAAAAGAATTAACTCAATATTGTTACCAATAAATATTAAATCATCAACATTTATAACCAAAATTATAATCTCTTCTCCTTTTACTTAAATGTTCAAGTTAGGCGAGAATTGCCTCCCTTGAAACCACTTGAACTGAGAAATTGATCAATATTTTCATCCTGAACTTGAGGGATTTGTTTTAATCCAAACAATGTCTTTACCAACTTACATATCAAATTTACATCTCCTTCAACTACAAATCCCCATTTAAAAATGCTCAAGTTTAACATCCATCTAATGTCCCTTCCATCTAAATTGTGTTCAACAAAATTCGAATTCTAATCAACTGCCATTTGAGCAAAAGTCTCCTCGTAATCTATAACTTGTTATGTATATCCCTTTGCAACTAACCTAACCTTATTAATAGAACCAGCTGCTTTGAATTTTGTTGAAATTGTAGCAAGAAAACGCTTCATTTGCCTTGTGCCTTAGTCAAATGGAGAAAATTCGATTTTCCACATCAACAAGATGACTAGGATTGCAGTTAGCTAGAATGACATGGCCTTGTCTACTATTTAAGTTAGTAAATTCGAGTTTGTAGGCTATGTTACCCACCATTTTGTGGGTGATATCCCTAGGAAAAAAAAATCTCCAAGATGGTCCTCAATTGGCAGCCCCTTGCAGCCACCAACTTGCTCAGTGTGCCATTTCTCTGCCACCTGAGTCAGCCATGTGGTCTCTCACCCATCTGCCATGATCGTATGTTTGAAGGTGGGCCTCCCGAACCTAAACGTATGCCTTGTCATTTGGTAATTAAGTATTATAGTTCGCTTATCATGGACACGTATGGGCATGGATTAATGGGGAGATTCGGTAGAAAAATGGGCTAGGTTTGTGCTCTTGTCCCCTAGACCCCTTTCAGATATTAAGGTTGGATTCTAGTCCCGTGGGATCTCTTTTACTGGCCATTTGACTTTAGGGAAGGTATTTCATGGGAAATTCTGATTTTAGTTGAGTGATCTCGCTCCCTCATCCACATATATTTTCCCCTTCCCGCTCATTATAACCCCATTCATCATTTCTCCCACCTGTGTCCACATTCTTCCACTAGGTCCACATACTACTAGCTCTCCCCTTCCCCTTGCCCCACCTTGGGTCGGGCCTAGAATGATGCCCTAGAGGTTGATGCAACTAAAAATAAAAGTAAAAGCATAATTGGCCACACTCAACACGAAATGTACCACAAAATGCATAAAAATGGTCGGGATAAACACAATTAGCACGCGGGCAAAAGGTAATACACGAGCTCTACCCCATAATCATCGCCATCACCCATGATTGTCCCAATCCCTGGTGGACAATGAACTACCCTACCTTAAAAGGGGGTATCCACTACTATATCTTACACATCATGCTCTTACCCCTTCAACCCTGAGTAGTTAATTAACGAAAAATCATAAAAGGAAAAAGGTATATAAATAAGGGTGGAAAAATCAAGTTCGGAGCACCTCATGTACCATGATTACTCCCTCTTATACATTATATACCCAAGTCTGGGTTTCCCTTTTACTAGCTACCCTCGTACCCCAGCATGTGGCCCAGGGTTGCCCCTTTTCTTTTCCTACTCCATACATCTTTTTACCACATGCCACCACCTTTTAAAGGATGTACCTTGGACATATTATCCCCTTTAAAAGTAGAAACCACCTAATGGGATACTTGGTTAACCCCATTTGGAGCTTGGAGGCATTAGCACATGCCAAAGCCTGTTATAGAAGGACAGACCATTATGAAGTCCCCACTTGTTGTCCATGGTTTGTAAGCTCTTTTACTCGATATCCTTGATGACTTGTTGTACTGGAAGGCTAGGGGATGCATTGGATCTTATGCAGAATTGCAACTGGTCTTCATCTTGGGTTTGGCCTCCCTATATGGGGTCCTAACCCTCCAAAAGGCTACATTGGCACTTGTAGGGTTTTTGTTGAGAGCCATGGGCCTCTACAGTAGTAGACATCACTCCATGGATCCCCAGACAAGTTCACAGATTGCTCGAGATTCACATATTGGACAAGGAATATGCACCTAGTTCACCTTTGCCCAGCCAACCCCACAATTATACCATGCAATTGGCAGATCACCCAGGACTTGTATGTTTATGTGGCATCACTTACACCATCATCTGAGCCCTTACAGATGGTATACATGCATCTTCGACTTACTTGGAGACCCATGAGGTAACGTGGGTGCCCTTACAGCCATTTGGAGCACCACAGGTTTATTATGTGGAGAACAAAGGGCCAACCCTTGTCCATTACTTTTGGGAGTCCAACTTATCATTTTGGCACGTATGGACTTCATTAGGCCTCTTCGAGAGCCCAACGACATGCATCATTGATTATTCGACCTCTTGGGAGTCTTATTATTTTATTTATAAGCTATTTTGGTGGGCTTGTCACCAATAGATAGTTATTTACACATTATTTTAGTTGATGGGCTAATGTCGACTAAAATTAAGTAATTTGAACTCCTAATGAGTGTATAAATAGGAGAGACATGAATTCATTTGTATCATCAATTTGGATTGGATCATTCTCTCTATTGAGAATTTCGCATTTCTTTCTTGGAGGACAAATTGGAGCATGAATAAATTTTGATGCTTGGATTGGATTTTCTTATCTTATAGCTTCTTTATTGGCAAATGTATTGATGGTTGGCTCTTACATTTAAGTACAACTTTGATGCTACTTTATTTTACTATCACATACATTGATCATGGGATTTTCGCTATTTTAGGGCTAATTGTTGCATGATTTACTACTTCATTATAGAATTATGTTTCTAATAGCATCTATGTATGGGCCATGTTTGTTGAATGAATTGTCCTATAGATCGATGTTAACTTGATAAGCCATCTTCATTTGCAAGTGTAATGTTCCTAAATAGGAATACAAGTGATATAAAGCAAATAATTTGTGCAGCAAAATATAAAAACGAAATACACATTAAACACCCATAAAAATGTTGCAAATATGGAACTACTGAGACATTTTATTACTGTTTTGAGGACAAATTAGAAATGATAATAGAATGGTGCACCTGGGCTTGTCTCAGTGGCCAAGCATGACCAAACCCAGGTGAGAAAATGGTTGATCCGATGACTGCTCCAACTGCTGCACCAATCTGCACTTTGTTGCCTAGAAAATTGTCTTTCTGCTGAACTTCGAATGGCTGAAAGGTCCAAGAAATGGCCCCAAAGTGATGGTTAACCCCTACTATGAATCCCCTGACTCCTCGGATGGGCCCCTGGGCTATGGCACCTGCGACTAAGCTCCATAAAATGTTGGACTGGCCCTCTACACTGTCCCCAAGCCCACTAATTCAAACTGTTGGGATACTGGCTCTGTTGGCTCCAAAACTCACAAGGAATGTTGGCCTACTACTACTCTCCCAATCTTCTAATTCTCCCGGTAAATGGTTGATCACTAATAGTTCCCACTCCTCTTGTTTATTCTCTAGCTAGACAGAAATACGCACTCCCTATTTGTGGTTGACTGAGAATGTTGCAACACACTCCTGGATCTCCTAAAATAACTATGGAACTGTCTCCCTAGGGCAGGCACGGAAGGTCCCCCGAAAGAAAGGTTTGAATCTCCTGCTTGAGAGATTCGTGGCTAAACAACCAGTTGACTCAGCTAAACAACAAAGCGAACAGTCAAGTAATTTTGTCTGCAATTTTGTCTGCAAGGTGTAAGAATGAATCCAAATGAGAGCTTATTCCTCCTTATAACTCCTTGGACCTTCCTTACCTTAGGTGGGCCCCTCCATCCAGCGATTCAACTTCCCTCCAAGCCATTTGAATGGCCCAATCTGAATTCTCATGTGGGTGGCCCCCACATTCCACTAGCAATCAAATAAAGTTGAATTGCCTCCAAAGTCCCAAAGTCAAAAATGTTGGGTTCTCTTCCTCAGCCAAAATTATGCAAAATTGTGTAGCAACACCCTGTTACAAATGTATTTGAGAAGGGACATGACAGTCATCCCCTCCCAAATGTTGCTTGCCCTCAAGCAACCTCAAAGTTGGGTGCTCCAAAATGTGCTCACCCTCCCAGGTGGCATCCTCAACTGGCAAGTTCTTCCAATGCACCAAGAACTCCTGGATGGTCCTGCTCCTCAGTTTCCTTTCCCTACTCTCCAAGATGGCCTCAGGTTCCAAAACCAAGTGGCCCTCATTATCCAGTGGGTGTAAATTACCTGTTGTTGTCACCTATTGTACCATCACCTTTCTAAGAAATGAGACATGAAATACATTGTGGATCCTACTCCCTTGAGATAACTCTAGCTCATAGGCCACCTCTCCCACTCGTCTAACCACCCGGTAGGGCCCATAGAAATGTGGCCGTAGCTTCTCAGCCCCCTTTTGCTCAGCGTGGACTACCTCTAAGGCTTTAGTCGGAGGTACACCAAGTCCCTCTCCTCGAAATGCCTCTTTGTCCCGTGTTGGTCTACGTACACCTGCTGATTTTGGGTTGTCACCAAGTTATCCTTGAGAGCCTTGAGGATGCCTCGGCTCTATTGTGTGAAAATTTCTAACACGAAATTCTACTACAGTAACTGATTTATTTCTCTTACTTATTTTTCACAATAAGTTATTTAGAAAACCCCTTAGTAAACATTAAAATAAATTCTACTACAGTTAGCACATAATAGCATAGAGAAAAATAACAGTGATATACAAGCACAAGTATCAATCACATCAACACAGTTAGTTTTGGACAATTGTCCCCGGAAAAACACAATACGGGAAAACTGGTGCAGTAGATAAGGGTTTATTTATTAATCTTCAGCAACAATCTCTTTACAAAGAAAGATTCTACAAAATATTGAGACACTTCTGAGAGAAACACCTGAGACAATTTTTCTGCTCCTCTTGGAGAAGTTCCGACACCCTTGAGACCCTCTACCCTCCTTTACGTCACTTCTGCATCACTTTTGCGTCAGCCTGCATGAGGATTGTTTCTCCAACTGCATTGTCTCACTGATCTTCCCTTTGTGATGTCTCTCAGATGCTCTGCGTCACCTCTCTGACTGATGTTGATACCCTCCTCTTCCTTCACCCTACTACTCTCCCTCTAAAATCGAACTTCTCCTTGAGAATCAATTTCCCTTAGGTTACTGAGTATTTGCCCGATGTGTCTCCAAATGACTCTTAAGTCTTCTCTTATACTTTTCCTGTTGATGAATCAACGGCCGAGATTAAGTCTCTAAACAACGGCTAAAAGATTAAAACAAACTTGATCCTTAGAAGCTTCTCACCCATATCTTTTTATAATACCCATTAATATTTTTATTTTGCTAAGTTTAGACTTAGGAACCCCATTAAAAATATTAATTATTTTAATAACTCATCAACCAGGTGGAATTTCTCCAAACGATTTTTGGGAATTGGAGATCTCGTGTATTCTAGCCCCTCCACAAAATTTCGGAGCTAGATCACATCCAATGCAACCCAAAATCAACACTCCCTCTTAGCGAGGAATGTGCTCTAGCAATGGTTCCCAATAGAGGCATCACACTGATCCACGGCATCGGTTCTCTGCACTGCTGATGCTCGTCCTGCTGCCCTTCATCTACTGCGTTGTTGCACCCTGTGCTGCTACCCATGACATTGCAACTATCACTGCCACATCTGTATTGCAGCTCCCTCTCAAAATGTTGCATCATGCTGCCCACTGCTAACTGTTGCACTGCAACTCCCTATACTATCCACTTCTACTACTGAAACGGATTCTTAACCATCCCCCTCTTCTCCCAGAAGTAAACGAACTTTGTTCTTCCTAGAGCCTTGGTGAGAATGCCTGGCCCCTGTTCTCCTATTGGGGTGTACCTCAATTGTACAGCCCCTCGTTGGACATAGTCTCTGATAAAGTGACCCCTGATGTCAACATGCTTCGACCGATCATGAAAAACTGGATTCTCAGAGAGCTTGATGCAACTCTGGTAATCACACAAAATATTGGTCGCTTCCATCCTTCCCCTGAATAGATTCACAATCAATTTCCTAGCCATATGGCCCCATATATTCAGCTTCAACTAAGCTCAGAGCTATGGATTTTTGTTTCCTACTACACGAGAAGGTCATTCCCGATCCAATGTTGACACAGTACCTAGTGGTACTTTTCCGATCTACCGAACTTCCAGCCCAATCTACATCCATGAACCCACTCACCCTGATGTCATTGCCTTGGGTGTACATTAGTCCATGCTCAATTGTTCCTCGTATATATCTGAGAACATGCTTGGTTGTTGCCTAGTGCACTTTCTTTGGTTCCAACATGAACTGACTGAGGGTGTTGACAACATAACAAATGTTTGGTCTGGTATTGACCAGATACGTCAAGGACCCTATGAGTTGTCTGTACAAGGTGGGATCAACTTCTTTATCTTCGAATGCATCAATGTTCTTCCAGTTGGTAATCATTGGAGTAGCCATACGTCTACAGTCTTGAATTCTAAACCTTTTCAAAATCTCTATAGCGTATCTCCCTTGTCCAAGGAAAAGCCCACCTTTCTACTGCCAAACTTCCCATCCCATGCATTCATCCCAAATCCTTCATGTCGAATTTTGTAGCTAGTTTTTCCTTGCAATCTTTGATGAGCCCGGATGAGCCCGTCAGAAAAAGATCATCCACATATAACACCAAGATTAGAGGCTCATTCTCTACAACCAAATAGTAGATGTTAGGATCTGCATCACTCTTGAGGAATCCCATCTTCTGCAAGTAACCATCAATTCGACCATACCATGCTCTAGGTGCTTGTTTAAGCCCATACAAGGCTTTCTTCAACCTGCATACATGAGATTTCCTCTCATGTGTCTCAAAACCCTCTGGTTGTTCAATGTATACTTCTTCTTCTATCACCCCATTCAAGAACGTCGTCTTGAAATCCATCTAGTAAATCTCCCACCCCATCTGTGTTGCAAGGGGTATCACGGATCTAATAGAAGTATACCTAGCTACTGAGGCGAAAGTTTCTTCGTAGTCTATCCCTTCCTTCTGAGCATACCCCTTAGCCACAAACCTGGCTTTGTATTTTTCCACACTACCATCTGCAGCGTATTTGACTTTGTAGATCCATCTCAAACCTACAACTGACCTGTCTTGAGGCCTAGATACCACTTACGAGACATCATTGACCATTATAGAATTGTATTCCTCCACCATATCATCTACCCATACTTGATGTTGAATGGCCTACTGAAAACTAGAGGGTTCTCCAACCTGAGCCACCAAGGCTTGGTATCTGACTGGTTGTCTATGCTCCCTTTTCTCGTTCCTGGGCGCACCGACAAAATCCTTTGCATCTCGTAGTATCTGTCGAAGTTCCTGGCTCGTTCTTCCACTGGTACTAGGTATATCTATCTGCTCCTCCTCTTCCTGAGACTCCACCTGTTGTGATATCTTTGGAGTTTTGCCTTTAGGAGAAATATTGGTGCTAGTTTATGTTGGTCGAAGTGGTTGGACCAATGGATCATCCTTTGATTACTCTTCGGAAGGCATTTCTCAGGATTCCCTGAAAGCTCTGTCCTCCATGAACTTTACATCCCGTCGAATTACGATCTTCATATTCCGGAAGATATACTCTATATGCCTTAACATTCTCGCTATATCCCACAAGATATCCTTTCGTCGTATTCTGATCCAATTTCTTCCTCTTTTCTTCGTGTATTTGGCAGTATGCCAAACTCCCAAATATCCTGAAATAACTCACCTCAGGCTTCTCACCAATGAAGACACACTCCAAAGTAATCTTACCTAATGCCCTGTGAGGAATCCTGTTCTAGACATAAACAACCGTGTTGCATGCTTCTACC
Source organism: Pinus taeda (assembly GCA_000404065.3). Classification (NCBI taxonomy): domain Eukaryota; kingdom Viridiplantae; phylum Streptophyta; class Pinopsida; order Pinales; family Pinaceae; genus Pinus; species Pinus taeda. The sequence continues at coordinate 71,845 of APFE031425718.1, read as the reverse complement.
CATAGAAACTTGGCCATATCCTAATCATACAACATCGCCCTGGCTGCTTCAACAATAGTCTTGTTCTTCCTTTCTGCTACTCCATTTTGCTACGGATTATAGGGAGTTGTCCACTCTCTTTTGATGCCTTCCCTTGCGCAAAAATCAATGAAGTCCTTGTCGATGTATTCTCCACCATTGTCTAAGCACAATATCTTTATCCTCTTTCCTGTCAGATTCTCAACTAGACCCTTAAAATCTTTGAATCGACCAAAAACCTCATCCTCAGTTTTTAGAAAGTAGATCCAAGTCTTTTTGGAATGGTCATCAATGAAGGTGACGAAGTATTCGGCACCACTAAGAGCTTTTGTGGACATGGATCCACAGATATCTGAGTGTATCAATCCTAGAACATTCTTAGCCCTATTGTTACTTCTGGAAAATGTTGCTTTGGCGTACTTGCCTAGTGCGCACCCTCTGCATACATCATCTCGTTTTGTATTCAACTTTGGAAATCTTGTTATTGTTCTTCCGAGAATTATTAGAGCCCCATGGTGTAAGTGCCCCATCCTCCTGTGTCATAGTTCATTCAAATCATTTTCCCCACTACTGCCTATCAATGCCATTGGAGATTCTAGCTGTAATTTATACAACCTGTTACTTTTGACTCCAATCTGGGCCTTCTTTTCCCAACTCAGGTGTTTGACATATACTTTCTCCTTAATGAAGAAAACATCATAGCCCTTGTTTTGAAGTTGAGATATAGAGAGGAAATTCATCCCCAATACCTGGCACATGCAGCATATTGGTTGCTCGAAGCCGATCCCATGTTCTGTTTGAAAGACTACAGTACCTCTTCCTACGGGGGTACATTTTGACTTATTTCCCATGGTGATCTGGAAGTTAATCCTTTCTTCTTGATAATTTGAAAAACATTATCGTATTCCTGTCATGTGCCAGGAAGCTCCACTATCTATATACCTAATCTCGCTAAGCAAGCAACTTCTTCTTCCAGTCTGAAAGCCAACATAGAATAATCATGATCCATGTTGGTAGTGCTCTCTTCTTTCTTTGGAGATCTGCGTGAGTCCTTCTGAGTTGATGCCCCGACACCATGCTCATAGGAGATTCTTTAATCTTGTTGCCCGATATCTGCTCTAATACCATGTAAAAATTTCTAACACGGAACTCTACTGCAGTAATTGATTTATTTCTGCTACTTATTTTTCACAATAAGTTATTTACAAAACCCTTAAGTAAACATTAAAATAAATTCTACTACAATTAGCACATAATAGCATAGAGAAAAATAACAGTGATATACAAGCACAAGAATCAATCACATCAACACAGTTATTTTTGGACAATTGTCCCCGGAAAAACCCAACGCGGGAAAATCGGTGCAGCAAATGAGGGTCTATTTATTAATCTTCAGCGACAATCTCTTTACAAAAAAAGGTTCTACAAAATACTGAGACACTTCTAAGAGAAGACAATTTTTTCTCTCCTCCTGGAGAAGTTTTGACACCCTTGAGACCCTCTACCCTCTTCTGCATCATTTTTGCGTCAGCCTACGTGAGGACTACGTCTCCAGCTGCGTTGTGTCACTGATCTTCCCTCTGCGTTGTCTCTTAGATGCTCTATGTCACCTCTCTGATAGATATTGATACCCTCCTCTTCCTTCACCCTGCTACTCTCCCTCTGAAATCGAACTTCTCCTTGAGAATCGATTTCCCTCGAGTTACAGAGTATTTGCCCGGTGTGTCTCCAAATGACTCTCAAGTCTTCTCTTATACTTTTCCTGTTGATGAATCAACGGCCGAGATTAACACCCTAATCAACAGCTAAAATTAAAACAGACTTGATCCTCGTCTCTTAGAAGCTTCACACCCATATCTTTATTAATACCCATTAATATTTTTATTTTCCTAAGTTTAGACTTAGGAACCCCATTAAAAATATTAATTATTTAAATAACTCATCATCCGAGTGGAATTTCTCCAAACGATTTCTGGGCCTTGGAGATCTCATGTATTCTAGCCCCTCCACCAAATTTCGGAGCTAGATCACATCCAATGCTACCAAAATCAACATCTTGGACCCAATTTTTGGCCTTTGGGGCCCGACTATCTCCAAAAACAATGTCAACAAAAGATAATGCATCATACCCATATAAAGCACGGAAAGGGGTCATACTAATGGACATGTGGTGAGTGGTGTTGTAGCAGTACTCGCCCAGATGCAACGACCGAATCCAAGCCCTCTGCTGACTGGTCATGTAGTTCCTCAGGTACCCCTCCAGCCACTGATTAACCCTCTTAGTCTGGCCATTTGTCTAAGGATGGCAGTTGGTGCTAGGAGTGAGCTTGGTCCCTACCAATCTGAAAAGTTCCTACCCAAAGCCTCCCATGAACCTGTTGTCCCTTTCACTCACAGTGTTCATGGGGAACTCGTGCAACCTTAAAATCTCCCGAAAGAACAGTTATGCACCCTGTGCAACTGTGTATCTGGTGGGGATGGTGAAAAAGTGGGCATATTTGGTCAATCTGTCGACCACTACGTAGATGCAGTCTTTCCCTTGCACTGTTGGGAGCCCTATGATGAAATCCATATCGCTACTTTCCCATTTCCCCTAGGGGATGGGAAGTGGTTGTAGCAATCCTTCATGGTGGATCAGCTCCCCCTTGTTCCTCTGACATGCCTAACACTCCATTACGTAATTCAACACGTCCCCCTTGAGGCCCTTCCACGTGAATCATTCCTTGACTGCCATATATGTTATCCGAAACCCCTGGTGCCCGAATAATGGTGATTCATGTGCTACCTAGAGCACCCTCTCTCACAACTACGAGTTGGGTACTAGGAAAATGTGCCCCTTATAATAGATGACCTCATCCCTCACTCGGTAACGCTCATCTACATGGGTACCCTCCAAGACCTCGCATGCCCTCTTGTCCTTGGAGTACTCCACCAATAGTTGAGCCTTCCAATCATGGCAGATGCTCATCAGGGATAACCCAGCTGGTCTTCAAGATAGAGCATTGGCCACCACATTGTGCTTTCCCCACACATACTCTATGTCAAAGTCATACGCTTGCACCTTGCTAACCCATCTCCACTCCCTGTCATTGAGGCCCTACTACCCCATGAAGTGACGAAGACTGTTATGCTCAATCTTCACTCGAAACCTGTTGCCCACCAAGTACTCTCGAAATTTGGCCAATGTATGCATGATGGCCAGCATCTCTTTGTCATAGATGGAATATGACAGCTCATGTGGTAGGAGCTTCCAACTCTCGAAAGTAATGGGATGCCCCTCTTGTGACAAAACTACTCCAACTTCCACCCCGGATGCATCACACTCCACAGTGAAGGGATGGGAAAAATCCCGAAGTGCCAAGACCGGGCAACTGCTCATCACCTCCTTAAGGCGATCGAAGGCAACATGTGCTCCATCAATCCATGCGAAAGCCCCTCTTGGTCAAATCAGTCAAGGGTGTTGCTAGTTGTGAGAACCCCTTGACAAACTTCCTGTAGTAGGTGCAAATGCCCAATAAGCCCCTCAGGGCAGTCACATCTCGGGGTACTAACCAATCTCGGATGGCCCATATCTTCTCCTCATGGACCTTCACCCCATCAGCATTGATGATATGCCCTAGGTAGAGCATCTCTATCAAACCAAACTCGCACTTGGATAGCTTGGCATAAAATTGCTGCTCCTCTAGGATTAGTACCTCCTCCAAATGTTGGAGATGCTCCTCCCATGTCCGGCTATAAATCAGAATGTCATCGAAGAAAACCAACACGAACCTCCTCAACTGTCCCCGGAATACATGGTTCATCCATGACTAGAAAGTGGTTGGAGCGTTGGTCAACCCAAATGGCATGACAACGAACTCGAAGTGCCCATAGTGGCACCAGAAAGTTGTCTTAGGGGTATCCTGATCGCTCACCCTATTCTAGTGGTACCCTGAACGCAGATCGATCTTAGAATAGTACTTGTCTCCTCTAAGCTCATCCATTAGCTCATCTATGCGGGGAATGGGGTATTGGTTCTTCAGTGTCTTCCGGTTGAGGGCCTGGTAGTCAATGCACATACGAAGGGTTCCATCCTTCTTCTTCACCAAAACTATTGAAGAAGCGAAGGCACTGGAACTTGGCCTGATATGGCCCAATGTTAACAACTCCTGAAAGGCCTTCTCTATCTCGTCCTTATGGGCCACCATGGGATGCCTATAAGGGGTGGTGATCACTGCTTGCACACCTGGCTCCAACTCCATAATGTGCTCAAATCCCCTGTCAAGTGGCTACCCTGGTGGAATGTCCCCAAACACAACTGCGTATCTGTCCAACAAAGCCTGTATGTCTGGTGGTGGTGGTGGTTAAAACTGTCCCCCAGCGTCTGAAATCCTCAGCTCTACTGCCCATGCGATGTCCCCATGTCACAGATCTGCCTCCATCCTGTGGGTCGAGACTGTATGTGGTGGATAAGACTGCATGCCTCTCAAAACTACTAGTTTGCCATCTGGCCCAATGAACTCCATCTCTGGCTTCCTCCAATCTGTCATGACTCGCCCAAGGGAATACAGCCACTGGACACCCATCACCACGTTGGTGTCTGGCACATCGACCACAAAGAAATGGTTCGTCATCGAGTAGTTCCCCACAGCCATTGTCAAGGAAGGCACATAACGAGTGCATTGTATGGTATGGTCACATGGTACTAGGACCGAAAAGCCCTCGAACTCAGTCGTGGTGAGGCCCCTCCTCTGAACCAACTGGGCATCTATGATATTGTGGGTAGCCCCACTGTCAACTAGGACTGATACCCTCTGCGCCTGTACAGTGCCTCTGATCCTCGGTGTCAAAAATTTGGGAATCCCGCATAAGGAAGCAATTACTCCCCCGGATGGGACAAGGGATGCCCCTCCCTATGGAGGTGGTGGTGGTGGCCCTCTATCTATCGGACTCTCACCATCTCCCACACCATACTCTTGCTCCAGCTCGTCCTCCTGGTCACTATCAGAAAAACCCTTAATATAGTGTGCTCTACCGGCAGTGCACCGATGGCCTAATGCCCAAGGCTCCTTGCATGTGAAGCACAAATTCCTCCTCCTGAGGTCCTTTCGTGTCTCATCATCTAGTTGACCCTGCCCCTGTGTGGTCCTCTAAGGAGGGGGTCTAGTCTCATGCCCCTTTTGTGGAAAAGGGGTCCATCCAGGAAAAGGTGCTCTAGTCTTGGGGATGACCCCCTGTACATCTCTGGTGCACAAAATTGCTTCCTATAGCATGGAGGGTCTGCGTGACTTCACCAGTCCATGCAGGGGCTCAAGTAAGCCCTCAATGAAGGTGTACACCCTCCAAGCCTCTGATAGATCCGGAACCATCACTTATACTCCCAAAAATTTTGAGATGCACTGCTCCGGGCTACCTGTTTGGCGCAGTTGGGTCAGCTCTCTGAAATGGGCCTCTAGATCTCTCTAGTCAAAATGCTCCACCACCCTCCTGGTGAAGTCCTCATAAGAAGCCACACTGGCATGCCCTAGGGTGGCCAAGCCATGAAACCACTAGCCATGGGATTCCCCCTCCATGTGCAGCACGACCATCTTGATGGCTTCCTTTTCTGTCATCCGATTGATTTGGAAGTAGGTGTCCATCTTCTCAACCCAAGCCCTAGTTGTGCACTTGGCAGTGCCATCGAAAGTAGGGAAGTACATCCTCCCTATGGTCCTCTGCAACTCGTAGTTCTGGGTTCCCTGTCCTCCATAACCCTTGTTCTTCTCACTCTGCTTGAGCTTGCAGAAATCTCTGAAAGAGAGTGCCTCCCTAAAGTCAGCATCCATAGACTGCCACTCTCTGAAATAGTCTCCCATCTAAATGGGTTCTTCACTCCTTGCAGGTTCGATTTATGCCATTGGTACAAAAGAAGGCAATGTGGCCCGAGTTCGCCCACTAGCTGATGGGTGTTGTGTTGTTGGTGAGGAATGATCGAATGGCTGAGAGGCCCCAAAAGTGTCTCCAAACAGAAACCCTCTAAGAGTGGTCCTCTGTTTGTTCTGCGACTTGATCTCTTCCAGCATACCTTTTTGACCCTTGGCTAAGTCGTTCAGGGCTCTCAGGAGGCTTTCAAAAGCCATCTCTTCCCTGCTCTTGGGTTCCACCATGTCCTCCTCTTCTACCACTACTTTCCCTCTATCCTCCATGTCTAGAGTAATCTCCAGCTCTCTTTCTCTGCTCCGATACCTCTGCCTTCGGTAGGTGATGTTCTGTTGGTCCCCTTCTCTCATAGGAGACAATCCCCACAGTTGAGCCAAGAACTAGGCTTTGATACCACTATAATCTTCCTAAATAGGAATACAAGTGACATAAAGCAAATAATCTGTGCAGCAAAATATAAAAACGAAATACACATTAAACACCCATGGAAATGCTCCAAATATGGAGCTGCTAAGCCATTTTATTATTGTTTTGAGGGAAAAATACAAATGATAATAGAATGGTGCACCTAGGCTTGTCTCAGTGGACAAGCATGACCAAACCCAGGTGAGAAAATGGTTGATCCGATGATTGCTCCAATTGTTGCACCAATATGCATTATGCTGCCCAGAAAACTACCTTTTGGTTGAACTTCGAATGGCTAAAAGGTCCACTTCCTATGCCCATAAAATTATATGCTTTTAGCCACTGACTCCTTGGACTAAACCCAGAAAAACCCACGAAGGATTTTGGCTAGTTTAGACTTTTGAAATTCGACCCCCTTGGAACCCAACTTCAGCTACAACTGCGAAACTCGGCCTGCTGGAATCTACCTGTAAATCCTCCAAGAAATGGCCCCAAAGTGTTGGGCTGACCCCTACTATCAATCCCCTGACTCCCAGGATGGGCTCCCGGCCTATGGCACCTGCTCCTAAGCTCCACTAAAATGCTAAACTGGCCCTCTGCGCTGTCCCCAAGCCCAGTAATTCGAACTGCTGGGATACTGGCTCTGTTGGCTCGAAAACTCACAAGGAATGTTGGCCTACTACTACTCTCCCAATCCTCTAACTCTCTTGGCAAATGGCTTATCACTGATAGCTCCCACTCCTCCTGCGTATTCTCCAGCTAGCCAGTAATATGCACTCCCTATTTGTGGTTGACTGAGAATGATGCAACAAACTCCTGGATCTCCTGAAATAAAAATGGAGCTGCCTCCCTAGGGCGGGCACAGAAGGTACCCTGAAGGAAAGGTTGAATCTCCCAATTGAGAGATTCGTGGCTAAACAATCAGTTGACTTAGCTAAACAGCAGAGCGAACAATCAAGTAATTTTGTTTGCAAGGTGTAGGAATGAATCCAAATGAGAGGTTCTTCCTCCTTACAACTCCTTGGCCCTTCCTTGCCTCATGTGGGCCCCTCCATCCAGCTATTTGACTTCCCTCCAAGCCATTTGAATGTCCTTGTCCGAATTCTCATGTGGTTGGCCCCCACATTCCACTAGCATCGAAAGAAAGTCGAATTGCCTCCTAAGTCCCTAAGTCGAAAATGTTGGGTTCTCTTCCTTAGCCAAAATTGTGCAAAATTGTGTAGCAACACCTTGTTATAAATGTATTTGAGAAGGGACATGGCAGCAAGCAAAGTATAAACGCTTTAAGGTCAAGACGAATTTGTTCTTAGAGCCTCCTTGGGCTAGAAACGAGATCCTTCTTCATAATTCTTCTGACTCCATATCCCCAAGAGAAATTAGGCACTGGTCCACCATAAGGTGATCACCTTAAACCTTTTTCTTTACCTTTTTCCCCTCTTTCTAGGTCTATCCGCGTTGGGCCACCTAGGGCATCACTTTCTTGACAAAGTAGCTACAGAAAAAGTTCGATCTCCTAACCTCTACTGCGTCAGTGTGTCCTCAAGGTCTCCTCCAAATTTGAAGAAATTTCGACGGTGGGATTGTGAGATATCCCAAGCCCTAGCTCCAAGATCAAACTTTGCCCTAGTGTTCCCTAGGCTAGTACCTCATAGGATCAAATTGACTCCTTTAAGTGAAAATTCTTGTTTTGATCATTTCCCCTTCCTTGTCTAGGTTAAGATCAGCATTGGTTGCTAAACTCCCTCCCCTTAACCTAGGCTGGGTCCACTTAGTCCCGTGTGGTCCCATATCTTTGAAAAGCCAAGTCTTCAAGAACCACTTGGGATACCAAGTTCAATAAGGATTTCAGGGATTGGAAAACTCCTTTACAAGTCATAGCCCCTCAACCTAGCCCTTAAATCCTCACCTCCTCCTAGAAAGCTTTGTACCTTGCTTAAAGAGCGAGCAAGCTCCATTCTTGACCTCTTAGGAAAAGGATCATTAAGGTCACTTCACATTCATTTGTTGATTCATCCTTCACAAGTGACTTTCCATATATTGGGTCTCCTCCCATCGATGAAAGTCTGTAAAGAGTCCATTGTTGCCCTCGATCTAGTAGTTGTCCCTTAAACTTTAAAGAGTCCCTTTTAGGCCCCCTGCTAGTCTGAGAGGTAACATTTTGGCATCGTTGTCAGGGACACGAAAAGTTTGTTTTGTTCCCCATACGACATATTGACACATCATTATTGGCGACTCCATTGGAAGAACGAATCCCTAGTTCTTCATTGATCTCTAAAGTCAATGCTTGTAGGATGAAGCAAGCATTTGTCAAGGAAATTTCATTTACCTTGGCGACTCCCATGTCATTAAGGACCCAGCAACATGTTGACCACATATATTCCCCCATAAAAGTGACAGGGATCCCGCAGTATCCCTCATTAGAATGCATGAAGAATATGCCAATGTTCGATGGGGATCCACATTCCGCAACCAATCACACTGTAAGGTTCATAAGGTATCTTTCAAAGCAAAATATAACTCAACCTTGTGCCCAAATGAAATTATTTATCTTATCCATTGCCCCAAATACCGATTGTCTTGAGTCATGTGAACCTAAAAGCATTCTTTCTCTTCCAATGTTGACTACACACTTCTTGCTACATGAAGGGTCGGGTTTCAAATCTCATGAAGGTATATACCAAATGTTGGGTGTGGCCCTTCGAGAGGAGGAAGTTATTGAATACAGTTTTATGCTTGACAAAGAGTGTCTTTTTTATGCATACTTTAAGGATGGTGCCAAAGGAGAGCCTCGTGAATTGGAAAGCATGTCCTCTAACGATAGTGAAGATCTCAAACCCGAGAACCTTCAGACATTGCAAGAATCGATGATGGAATATGAAAAGTCTTGGAATATGAAAAGCCTTCAGACATTATGGAATTATGTTTCTATATAGCATATCTCTATGTATTGGCCATGTTTGTTGAACGAATTGTACTAGAGATCGAAGTTAGCTTGATAAGCCATCTTCATCTGCAAGCAAAGCATAAACACTTGAAGGTCACTTTCCTTTTCTACCCTAGCATTGGAAGAAGTTGTCATAAGAGCCTCCTTGACCCAGAAACGAGATCCTTCTTCACAATTCTTCCTGACTCCATATCCCCAAAATGAATTAGGCACTGGTCCACCATAAAGTGATCACCTTAAACCTTTTTCTTTACCTTTTTCCCCTCTTTTCTAGGTCTAGCCGCAAAGGGACACCTAGGGCATCACTTTCCCGACAAAGTAGCTACAAAAAAGTTTGATCTCCTAGCCTCTACTGCGTTGGTGTGTCCTCAAGCTCTCCTCCAAATTTGAAGAAATTCAGACAGTGGGATTGTGAGATATCCCAAGCCCTAGCTCTGAGATCAAACTTTGCCATAGTGTTCCCTAGGCTAGTACCTCATAAGATCAAATTGACTCCTTTAAGTGGAAATTCTTGTTTTGATCCTTTCCCCTCTAGGTTAAGATCACCATTGGTTGCTAAACCCCTCCCCTTAACCTAGGTTGGGTCCACTTGTTCCCATGTGATCCCATATCTTTGAAAAGTCAAGTCTTTAAGAACCACCTAGGATACCAAGTTCAATAAGGATTTTAGGGATTGGGAAACGCCTTTACAAGTCATATCCCCTAAACCTAGCCCTTAAATCCTCACCTCCTCCTAGAAAGCTTTGTACCTTGCTTAAAGAGCAAGCAAAATCCATTCTTGACCTCCTTCTAGGAAATGGATCATTAAGGTCACTTCACATCCATTTGTTGATTCATCCTTCACAAGTGACTTTCCATATACCAGGTCTCCTCCCATCGGTCAAAATCCATAAAGAGTAGGGAGTCTTAGCTGAGGTGACCATGGGCTAAGTCTCCATTGTTGCCCTTAATCTAGTAGTTGTCCTTTAAGGAGTCCCTTTTAGACCCCTGCTAGTTTGAGCGATAACAAGCTAGAAGTAGAATTGTGCATAAGTTGATTGCTATGATCTAGCAATCTAGTTGAGTTATTCTTAGTTGAACTCAGTTAACTAAGATCTAGTCATTAGTTGAGTCAATTGAATGTCAATTGAGTAGTTGTCACTGTTAGTTAACTCATTGATCTCTTAGTTAACTAGTCTTCACCTAAAAATAGACCCAGTCATGCATGGAATTCAAATTGCCTAGTTGAGTGGATGGAAAAGGCACATTTGTATTTATAATTGTATATTGTTGAGTGTATAATGCTTTTGCACTAAGCAGGTGATGAATTCCTTGGGATTTGCGCAAGGAAATAGGGAATTCCCCTATTATTTAGGAGCTCAATTTCTCCTAAATTCCCCAAGGAAATAGGAGGAAGCCAGAGGCTTGAATTGGCTAAGTGTTGGCCAGAGCAGGACATTCAACAGGAGAACAGGTTTACAGTGCAGGGTGTGCTTCAGAGTTGAAGAAAGACATTGTAATAGTTTCTCATTCTCATCTGATTAATGAAAAGCAGCGGAGGGGTTTTCCCTAGTTAGGTTCCCCTGTAAAATCATTGTGTTCCGTGTGTTTTGATGGTTGCATGTCATTACATGTGTTTCTAAATTGTGATTTCCATTCCGCAGAATTGTAGAGGAAATTTGTAATCTCTTGTTTTCAGTTCAAATTTACATGGTATTAGAGCATCAAAAGTCTACATAGAAGCCTTGTTTCAGATCTTCTCTCAGCGAAATTTCGATTTGCAGAGTTTATGGTGTAAATTCTCTTCAGTGGAGGAAAAATGTCTTTCAACGAATTGAGGTTTGAGTATGCATTGGAGGGCACCTCGAATTTTTGTGCTTGGAAAGACAAGATGCAAGTTCTCCTGGATGATACTAGAATATAGGAATATACACAAACTGATATTCCAAAACCAGCAGCATCAGATGCACAAGCACTTGCTCAGTGGAAGAAAGACACAGCAAGAGCCAAGAGGATTATTCTGGAGGGTGTCAGAGATCATGTGGTTTCGAACTTGCATGGAAAGGAGACTCCTTTTGCAATGTGGAAAAATCTCACAGATCTCTTCCAGAGAAATAGTGATGCCAAGAAATTGGCATCGAGAGATAAATTCATGAGCATTCAAATGCAAAAAAACGAAACCATTCCACAATACCTCTCCAGATTCACTTAGGTTCTAGATGAACTTGGAGGAGTAGGAGAAAATGTGCCATCATTTGAACTTGTGAACTTAGCACTCCTTAGCCTTCTGAAATCTTGCACAGCTATCAAGATTCAGTTAATTGAAGAGACAAGCTACCAAATTGCCAGAGACTTTGGTCTGATTTGGTACAGGAGGAGATCAAAAAAAAAACACTAGAGATGGTGTCACATCCATTGCAGATGAGGAAGAAGATTGTGCTCTAGTTGGCAAAGAAAAGAAGGCCAAAGGCATGAAGGCCCAAGGCGAGGCAGAATCCAACCAAAACAATGCCATGAATATGGACACTATGCAACATAAGGACCTTAGCAAAATAAAATGTTTTCACTGCCATGAATATGGACACTATGCAACCAAGTGTCCGCAAAAGAAATCTAGCAAGGAGAATGCAGTAGGAGCAGGAGCAGATGCTCTAGCATCTTAACTTGAGTTAGATTTCACCCTCTTTGCTTGCATGCCAAGCACAATAAGAGGGAGTGAGTGGTACCTAGATTCTAGTGCCTCATATCATATGACAGGAAACAAGGAATTCTTCAGTAGCCTAGAGGAGAAGGATCTCAAATTGCAAACAGAATTTCGAGATGATGGGAGGTATAGTACCAAAGGATATGGTACTATCACCTTTAAGAGGGATTCAGACTGTCGTTTTCACTTCAAAAATGTAATGTACGTGCCTAGGCTGAAGAAAAAAAATTGATTTTTGTAGTTGTATTGGAGGACAGAGGTTATGATGTGGTGTTCAGTAAGGAAAATCTTTTCTAAAGCATGTTGCTACTAGACAAGTGAAACAAATTGGAGTTGGTGAAAAATATCTACAAGCTAGAGGTAGATTTCGCCATGCATTCAGCCATACCTGCAAGAGTGAGGTGGGGCGATGTAGATCCTTAGTCCCAGAGTTGCAAGATTTGGGCAGGGTCCATAGGAGAGAAGCAGTAGTTGCAGTATACTCTTCTTATGGATCATTACCAGTGTTATAGGGGCCCATATTATTCATTAGCAAAAGGATCAGTGTCAGTTGATGCAGTCAGATCTTGAGCGACAGTTGTAGGGTCATAGCAGTTAGAGACTCAAGGACAATTGCAGCTCAAAGACACAGTTGATCCAGTATTTTGGATGCTTTTTAGTTCCAGTAGTTGTAGTAGCAACAACAACAGTGAAAGGGAGTCTTGTTACAAGATATTCCTACAGAAGCAAGATTAGGGTCGTGCAAAACCCTTTTCTTGCTAAGAGGGAGTGTTGAAATTGTAACTAATAAGGCTTCATTTGACTTGTACCTTAGTCCAATGGAGAAAATTTGATTTTCCACATCAACAGGATTACTTGGATTACAGTTAGCTAGAGTGACATCACATTGTCTACTAGTTAAGTCAGTAAATTCAAGTCCGTGTGCTAGAAGTAGAGTTGTGCATCAGTTGATTGCTAAGATCTAGTAATCTAGTTGAGTTATTATTAGTTGAACTCAGTTAACTGTGCTCTAGTCATTAATTGATTCAATTGAAGGTCAGTTGAGTAGGTATGATTGTTGTTAACTAAGTAGGTGAACAATTCCTTGGGATTTGCACAAAGGAAACAGGGAATTCCCCTATTATTTAGGAGAACAATTTCTCCTTAATTGCATAAGGAAATAGGAGGAAGTTGGACGCTTGAATTGGCTAAGTGTTGGCCAAAGTAGGATGGTCAGTAGGAGAACATGTTTATAGTGCAAGGTGTGCTTCAGAGTTGAAGCAAGACATTGTAATAGTTTCTCATTCTCATCTGATTAATGAAAATTAAGTCCGTGTGCTAGAAGTAGAGTTGTGCATCAGTTGATTGCTAAGATCTAGTAATCTAGTTGAGTTATTATTAGTTGAACTCAGTTAATTGTGCTCTAGTCATTAATTGATTCAATTGAAGGTCAGTTGAGTAGGTATGATTGTTGTTAACTAAGTAGGTGAACAATTCCTTGGGATTTGCACAAAGGAAACAGGGAATTCCCCTATTATTTAGGAGAACAATTTCTCCTTAATTGCATAAGGAAATAGGAGGAAGTTGGACGCTTGAATTGGCTAAGTGTTGGCCAAAGTAGGATGGTCAGTAGGAGAACATGTTTATAGTGCAAGGTGTGCTTCAGAGTTGAAGCAAGACATTGTAATAGTTTCTCATTCTCATCTGATTAATGAAAAGCAACAGAAGGGTTTTCCCAGTTGGGTTCCCCTGTAAAATCATTTTGTTCCTTGTGTTTTGATGGTTGCATGTCATTGCATGAGTTTCTATCTTGTGATTTTCTATTCCCCAGATTGTAGAAGAAATTTCTAGCTTTACTATATAAAATTGCATCATGAAAATTCACAACCTCACACATGAAAGCAAGATTTACTTGATATGGCAACTTCGCCCTTGTTCTCCTCTCTCCCTTTTGCACTTCAACTAACTTTGCATCTTGAAGCATCTTACGGCACCATTTTGGCTATTTTTGGGAACTACTTGACTAATTCCTAACTCTATATTCTCTTCCCACTCTTGTTTGCCATCTCCTCTTCTTCTTCTCCTCTATGTAAAAGGAGTTCCAATATCTAGATCCTCATCTATCTTCAAAATGTCATGGCATTCAAATATTGGTACATCTTGAGGTTTCTCAAAAATCACATTCCCACTTATAAGAATCTTCCTATTTAACGAATCATATCATTTGTGTGCATTAAAGTCTTTATTCAAAAAAGAAACACCTTCTACTTTTGGTTTCCAATTTATGTCCAACTTTAACGCGAATATATCCATATGCCAAACAAGTAAAAAGTTTCAAATTTGTTACATGGTGCTTCTTTACTGGCCAAGCTTTGTAAGGAATCTTTAGCACAAACCACCTTTGAGGTCTTCAATTCAACAAAAGTACTACCACCTAAACTACTAAATTGGTAAATTGGGTAAATTGGGTATTACTTCATTCTGGCAGAATAAAATCAAGGGAGACTAGTTGTCCTGGAAGAGCAGATTTGAAATTATTCCAAAGTTAAAACTTCACCAAAATAATGGAGAAGAAATCACAAATAAATAGTAACTACAAGGTTGGATTTCAGATCAGACCCCACATAAAAGTCTACAACAACAATGTGGCTTAATTTGAAATAACTTTTGAATAGTACATATCAGGTGATTCAAAAGGAAGAGAGAAGAAGAAACAGAGACTAATATGTATATAAATTTGATTTGAAAATTAGTGGATCTGGAAAAGACATGACCTTTGGATTATTTGAGAAACTATCGTAATGGCTTCAAAGAATCTACAAATCAAGATTCCTTGAGTTAATGTTTATGGGAAGATTGAACCCTATGAGTGGATAAGAAAGCTTAACACTGCATGGGAAACTCTACAAGAAAGAAAAGAGGATGCACATCAACATCCTCACTTGCCAGCAAACAAGTGGTAGAACCAACAACATTAATAGAATCAAACGTTGAAGAACAATTAAATAAAAAGACCAACAACTACCAAAAATTGGAGAGATTACGACAATGCATGGAATCAAAGGAAAACTGTGACATCAGACCATTAGGGATCAACACCATTAAGAGTTAAACATGGATGGGTGGATAATTAAACATGAAAAAAGCAAGCGAAATCTTGAGGAATTCTCACTACTTGACGCTGAAAGTTGCACTCCCAAACATACTAAATGTGTGATGTAGGAGATGACCCCTCTAATGCATTCTATGGGTCAAGTGGGGTCAATTGAGCCATATAAGTCAATGTAATGGGTCTTCAAGTTCAATTTATGTGGTCAAGAATGTTGTTAGACACACCTAATGATATATTATGATGTCTGGGTGCATCGACCATGATCTTTGGGTGTTAGGACTCATATCTACCGTAAAAATATGATATTTAGCTCCCAGGAATGCATCATTCACCATTGTAAATCAACATATTCTCAAGCCAACTCTTCCAGGTCCTCTGGCCAGTCATGTATCACAACTCAAGAGCTCCATCTCTACAACCTCATATGTCAGGAGATGGCATTAGGGAACATTGTGTCCCCTCCATCCTCAGGGGATAGCATCAAGGGGCATTGAATCACCTTCCTCATACCCTAATGTGAGACACCCTCCATGCAATTTTTGGGTTCTCAACAACTTTTCAACATATATGCATTACAACTTTGTTTTTCGCTCCTTGATCTTAGACTCTAGATCTTACATGGTATAGATTAGATCTGCTTTTATAACACTTTTCTAGGAGTGGCCTTTGTTTTCCCACTTTGTGATCCACACTACTGTACATATCAGTCCCATTGACCTACGTGTCGCATTTGTTGCACATTAATAAAATTATCTTAGCTTATTCTATTATCTTCTATGTTGTGGGCTTGTGTTTTCAAGTCTACGGTGTGAATTACCCATTTTGGTTGCAGTGTGCACCAACTACCTCCCTAATGAAACTAGCATGCGGCCCATGAATTTAGAAACAGTGCTTCCCAATCTTCATATACTTTCTTAAATATTTTAAGCTACATTACTCTTAATTACGGTAGATTCACTGGGTCTAAACTGAGTGTCAATATTGAACTGACACATTATTCTTTTAAATAATGTCATGATATATGGACATTTAATGACATTTTATCTTGTAAGTTTGTAACATTAGTGTATGTGCAATTTTGGTGCATCTTTGAAATTTGAATTGACCACAATTACTTTTCACTAGTTGTAAAACTATATTTCATAGAAAGATCAGTGGACAAAATAGTTCAAATAGTTTAGAGGTGTTTCAGCATCGGAGTGTGGCTTTGTGCCAAAATTTAAAGGCAAAGGCTGGCAACAAACACAATCTGGGGGCAAAAGTACTATGAAAATGCAATTACAATACAATTGTGGCAAGTTGGAACACAAGAAGAAGTTTTATAACACGAAGCTATTGAATCCTCAACATGAATAATATCTTTTAAAAATAACAATAAAAATCATCCAAATAAAATGCATGCAAGTATTGTACAGCATGAAACAAATGAAGGTAAAGAGGAATTCATGTTCCTCATAAAAGCAGTAAATCATTGGATCATTATTTCTTTATTTGAGTGCATAAAGCATATGACAGATAAGAAGCATTGGTTGATTTCATTTCTAGAGGTTAAATCAGAAGCTTGTGATTTTCGATGGCGGTAAAACTCCTTTTTGTTGAAGGGCATAGTAATGTGCAGGTAAAGATATCATGTGGTAAGAAATCCATTTTTTGGTTTGTACTTGCATATGCCAGGTATGAATATAAATCTCCTATCAGTTACTCAGATAACAGCACAAAATCCACATATAGAAGTATTGTTTAGAACAAGCTAATGATTCATGAGAGACAAAAGGAATGGACCAGTGTTGCGAAAATTGCGATTGAATCGCGATTTTCTCAAAAAATCGCAATTTTTTTGGCATGGCGAATTAATCAGCAATTTTTTCATTTTGAAAAAATCGTAAAAATCGCCAAAAAATCGTGAAAATTTTGCCAAAATTTTTTCCAAAATGAAAAAATCGCGATAAAAATCGTAAAAATCGCCAAAAATCATAAAAATCGTCCAAAAATCGTGGATGCTTTAGATATTTAAAAATTTGAAAAAAAAATGATTTTTTATATTTTTTTAATATTGCCGATGTTTTGCCGATTTTTACCCATTTTTACGATCTTTTCTGATTTTTTCCCGATTTTTACTATCTTTTCTGATTTTTCCCCTCGCCGATTTAATCCTGATCGCGATGTTCGCGACACTGGAATGGACACGTTATCACATCAGGAAGCAAGGAGAATGCTTTGTACAGGTTTGTTGAAGTCAGAATGTTAAAAACACATGTTGGTACCCAGCGTAGACAATAATATCAGTGTGTAGTGGCATCAAAGCTATGCCCACATCTCAATTTCTAGTATCTTTCCCTTTTGGACAACTTAATGATGGTAAATGGGTTGCCTCAATTTACGAGAATTGTAGGGTCCTTGGCAAGAAATAGCAATACTCATCTTTTCATGAGATAGAAGACATGTCCCCAAAAAAGTCAGCATAGAACAATTTAGTTTTCATAATTATAAATTTCAAAATGGAAGAAAATTTTGAAATTACCATTTCAGTATGATGCAGATCATATAGGTAATCATCATTTGGTAGATCCTCAACAGTGAATTCTTCATATGGACGGCATCCATTAGCATAGAGCCACTGACCATGCTCTACATGCCTGCAGTTTGGGCACTGCATTGCTCCCTTGGCATTGAATGCTGACCCAATACAATCTGCACCAATGATACTAAAAAATTTCAGTCAAAATTTCTACCAATAAATAATCCAAGACTCTCTAAAACACCTAACCATGACAACAAACCAATCATATCTAACTATAGTAGTAATAACATAGAATTAAAAAATAAACGAAATCTGATGCAACTCAGAATTAAAAAATTAAGTGTTGTACTTGTGACCCAAAACTCAATGTTGTACTTGTGACACTATTCAAAATCAGCCACAACCAAACTCTTTTATGGTTGCATCCTTCACTTGAAACTGGTCTGGTAACAACCTGTAGTATGTACCAAAGCAGCTACACTGTCTAAATTTTCAAACATTGCAAATTCCAGAGGTTATCCCCTTCACCACATAGAAATCTCTTGCCCAGTTTTACATTCTGCTGCACATTGACTAGAATGGTGCAAACTGCAGATCTATCAACTGTACTCATGTTTTGCCAGTTGAGCTTCTTTTTGTTGAGATTTGCTTCTCCAAGGAATGACTAATATAAAAGCTGAATAAAAAATGAAACAATTTACTTTTTTATTTCCAAGAACTCCTTATATTCTTCCTGAAATTCTGCTCATCAACTTACAACTGCTCAAACATATCTATTAATTTAATATATGAGACGTCCTATTGTACTTCTGCCACTCTTGTTGTTTTCCAAAACATTTTCAGGGCTGCACCAGTTTTGTCTCACACGGATTTCCTTCCAGCTGTCATGGGCCTGTGATGTGCACATATATTTCAGGAGCCTTACTATCCCTTTGCATATATGCAATCTGTCATTAGGGGTAAAATCTTAATCAAACATCTTCAATATGACTGCAATATTTTGATAAGTGATTAAGTCCAGGACTCTTAGTGGTCTGTGGGCCACTGTGGGCAGAAATATAGTATTCAAAAAATAAAAACGATAATAATAACAATAAAAGTATCTCAATATCAGTAATTAACTTATATCTATACACAAACACACACACCCAGGAAAACAATTTCAGCAAACAAAATCAGCAAATTAACACTATTTAATCAAAAATCTTATCAACAAATCAACAGATCAACAAATCATCATCCACTGCTGTAAATGAGCATAGGATTGAATTGGCCTGTACGTGTATGTGAGTGTCCCTGCATTTTCCTGTTTTATAATTTTCATTGTACCTCCCCTTTCATTTATTTAAGGGTTTTGACTTTTAGGTGCTGTCTTCCCTTTGTAATTTTCCTCGAAAAAGGTTAAATCTGCTTCATCACTTAGGGTTAGAATGCAGCAAAGTGATCTATTAATGTAGAATGAATATGAATGTGGCATGAACATCTGAATTTTATTATAAAGATGATCATGATGATATGTGGCTGTTGTACACACAAATTACCCTACCACACAAAATTGTAGTTAGTTGGAGGCTTCACCATATGGGTAGAGACACTGAGGACAGTATGTTCTCCGTGACCAAACAGAAGTAAACCAAAAGCAACAGTATATGCTATTTTTTTGTATTTTCTATAAAAGCTTAACAATATGTACATTATAAGAACATATGAGACCCGAGTGCATGATTTTGAGCTCTAGAGTTTGGCACCCATGACGGCTTGACCTAAGCTGGCAGCCATCTCCCTGTGGCTGGTCTGTGGCCCCTGGTGTGTGCTGATTGTCGGTTTCTCCTGGCGTTCGCAGTCTGACCACGTCTATTGGCGCTGAGCCTGTTTGACTCGCTATCCCTGCCTCTTTGCCTCTTCCGAAGGTGGCTCTATTGTTTGGCTCGGAGTTTCTCCTGTCTGTCAGCGTCATTTGCGGCCATGCCGCTTGGCCTGGAGCCCCTGTCCCTTTGCGCGTCTTGTGTCAACTTGGTGGTCGCGGCCCTGCATTCCTTACTCCTTGGGCGCCTCTCGTTAGTTGCCTTGCTCGTCTGCTGAGGTTTTGGTTGGAAGGGGCCACTGGTTTCTTGGGCGCGGTCCTCTCGACCTTTAAGGTGGGCATGTCAGCGCCTTCTCCGGATGTGCCTGTGCAAGCTACCAATGCGCCTCTGCAGGGGGAAATAGCGGCGTTCAATTCTCGTGGCCTTTGGACCGAAATTCTGCAAGCAAGGGGGCTCTAAGTTTGTGAAGAAAGTTGATGATATCCCCAAAATTGATATTTGTGCCCCTCAAGCTCGTTCGAGGGCTCTCCCGCTGGCCGATAGAGACCTCATTGGGCAGTTCATGGGCCTTTGGCCCTCTCCCCGTACAGTTAAGGCCTGGGTTG
This sequence comes from Pinus taeda, assembly GCA_000404065.3. Lineage (NCBI taxonomy): Eukaryota > Viridiplantae > Streptophyta > Pinopsida > Pinales > Pinaceae > Pinus > Pinus taeda. The sequence goes on along the minus strand of APFE031425718.1, from coordinate 51,875 downwards.
AAAAGAATTGGAATCCCCTGATCAAGGGGGGAGTGATTTCCTCCTTCTGTGGCAAAGGGTTCTACATTTTTTACTTTGAAAACTGTCTGGACCAGGACCTTGTTTTTCGGAGTGGCCCGTATTTTATGGGGGCCTAGGGGCTCTACCTGGATAGGTGGAGTTCCACTTTCAATCCCAACTATGATGTCCCTTCCTCGGTTCTGATTTGGGTGAAACTCCCTTACCTCCCCCTCCACTCTTGGAACGATGCGACATTCCCGCTGATTGGGAACTCTCTTGGGAACGATGTGACATTTTGGTTGATTGGGAACTCTCTTGGGAAATACATTAACTGCTTTGAACCGAAGGATGGCCTATTCTCCTCTGCTCAAATTTGCGTGGAGGTGGACTTGGAAAAAGGGTTGTCGGCAGCAGTCAACCTCTATATGGATAGTTGGTCGCACGTACAAGAGGTTGACTATGATCGGTTTCCCTTCAAGTGCAAATTGTGCCATGAATATGGGCACTTTTGCTAAAGGTTGCCCTAAAGGGGGTGATCTAGTGGATAAACCTTCTGGGGGATCTAGAGAGCAATGGACTCAAGTCAAGCGTCAAAAATCCTCAAAGCACCCGCCCCTTGACAACTCCCCTAATTTGGGGATAGCCTCGGCCCCTCTGAGTTGCCTGCCAAGTGGGGATGGCCAGGGATTGGAAACTGCAAAAAACTTTGAAGTATTGAGCTCGGAGGCTGGTACAATGTCTTGAAGCCACCCTGCCTCCCCCTCCAGTTGTTGGGGTCTCCGCCCCTCGCTCTGAGACCCTAGTCCTCCCCTCCAGAGGACACATGGAATCCAGTTCAAGTCCAGAAACTGACAGCTCCCCGCGAGACTCATCGGAAGACGATGAGGAATTAGAGGGCTTCATGACCTCTACTGAAGGAAAGGGATCAATAGAGGAATTAAGCTTGGTAGAAGGCAGATCAGGTGGGACTAGGAAGAAACAACCTATCTGAAATGAGAAGAAGGTAGGGAGAAAAGCAAAAAATGAAGTCAGATGGGAAAAGACTTAGAAAGACAAAGAATCGGGAGTACAGCATACAATCCCACAGCAGCTGGCAAATGCAGGAAACAAAGGAGGTGGAGGGACGGAAGGAAACAACTCGATCCCTAACAAGGGGTCAGGGAACCCAAAAAAGTGATTAATGAATATAATATCTTGGAACTATAGAGCACTAGGTTCAGTAAAGAGAGTCACGGAACCCTCATCAACAAAGAAAGGCTCGAAGTTACCCTGCTACAGGAGACCAAGTTGGAACAATCGCAAGATCGAAACAGTAAGCTCAAGAAGGGCGTTTGGAGGCCTTTTCACATTGTGGAATCCAGCAAAGCTAAATCTGGTAAGTACTCTAAAAACTACGCATTGGATAGCTACTATTTTTAATAAAACTAATAAACATCAACATTTCTCTATGATAAATGTGTACATGCACACCCACTTCCAAGAAAAGCAAGAATGTTGGAAAACCCCTGATGGACTTGAAAAACACCGAGTATGGGAATAACTGCATCATTGGGGGGGACTTCAATACTACTATGGGCCGCCATGAAAAAAGGAGGCGCTCCATAATAAGGCATGCCCAGCAGGAATACATGGAGGATCTCACCTTAGCCTTTAACTTATATGATGTCAAACCCCAAAAATTTCTTTACACCTGGTCTAACAAAAGAGTGGGGCCTAATCTCCCAAGAGTGTGCTTCACCAAATGGGCATGTTCATCAAGAAATTCCTTTTGGAAGGGGGCAAAAAGGAAACCAAGAAATATCACTTAGTAAATTGGAAAATTGTTAGAGCTCCAAAGCAGCATGGTGGACTAGGGATCAGGGACCCAAGTTTGGCAAATATGGCTATAGGAGCAAAACTTTACGGGAGCTCGGTCATAAACTCGAGTCAGTGGTGGTCTCAAGTTATCAAGTCCAAGTACCTATCTCCTTCAAATGACCGGGCTGGGCAATTGGCCTCTAGATGGGGTTCTCCCATTTGGTTGTTGATAAATTCCTCCAGGGACCTCGTCACAAAATATTTAAGCAAGATCCCTGGAAATGGGGCAACTATCAATATATTTACTGATTCAATTCTCGGCCTTCAATCCCTGGATTCTGATCAATCTTTGGAGGACCTTCGTCTTTTTTGGAAAGCAGAGGGGTGGTAATGTTGGATCAGATTGTGGAGTGGGACCTACATGGTCGCTAGAAATGGTGGATGATGGATTACATCCCAACAGCTCTTTTCCCTCAACGCGAAAGGCTCATGCAGTTGTTGGTCGGGACCCCATTGCCCAAAATGTGGTAGACAGTTGGGGTTGGAAGAGCGCTAGCTACTCAGTGAAGAATAGTTATTTGCACATGCTTGATGACACCCATTTACCTCCTAAAAATGCGATTTGGGGAAAAATCTAGAAAATAAATGCCATTCATAAAATCAATTTCTTCTGTTGGTTGCTCACCCATAAAAAAAATCTCACTGTGAAAATCTTAGGAAGCGGGGGCAGATAGGCCCCTCAAGATGTCCTCTCTACGAATCAAAGGAGGAGTCGATCTCTCATCTTTTCCTGCAGTGCCATGTGACGAAGGAAGTTTGGGTTGTGGCCCTCGGTCCCCTTTACTGCAAAACCATCTAGCCTGCAGACATTCATTCCTTCTTCAACTCTTGGCCCAACTCGTATGTGGGCTCCCTTCAGGCCAAAAACAAATTTAAGGTGTGGTCCACTCTACTGAAGTATATCAATTGGCAAATTTGGATATCCAAGAATAAGGCAATTATCAGAATGTCTCATACCCCAACAAGGAATATAGCCATGACAACCCTCCCGGCCTATATGGAGCTGCAAAAACGTGTTAATGACCCTTCTTTGGATCAGCTAGAAACTGCTTGGCTAGCCTCGTGGGAGGTCCCTCTGAGCCCCCTTGGAAATCACAAGGGAGAAAACTACCATTGGATTGTTTTGCTCTATTCTCCTTCTCTTATAAAAAATCTTCTTTACATATGATCACTGGCCACCACCAGTGTGCAAGCCACAGCTTGCATATCAAGTGAGCCACCACTAGCTCCAGGCCACAACCTGTATGAACTTTGCAGGCCACCACTTGCAAGAATCCACCACTCCCTCGAATTTGCATGCCACCACTTGCTGGAAGCCACCACTCCCAATAAGCCTCGTCCAGCAACCACTGGATAGGTCACCACTCCCATGTTCTTAGGCCACGACCTGAAGGATGTTGCTACACCCTGAATACGCAAGCCACCACTCACCACACTGAAGGCCCCAACCTTCAAGCTCTCCCGCAGACCACATTTCAGAAAATTTCACACTGGATCCACGATCTCTGCATACAAACACTTGTGAGCCTCATTTCATCCTTTTCATAGTGGACTCACAATGACAATCTGCTCATATATCCAACACTGAATACAAGCTCTCTGACACAACTCTGCAACACAACCTCAATCAATACATCCACCCATCAACTAAATACAATCTGCACAATTGAATCAAACTTTTGCTAACAATCACCAATCTGCATATATTTGCTACACAATCTCAACCAAAATCTGCTCAACAAAAAGAAACCCTGCAATAGCACATAATCACAATCTGATCTACACACAGTTGCACGTTGAGATAGACGAGTTATGCGCCTACATCATGGCTAAGTAGAGGAAGTGCTTGCAACTGGAGGACTTGGGGTTGGTACCAGTGGATCTACATTCAACTAAACAAAATATAATGCCAACATCTCTAAATCCAAATCAACACGAATATCCTCATCAGGGTCAAACTCTACTGGTTGACTCTCCACTACCCAATCTGAGGATGGATCAATATCTTCCAACATAATGGGATCTGTATCAGGTCTTTTGTTCAGCAATTGGTTGCGTCTTAGTCAGAAGTTATATTAGACATAGACTAGATCATTTAACCATTTTTTTTCTAAACAGTTTCTCTTCTTCATGTGAATCCTCTCAAAGACATACCAATTGCGCTCACACCCAAAAGCACTGCAAGTTTGTCTCAAAATACAGATTGCAAACTCCTAGAATTGAGGAAAATGGCTACCAATACCTCCCACCATTGTGGTGCAAAAAACATAGTTGTGTAATAAGTTAAGCTCAACAAATTACATCCAACTTTCAAATTTTAAAAAATTTAACAAAATAAGAATTTGAAAATTGAAATTGTTTACCTGGCTCATCTGCTTCCCTTGCAATCCTTGCTAGGTTCTTGCCAAAGGTACTTGTGGCTCTACTGAAAAAAGTGATTTGTCAGTGTATCTCCAGCTGCTCACTCTCATTAGGGACCATTGGCTCAAGGCACTCAATCAATCCATCTCTAACCTCCCTAGTAAATGCTTCTGCCTCCAGAGCTTTATAATGATACCTTAGGTTTGGAAAAAACTCAGTTGCATGTATAAGGCGATGGAGTTGATTGTTCGATCTTTGATCAATGATTTCCCAAATGGACCCATACTTAGCCACTCTATCCTTGTATGTTGCCTTTATTTGCTCCTTTCCCTGATCCATAGCCTCATAAATGAAACCCATAGCCAAACTTTCCCCATCCACCAACCACAACACCTTAACTAGTGGGTCAACAACCTTCACAATCTTTGTTGCCCTTTTCCAAAATATGTCTTCATTAACTTTCTTTCTTACATCTTTGTCATCATGTTTGCGAGCCTATTGACATCCATTCAATTCATCGCTAGAAAACATCGTCTGCAAGTTTCTATGTTCGAAAAGCATAGATTACAATGTCAAAAAATGAGTTGCAAATCTAGTGATGGCAAGGCTAACAAGATCCTTACCCACCGTGTTTTTTCTCATCAGGTTCAAAATCCATGAGTGATTGTAGGTATACTTTGTTATGCTTTTGGCATGCTCTATAGTGTTCTTGATCCCCCAGTCTATTTTACCAATATCCTCAAGCATGAGGTCTATGCAATGTGCAGTGCATGGGGTCCAAAAGATGGTTTTGTGTTTTTCCTCTAACATTTTACGAGCAAGAACATAGTTAGAAGCATTATCTGTGATGATCTGAACAACATTAGCCACCCCGACATGTTCAACAACCTCATCCAAAAGTTAAAACACGTGCATCTTTAACCTTATCAGATGCATCAACTAATTTTAGAAACATGGTTGCTTGTGGACAAAAGTCTAAAGATAAGAAAATTTATGATGGTACGGTTCCTTTGATCAATCCATCCATCTAACATGATGGTACATCCTGTTTTCACCCATGAGCTTTTGAAATCTTTCAAATATTCTTCAATGGACATAACCTCTTTTTGCAAAAGAGATCCCCTTAATTCATGCATAGTAGGGCCTTTGAAGCCCTTTCCAGCAACGAATATGGCATCAAACATAGGTTCATAATATGGTGAACAGGAAGCATTAAAGGGGATATCAGCATCATACCACCATCTAGCTATGTAATCACAGGCAATTTCTCTCAATTCTTTCTTCCAATGGTCATTTAGAGTAGGTTGCATTTGACCTTTATTAGCTTGAGGACCATGTGCACCATTAGAGCGAGAGGAGGGTGTGACTGTTAAATATCTTTTGATATCACCCTTCTTTTTAATTTTACCCTTACCCTTTTCTTGAATAGACTCCAAAGAGTGAGGAACATAGCGAAAGGGGTTGGATGCATCAGTGCAAGGGATAGATGAAGAGTCCTCATAATCAAAATTGGGGTTGGCATCCATCATGTTTTATACTCCTCTTCCTCCCTATTTTAGCGTCTATTTCCTTTCGCCTAGCTTTTTCTTCCTCAAACTTCCCAAATTTTTCTAGACTCCTTCCTAATTTCCCCAATCTATTCTATTGGAGCTGCACATGGAACAATTTGGCCTCTAATACCAACCAAGTGTTGTTTTAGCCTATGAATGCCCCCTCCACCTCCCTAAATTCTTTTATGACAAAATTTCCAATACATTTGATTATCAATCATCTCAGCATATGCCCAAGTAGCATCTTTCATTCTATGAGTCCTTTTCTGATATTTGGAATTGGAAATGAAAGGACAAAAGTCTGAAAATGAAAAGAAAAGAAAAAAACAACTCTTCAATGTTCATTTCTTTTAGAAAAATTACTCTTTTCAATTTCCAGATTTATGAAAAAAAACAAGGGTAGATTTGAGAAGTGAAAAAAAAAATAGCTCTAGCCTCCTCAATGCTGCTCCAAAATGTTGCTCCAATGATTGCCCAAGAACCTCCTCATTGTTGCTCCAAAATCCAACTCCAACTCTCCACAAACTCCCCACAAATGTTCACACAAATGCAATGGGATCGCTATGAGGAAATGTGAGCGGGTTGGGTCACTTTTATATGCTTGGGAGGGGGTAGATGCATTGAGGGGAAAAAACCAAAAAAAAAATGACTTTCAAGTCCGAGTTTGCCACCTTTTTCCACCATGGACGGGCTTGACCTGTTTATGGCGGGGCTCAACCAAGCTAGTCGGTTCGTTACCGAACCGGCGGAGTCAGTGTAATGGACTGGACTTCGGTAACTTTAGCTCCTTGACATTAATAAAACTCATAACGTCACTTAAACAAAAGGTCATTAATGTGTCTCCCTAGGCCAAAAGGATAAATGCCTAGGAAACACCTCCTTGGTGCCATTATTTTTAACAATGCATAGCGCATGAAAATGACCCTAATATGAAGAAATAACAAACTTAGGGAGGGTGCATTTCAAAGAAGTTAGATAGGTTTTTGATTGCAAACAAAACGATGACTAAAGTAGATAATGTTATATCTTGGGTCAGATGTGGGGAATGCTTTGATCACTCCCCAATATTTCTACAATTGGAAAAAAATTATGTCAAGGCACCATACCCCTACAAATTTAATCCATTTTGTCTACTAGATGAGGAATTCAAGGAACTAATCATTTGGGAATGGGTATCCCTTGATTCTGAGGGGACAGCAATGTTCCAACTTCTAGTTCAATGAAATTTAGGAGAGGCCCAATGAGCAAAAAGAGCTATCATGAAGAGGGCTAAAATTAAAATTTAAAAACTCACAACTAGACCTTCTAGCAATTGCAAATCATATTGCACACATTATCAAAATACCAATTGCGAGTTCATTGATGATGAGTTACATATTCTAAAAAAATTGGAATCCAAGAAACCCATATTGGCATGGGAAGAAGTTAGATGGAGCAAAAGATCTAGGTCACTTGGCTTGCTCAACAAAGAAAATGACCAAATTCTTTCACCACTATACAAACATGAGGAAAAATACAAATACCATGTGGGATAATCAATCTTCAAATCGATCTACAGTTTCAAATTTCTAAGATGTTGTTGTGGATATTTTCCACTTTCAATCTCTTATTCAAAACCCTCACAGGACCAACATTACAAAAATTGTAGAACATTCTTTATTCTTCCCTAGATTTGAAGATGTTGATCAAAATGAACATCTCATGAAGTAACAAGAGGGGTTAAAAGCATAGTTTTAAAAACCAGCCTAGCTAACCAGAACTGGTCTAACCGTCCGGTTAGCAGGCCCACCGGTTGGAACGCTGAAAAAATCGTGTTTAATAGGCTGTGTGGCGAAAAATTTGACCTAAACAGTCCTAAACCGGTCCTAACCAGTACTAACCGGTCCTAATCGGTCCTAAACTGGTCGGTTACCTGCCATGCCCACCGAGGAGTCGAGGACCCATAGTGCGGGGGTTTTAGAGGGAAATTAAGGGTGCTTTCCCTCCAAAAACACCCTCTCCAAGGCTTTAAGGAACAAAAACGATTGAATGATCTTGTTTTCGTGCAATACAACCTTCAACTGAGGAGGAACCAAATGATGAACAAAGCACCTGATCTAGATCCCATTGTGTTGGACGATATTAATCCAACATCAGAATGGGTGGAGGAGACTAAAGATCCTGTGTTTGAGGTTGATTTTGATATCAACATGGCTTTAGCGGGGGATGAAGCAGATTTTATGGCGGCATCAGAACCAGGATCAATAGCGGCATCAAGGAAAGGCAAAGAACCAATGGAAGGCACTAGTCGTGCAGGTCGACAAACTCGTGCTTCCATTAGGTCCACTTCTATTGTTAATGGTGGCATTGCTATTGAGGTTGCAAATCAGGCTGAGGCATCCTCAAACTCTGAACCAAATGATGTCTATGTAGCTCCAGATGATGTTCCTGTGGCTAGTAGTGGTGATGAACTTGATGATTGATCATGTATACACTATAGACTTGTAGTAGGCCAATGGCCTCATAGCTTGCAGCATTGTTTTTGGACTTTATAGGCCATTAAGAGCCTCATTGCTTATGTATTTTGCTATTTTGTCGATGATATGTATTACACTCGGTGCCATTTCGATATATTCACCTTTACATGGTATATAAATGAGCAAACTTTGCATATTTTGTCTCTATTGGCTTGGAATCATGGTTTTAAATCTTAAAAATAGTCTTGTTTCATTAAAAATTAATTATTTAATGTATTTTTCTAACCAGTTCGTTTAGACCAAACCAGTCCAGGTTAGACCGGTTTCGGTTGGTAAACCAGTTCATTAGGTGGACCGGTCCGGTCACCGGTGTCGGTTTTAAAAACAATGGTTAAAAGATGTTCTTCCTCTTTCCAAAAGGACAAGAGACTTGGGCTAGAAGGATGAACAATCGAGTTTCATTAAACATGGATAATTGAGTTTCATTTAGGTTTTTTTTTAATCTCATTGAAGAGGACCTACTAAGGGTGGTGGAAGAATCTAGGGTTGTCTTGGAAGGCACGAAGGATTTTATTACGGCAAATTCTATGTGGGATAAACTTCAAATGGATCTGGGGTTTCAGAGTTCCAAGATGTTATTATTGCAAGTAATTCCCAATTTCAATCTCTCATTCAAAAGCCTCATAAGCCAACATTATAGAAATTTAGAACTTTCTTTTTTCGTCACCTTTGAAAACTTCAAGCCTATCTCACTTTGTAACACAATTTATCTTTTGAAAGGTGATTGCAAGAAGCATGAGGCCAATATTGTCAAAAGCCATATCTTCAGCACAAATTGATTTTTCGAGTGCTAAACAAATTCCATTGTATATGCAGTCCAGATGGGGCCACATGCCATAAAGACAAAAAATTCCCTACTATTACTATTAAATTAGATATTTTAAGGCAAATGATAGGGTATCTTGGCTATTATAAAGACATACTAATAAAAGTCAATTTCATTTTGTCTATTATTAATCAAATTAAGGGTTGCCTAAAATTTGTCTCTATCGCTATACTAATCAATGGATCTCTTTGTTTCCATTCTCCTAAGGATTTAAGAGGTGCCCATTACCCCCTCCTTTTCTTGTTGGTGACAAAATGACTCAATAGATTTCAAGCTCATATGAGAGAATCAAAAGGTATAAAATGCATTAAGGTTGGCAGACAACTCATCCTTACTCCTTCCTATTTATTGATGTTGTCCTTTTTGAGAATGGCTTGATGATGGATGCAAACAGATACGGGGATGTTCTAAAAAATACAAGGATGTTCTATGTATATGATTTTCTAGAGCAAAGTCAACAAGCATAGTTTTTTGCTACTGATAATTACTTCTAATGATATTTTTGCACATTCCAAATTATCATTAAGCAATTACACTTCTGAAAATTCAACTATAAAGCAATAGAAACAGTAGAGATCACAGTAGAACAGTGGACATCATAAATTTTTCACCTGGGAAACCCAACCTTGGGAGAACACCCAACAATCTTTTCTAGGAGAAATAATTGTTCAATCCAACAAAAGTATAATCTAATTTTCCCAGTCATACTTGGTCAACCTAACCACATAAGCTAACAAGGTCAAACAAGGTACAACTACAATAGAGATCACAGTAGAACAATAGACACCATAAATTTTTCACCTAGGAAACCCAAGCTTGGGAGAAAACCCAACAATATTTTCTAGGATAAATAATTGTTCAATCCAACAAAAGTATAATCTAATTTTCCCAATCATTCTTGGTCAACCTAACCACATAAACTAACAAGGTCAAACAAGGTACAACTGCCTAGCCCAAAAATCTCGGTCAACTCATGCCATACCTACAATCAAACTGCCTAAACAGAACTCATTCAACTGTGGTTAACTCTACCCAAAACAGATTTTGTCAATTACCATAAATTTGGTCAATTATGTGGTCAACTCTATCCAAAAAGAAGCGTGGTCAACTGTCCAGAATCTCAATCAAACAATCCAATCAAAGTTACGGCCACGCAGATCACAAGAAGGCTCAGTCAACGTTGGTTAAGCAAACTTCAAAAGTTTGTCAAATTGCAGATTTCTTGTCTCTCCTTCACACGTGTGAACAGAAGACTAATAGATGTTATTGTGTGATCTGAATTGATGCCAAATCGAGGTTGAAAGGTGTATATATAGAGGTCAAAGTAGGTGGGTTTTGACCAAGGATCACCCCCATTCATATGGTGGGGTCGACCTGTCTTTCTAAAGCCTACATGAACTCTAAAATAATAGTTTTCTTTTCTTTCACTTGGTTGACTTGAATACCGACCTTAGCCACTGAAAAGCAACACTCCCTCTTAGCTAAGGAGGCATTCAACTGACTTTCTCAAATGTCCTCTTTGTTGATAAAAATTTTCCTTCTCTAGAAAATATTGAATGAGCTTGGTATGTTAATGTATCCATCCACTCCATGTGGAAAGCATCCTGCAGCGACATCATGCAAAGGGGTCGAGTTACCTACTAGTCAAATCTCCTTTGAAAATGGATCCAGTCACCCACTAGCCAAATATCGTTTGGCCTTATGGGGTCAACAAGACTAGTCCTGGGTCACTAACTCAACAAGTCGTCACTTGGAGCAAGATCAATAACTTTGACCAAAAAAATGGTGAAACCCTGAGCCAATTCCCATTCCCACATGCTAATTGAACGGTAATACACTTGCCCGATGCTAAACGCACTCACTCTACCCCCTAGCCAAGTAACTCTTGGCTATGGTCAAAACCTTATGACCGAGGTAGCACTCTGGGCCTTGATGCTCTCTAGGCCATTCTCCCAACCAACATTACATGGCCCTTGGTATTAACCAGATACATCAATGAACCAATCAATCATTCATACATAGAGGGATCCACTAAATCTTAATCAGAGTTTCTCAGCTTCTTCGGATTGGTCACCATGGGACTAGGCATGGACTTGCAATACATCATCCCAAATCTCTAAACGATTGTAATGATATACTTCCCTTGACCAAGGAAGACCTCTCCTAGCTTTTGCCATACTTCTAATCCCAAGTAGTAATGCATCAAGCCTATATCCTTCATCTCGAACTGAAAGGTCAACTCCCTCTTACACTGATCAGTGATATTATCTACTCCTATCAGAAAAAAGTCATCAACATATAACAAGAAGATCACGGGCTCACCTCTAACAACCTTGTAGTAAAGGTTGGGATCAACATCATTCATGGTGAAACCAAGACTCGTCAACTATCCATCAATCCGAGAATACCAAGCACGAGGTGCCTACGTGAGTCCGTACAAAGTCTTCTTCACTCTGCAAACATGAGATTCCCTCTCATGTACCTCAAATCCCTAGGGTTATTCTATGTACACTTCTTCCTTAATCATTCAACTAAGGAAATTGTTCTTCACATCCATCTGATGCAATTTCCAATCCATAATAGAAGCAATAGAAATAATAGTTCTAATAGAAGTGTACCTGGCAACTTGAGCAAATGTTTCTTCATATTCCTCTCTCTCATTCTCGGAGAACCCTCTTGCCACGAATCTCACCTTGTACTTCTCTATGTTGCCATCTACCACATGCTTAATCTTGTAGATCCACTTAGAAGTCACCACTGACTTCCCACAATTTCCCACACATCATTCTTCATGATGGATTGATATTCCTCCATCATGGCATCCTTCCAAACTTATTGGCCTACTACCTCCTCATAGTTGGATGGCTCATAATCAATGATGTGACTCATCAGTTTTGCATACCCTGAGTAGGTCTTAAGTCATTTTCTTTCTCTGAAAGTGCCATGAGAAGGTACATGTCCCTTTGCTTCCTGGGGTCAACAAAACTAGTCCTAGGCAATGTTTTTAAAACCGAAACCGGTGACCGGACCGGTCCACCTAATGAACCGGTTTACCAACCGGAACCGGTCTAACCAGGACTAGTTTGGTCTAGACTCTAAACGAACCGGTTTTAGAAAAATACATTAAATAATTATTTTTTAATGAAAAAACTATTTTTAAGATTTGAAACCATGATTCCAAGCCAATAGAGACAAAATATGCAAAGATTGCTCATTTATATACCATGTAAAGGTGAATATATCAAAATGGCACTAAGTGCAATACATATCATCGAAAAAATACATAAGCAATGAGGCTCTAAATGGCCTCTAGAGTGCAAAAATAAAGCCTACAAACTATGGGGCTAGTGGCCTACTACAAGACTTCAGTCTAGACTCTACATATATGATAATAGTAATACTATAATAGTGATCAACATTATCACTTGAAGTTAAAACTTCTCATGAGTCTCAGTCATCATGATCAAACTCAGTTGGTTGAGTCTCGACTCCCAAACTTTGCAGTCACAAACTTCTCTATTGGTTAAGTGACTTGAGTCTCAAACTTCTGAAGGTATTCTACCCTAATATGCCCTATTATTTCATTTGGTGCTCCACATGGCTTTACATGGCCTCCTATCCCAGCCAAGTGTTGCTTGAACCTGCCAATACCCCCTCCTTGAATAGATTTTTGGCAATATTTGCAAATCATTTTGCCATCAATCATATCACAATGAGCCCATGCAGTATCTCTGGCTTTTGGAGGCATGATGACTCCCTAGATGGTAGATCATAGAAGTGAGAAGTTTATAACACACAAAAAAAAAAAAAATTCATGGACAACAGTCAAATAAGGAATTTTCAAGTGCAAATCCTTACCTGGAAATGCAAACTAGCTTCCTTAGCCTCCTCTTGAAGATGGCAACTCCACTGACAGCTACACACGATCTCCAAAATAGCTCCAACTCCAACTCCAAGATGACTACTTCAACAAAAACTCAACACTCTCCAAGCTCACAAACACTTACAAACACTCCAAAACAGTTGTGTGAGACAAATGAGAGTGAGAGGGGCCTCTTAAAGGCTCAGAGAGGGTGTTTTTGGAGGGAAAACACCCTTAGTTTCCCCCCAAAACCCCTAAAACACAGTCTGCATTACACTTTTGCATTACACGGTGGGTGTGCCTCTAATCGGTCGATTTCGTCCTAAATCGGCCGGTTAGCACTGGTTTAAGGAAAATTTTAGCGAAATGGGTAATTGAACCGGGTTTTTTGGCCGATTTAGACCGGCGGCCTTGGTAACCGGCCAGTTAGACCGGTAAACGGTTTTTAAAACACTGGTCCTGCGTCACCAGCTCAACAAGTCGTCACTTGGAGCGAGATCAATAACTTTGACCAAAAGAAATGGTGAAACCCTGAGCCAATTCCCATTCCCACATGCTAATTGAATGCTCCCCGATGATAAACGCACTCACTCTACCCCCTAGCCATGTAACTCTTGGCAATATGGTCAAAACCTTATGACTGAGGTAGCACTCTGGGCCTTGATGCTCTCTAGGCCATTCTCCCTAGCAACATTACATGGCCACTGGTATTAACCAAATACATCAATGAACCAATCAATCGTTGATACATTGAGGGATCCAATTGGTCACCATGGGACTAAGCATGGAATTGCACTAGCCAGTACATCATCCCAAATCTCTAAACGATTGTAATGATACACTTCCCTTGACCAAGGAAGATCTCTATTAGCTTCTACCATACTTCTAATCCCAAGTAGTAATGCATCAAGCCTATATCCTTCATCTCAAACTCAAAGGTCAACTCCCTCTTACACTGATCAGTGATTGTCAGAAACAAGTCATCAACATATAACAACAAGATCACAAGGTCACCTCTAACAACCTCATAGTAAAGGTTGGGATCAACATCATTCATGGTGAAAATAAGACTCATCAACTATCCATCAATCCGAGAATACCAAGCACAAGGTCCCTGCTTGAGTCCGTACAAAGTCTTCTTCACTCTGTAAACATGAGATCCCCTCTCGTGTACCTCAAATCCCTAAGGTTGTTCTATGTACATTTCTTCCTTATCACTCAACTAAGGAAATCGATCTTCACATCCATCTCATGCAATTTCCAACCCATAATAAAAACCCTCTTGCCACGAATCTCACCTTGTACTTATCTATGTTGCCATCTACCACATGCTTGATCTTGTAAATCCACTTGGAAGTCACCACTGACTTCCCTTCAAGTATCAGCACAATTTCCCACGCATCATTCTTCATGATGAATTGATATTCCCCTATCATGGCATCCTTCCAAACTTGTTGGCCTACTACCTCCTCATAGTTGGATGGCTCAGAATCAATGATGTGACTCATCAATGTTGCATACCCTGAGTAGGTCTTAAGTCGTTTTCTTTCTCTGAAAGTGCCACAAGGAGGTACATGTCCCTCTGCTTCCTGCAATGTACTTCGAACCCATGCTAGTCTCTTCTTGGATTCTGTAACAACAACCCTAGGTGGGTCAACTAGATCATTTGGCCCTTCTAGCTCTTCTTGATGTCTGAAAGATGTTCCACAAATTAAGAAAGCCCTGAACCTGCATCCATGGGAGCTTTGTGTTCTTCATCATCATCAACACCTTCAGATTTCCTATAGGTTGAAACCTCATCAAAGGTAACGTCTCCACTAACTTCAATCTGACGTTGTCTTGGAATATAAATTTTGAAAGCCTTTGATGACTCATTGTATCCAACAAATATTCCCTTCTTTCCAAAAGGCTCCAACCTCATCCTCATCTCCTTGGGTACATGAATCTAGACAGGACAACCAAAGATCCTCAAATGCACAACCTCTGGTTTCTCGCCAGTGAAAACTTCTTCAAGGGTCTTAAATTCCAAAATCCGGAGAGGAATTATGTTATGAACATAAATTGTTGTCTTCGATGCCTCTCCGCATAAGAACATGGGTAAATCTTTATCAAGAATCACTGCCTTATAAGCTTCCACAATGGACCTGTTCTTCCTTTCAACAACCCCATTCTATTGAGGGTTGTAAGGGACTATCAACTCCCTCTTAATCCCAACTTCATTGCAAAAAGAAATGAGTTCCTTGGAAGTATATTCTCCTCCATTATCTGATCTTAGAAACTTGATCTTCTTACCTATCAAGTTCTCTACTTGAGCCTCAAATTCTTGAAACTTGCTAAAGGCTTCATCTTTTGCCTTCATTAATGAAGTAGATCCATGTTTTTCAAGATAAATCATCAATAAATGTCACATAGTACAAGAAACCACCCAAAGAAGTTGTTGTCATTGGTCAGCATACATTTGAATGAATTAGATCCATGATTCACCAAGTTCACGAAACAACGATACTTATAGTCTTATTGGGACTCTTACACTATGTTGCTTGCTCGCCGTAGAGGAGATGCCAAAGGGAGGGGACTGAAGCCAAGTTGTTTGAGTTAGGTCAGACCCATACTGATTTGATTCTTACAATGATGATCTTTTCATTGGTCTGCATACATTTGAATGAATTAGATCCATGATTCCCTTGGACCCGCTATCACTGCTCAGAAAAGATCCCTTCACATTCTTGCCAAGTGCACTACCTTTGCAAACTGCTTCATGTTCTACCTAGACATTTGGAAGACTGGTAACCACGTTCCTTAATGCTAGCAAAGCAGCTATTTTCTCTCACACGTGTGGGAAGGAGGTGGAAGAATTGCAGTCCGAAATTTCATAATTTTGTTGCAAGTTTTACCAGCGTTGATCAGGGATGCATTGACCAAGTTTGACTGCGATTTTTGGGTCAGAAGTTCGACCTTGGAAGGTCGAGATGTTGAGCACAGAAATCGAGAAAATATGTGCACTTTGACCAGTGTTGACTTTAGCGTTGACTGCAACTTTGATCACAAAAAATTACAACAGAGTTCCTCTCTCTTTGACTATTTTGCGCTGACTTTGACCAACAAGGAAGGTTGAGTTTGATTAAGGTTGACCAAGCTTAAAAAGGCAAGTTTGATTGTTGCGTTGACCATCTTTGACTTTTTGGTTAGGGATGAGTTTGACTACAGTGGACTACAAATTTGATAGGGTTGTTTTGACTTTGATTTGGCAAGTCTACTTTGACTTTTTGTACTCTCTCTCTCTCTCTATTGAACATTTGATATAATAATAAGAAGAATTGATCAAAGGGTTTTCCCCACATTAGGGTTTTTCCCTGGCTTGTCTTCTGCATTTTGTTATTCATGTTCTATCTATAGTTACTATCAACGTAATTTATGGTTAATGTGATTGCTATTGGAAATCTAAATTGGAAATTGTCATTGGGTTGTTGAAGGAACATTGAAGTATTTAAGCTAAGCATAAAACATACCATTGTTAACTAAAATTAACATGGTATCAGAGCCCAAGTGAAGACAAAGCCCAAGCAAGAGAGAGAAAATCAATCACCAAGAAAGATTTATTGGTCAAGTATCAATGGCTTCTACATCTTACTTCAAATCTAAGGATAAGCTCAAGGACAAATCTGACTATCATGCATGGATGATGACTTTGGATTTGACTTTGGAAGAGCATGATGCCATGGACTATGTAAAGGGAAGAGTGGTGGAGCCTCCTTCAAATGCACTTGTTGCTGCAAAGACAAAGTACAAGAAAGGTGAGGTCAAAATGTGAGCTAAAAGAATTATCATAGACTCCATTCAAAAGCATTTGGTTGCCTATATTTCTGATTTGGGAACATCTAAGGAGATGTATGACAAGTTTGTTCTATGTAAACAATGCAAATCATATCCTCTTTCTCAAGAACAAGTTGAAGCACATCAAGATGGATAAAGGGGAATCTATCCATTCCTACTTTATGAGAATAACTCAAATCAAAAATGGCCTACTATCTATTGGAGAAGTTATTGTAGGGAGAGAATCGTTCCATACACTTATCAGCAAAATGAAGTTGTTGAAAAGAAGAATCGAAAAATCATGGAAGCCACCCGTTCCATGCTCCAAGATCAAAATATACTGAAGCTCTTATGGGGAGAAGCTGCCAACACTGTCATGTATGTTCAAAATAGGAGCCCGCATCAAGCATCGGATTTCAGGACACCCGAGAAAATTTTCACTGGTAAGAAACCTGATGTGTCTCATTTTAAGATTATTGGTTGCCCCATGTATTTTCATGTGCCTAAAGAGAAAATAAACAAGCTGGAAGCATTTGGGAAGAAAGGTATATTTGTTGGCTACAATGAAAATTCAAAGGCATATAGAATCTATGTGTCTGGTCAAAGAGATGTGGGAGTAAGTTATGATGTCACTTGGGAAAGCCATAGATCTCCCCATTCCAAGGAAGGATAATGATGATGTTGCAAAAAAGCAAGATGAACCTCCAACAGATGAGCCTATGCCCGATGTTGAAGGCCCGATGGATCCCATTGATCCACCTCTTGGTGATCCCTCTACCTCAAGGAAAAGACCTATGTGGCTCAAAGATACTCTCGAAGATGTTGAAAGACACTGCTCCAAGAGGGATATTTTGTGAAAGTAAGAAACCAAGCAGGGATCAAGGGTACTTAGCTGTTATGAGTATTATTGTTCAAACTTAGCCATGTTCGTTTGAAGAAGCCGTAAAGCACCAAGTCTAGAAGGATGTGATGAATGGGGAATATGAATCTCACATGAAGAATGATGTCTGGGACATGGTGCCTAGACCTAAGGACAAGTCTGTGATCACCTCTAAATGGCTTTACAAAATAAAACATGGAGCTGATGTGACTGTTGAAAAGCTTAAGGCTAGGTTTGTTGCTCAAGGCTTCTCTCAAAAGGAAGGAGTGGACTATGATGAGATATTTGCACCGGTTGCCCAATATACCACTATCTGATCTATTATTGCTCTTGCTGCCACTCAAGCATGGAGCCTACATCAAATGGACGTTAAAACTACTTTCTTGCATGGCTCGCTTAAGGAGGAGGTCTACTTGGAACAACCTCAGGGGTTCGAAGTACAAGATCGAAGGACACACATATGAAGGTTGAAGAAAGCCCTCTCTAGGTTGAGGCAAGCCCCTAAGGCTTGGTATGAGAGGGTTGATAGCTATCTTATGAAGCTAGGATTTACAAGGAGTGATGTTGATCCTAACCTATACTTCAAGGTTGAAAATGACATGCCTCTCATTTTGGTCCTTTATGTAGATGATCTCTTTCTGACAGGTGCAGACCCTCTCATTTATCAATGCAAGAGGGAGTGGGATTCCGAGTTCAAGGTGAAAGATTTAGGACTAATGCACTACTTCCTAAGCCTAGAGGTCTAGCAAAATCTGGGTGAGGTTTTCGTTTCTCAAGGAAAATACATCGTCAAGTTGCTCGAGAGAAGTGGGATGGTGGATTGCAAGTATGTGTCTATTCCGATGGAACTCAACTTCAAGAAGTTATGTCGTAGCGTTGTTGGGCCCGAATGGCAAACCCTTCCGAATATAGACAACTTATGGGGGCCCGATGTTCTTAGTAAACTCCCATCCGGACATATGCTTCATTGTGAATACGTTGAGTCAATTTATGGTCGAGCCTCATCACATACATTGGATTGCTGCTAAGAAGATTTTGAGATATCTTCGTGGCACAGTGTTAATTTTAGATAACAATGGTATGTTCTATGCTTTAGAGCAATTTACTTCAATTTTTCTTATTAGCCCAATATCAATTTCTAGATTAGCAATCACATTAACATGATAGTAAATGCAGATAGAACATAAATAATAAGCAGAAGACAAGCTAAGACAAGAGGACACAATATTTGGTGAATTCTTGGGAAAAAACCCAATGTGGGGAAAACCCTTTGATCAAATCTTCTTATTATTCCTCAAAATTTTAGCAGAGAGAGTACATAATACAAAATTTACTTGCCCAATCCTTATAAAACAGTCCAGTCAAACAACAGTCAACGGGATGCCCTAACCAAAAAGTCAACGATGGTCAAACCAGCAAAAAGTCTCCTCCAAATTAGCTTGGTCAAACCCAGTCAACTCGGCCTACAAAGACAATCCAAATCAGCCCAAAACAATGCTGAAGAATCCAGTCAAACCTGGTCAACGCACAGCCAATTCTGCAGTCAATACAGGTCAAATAACTACACATATCTCGATTTTTGTGCCAAGAGATGTGGCCTAAAGAAATTGGACTTTCTGCCTGAAAAACACAATCAAAGGTGGATGTTTGAACCTCGATCAACGTTGGTCAACATTACTGCAAATGGCCCAAAACAATCCTGAAATTTCACCCTGAAATTTTTAGTCAACGCATGAACTTTGTTGTACAAACCAATGAGGAGAGGAGAGGAGAGAGAAAGATGATTGTTGAGATGTGTCCAAATGAGGAAATTGCCTCTTCCATTTATACACAACGTTGAGTGTGAAGAGACATGTTTGTTGGCCTTTATAAGCCTACATTTGAGTGGAGCCGACCTTAACGATTTGTCCATAAAAGAAATAAATTCATAATTCCATTTCTGCTTGCCAGAATGAGATGATATTTAGATCAATCTCGCACCTCTCATAAAGAGGAAGCCAATAAAAATATCATCTCCATCATATGAGTTGTCCAAGGTGGATTTTGGCCCTATTTGCCAATTTTAACACTCCCTCTCCACTAGGTAGAAATCCACCCGCCAAACCATCTGTCAATCTATACCATCTTTGACATCCCTGTTATGCTCTGCTCTGCTGAACAATGAAGAAATAATGAAGAAGAAATGATTAAGAGTGTATCATACCACTCTCCATTGACCCGAAGTCAGTCTCCATTGATCCCAAATAAATATCAAGCATTCTAGCATAGGGAGTACGGTAGTACACGATGCATCCATCGATAGTACTATGGTCCCTATACTCATTCCCCAACTCATTGGCCAGATGAGAGGTACTTCCCATGAATCCCAGACTGCTTGGGTAGGATGTATCGACAGGAGAAGTTGAACCACTCATCTTGCTCATATGGCATAAGAGAAGGTGAACCACTCATCCTATGCATATATCAACCATCATCGAGTATCACAAGGGAAGGTGAACCACTCACCTTGTACACGGCACACCACTGGGGGAAGGTGAGCCACTCACCCTATGGTCGCTCATAGCTCCAAGAAGTACCCCAAGCCCCCCAAAGCTCCCAGAGTTCAATATCCAACTCAAACGAGACATTCATAAGAGGGTCTCTCTACGACGCCAAGTCGTTCAAGGAAGGTTAAGAATTTGACCTTCCCTAGGGGCTTCGTAAGAATATATGTGACCTGTTCATCAATCCCAATGTGATGGAGCCTTATTGCTCCCTGTTGTACCATGTCCCGAATAAAGTGGTCCCTGATATCAATATGCTTGGAGTGGTTATGAAACACGGGATTCTTAGAAAGACGAATCCCACTTTGGTTATCGCAGAAGATCACGGTGGTATCCAGCACGTGCCCAAACAGCGCACTAAAGAGCTTCCTCAACCAAACAGCTTCACAGGAGGCCATACTAGCAGCAATATATTCGGCCTTGACGATGCTCAAAGCAATCGATTTCTTCTTCCTGCTCATCCAGGATATCAAAGCAGAACAGACTGAGAAGCAACATCCCGATGAGCTCTTACAATCCACCACACTGCCAGCCCAGTCAGCATCAAAATAACCATGGAGCCTCAAATTCCCAGCAGTGTATCTCATTCCATAGGTGATTGTGCCCTGGAGATATCTCAAGAGATTCTTGGCAGCAATCCAATGTATGTGATGAGGCTCGACCATAAATTGACTCAATGTATTCACTGCAAAGCATATGTCCAAACAGGAGTTCACCAAGAACATCAGGGCCCACAAGTTGACCATACTCAGAAGGATTTCCCAAGTCAAGCCAAGCAGCACTTCCACATAACTTCTTGAAGTTAAATTCCATCGGAGTAGTCACAGACTTACAATCCACGATCCCAAATCTTTCAAGTAGCTTCACAATCTATTTTCCTTGGGAAAGGAAAATCTCACCAGGTTTTTGTTAGGTCTCCAAGCCTAGGAAGTAGTGCATCAATCCTAGGTCCTTCATCTCGAATTTGGAAGCCAACTCCCTCTTGCATTAATAAATAAGAGGGTCTACACTTGTCAAAAAGAGATCGTACACATAAAGTACCTAGATGAGAGGTCTCGTTTTCAATCTTGAAATAAAGGTTCGGATCAACTTCACTTCTTGTAAAACCCAACTTCATCAGAAAGTTGTCGATCCTCTCATACCAAGCCCAGGGAGCTTGCTTCAACCCATAGAGGGATTTCTTCAACCTGCATACATGTCTTTTGATCTGGAACTTCGAACCCCTCGGGATGTTCTACATAGACTTCCTCCTTAAGTGAACCATGCAAGAAGGCATACATTTGATGTAAATTCCATCCTTGAGAGGCAGCAAGGGCAATGATCAAACAGATGGTGGTATATCGGGCAACTGGTGCAAACATCTCATCATAGTCCACACCTTCCTTTTGAGAGAAGCCTCGAGCAACAAACCTGGCCTTGAACTTTTCAGCACTTCCATCAGCTCCATGCTTGATCTTGTAGAGCCATTTCGAGGTGACAACAAATTTGTCCTTGGGTCTAGGAACCACATCACAGATATCATTCTTCATAATCGACTCATACTCTTCGTTCATAGCATCTTTCCAAACTTGGTGCTTCACAGCTTCTTCGAATGTGCAAGGCTCAGTTTGAACAATGATGCTCATGGCAGCTAAATACCCTTTGTACCTTTTCGGCTTCTTACTTTCACGAAATGTCCCCCTTGGTGCAATATGTCTCTCGACATCTTCAAGAGTGTCCCTAAGCCATGAGGGTCTCTTTTTTGAGGAGGAGGACTCATGGGGAGGTGGATCAATGGGATCCATCGATCCTTCAGCATCAGGAATTGACTCATCTTGCGGTTCTCCCTGCTTTCCTGTATCTTCTTCTTTGTCCTTCCTTGGAATAGGAAGGTTCCTAATCTTCCCAAGGGCAGCATCTTCATTGAAGGTGACATCATGACTTGTTTCCACTTCTCTTTGACCAGGCACATAGATTCTATATGCCTTTGAAGTTTCACTGTAGCCCACAAATGTTCCTTTCTTCCGAGATGCATCCAATTTGCTTCTCTTTTCTTTCAGCACATGGAAATACACAGGGCTACCAAAAATTCTAAAGTGAGAAACATCAGGTTTGGAGTCCAATGCTTGATGAGGGCATCTATTTTGAACATACACGGCAATGTTGGCAGCTTCTCCCCGTAGGAACTTTGGAAGGCCTTGATCATTGAGCATGGCATGAGTGGCTTCTATAATAGAATGATTCTTCCTTTCAGCAACACCATTTTGCTCAGGAGTATATGTGATAGTAGTCTCCCTCTTAATGCCAGTTTCTCCACAATAGCCATTGAACTCTTTTGATTCATATTATGTTCCATTATCGATCCTCAATATTTTGATCTTCTTCCCTGTTTGATTTTCGACCAAGGCTTTGAAAGAGCGGAACCATGTGAACACTTTGTCCTTCTTCTTCAAGAAATAAATCCAAGTTTTGCAAGAGAAGTCATCCACAAAGATAGCATAAGATAAATATCCTCCCTAAGATGTCACGAGCAACATACTAGATAGATCATAATGAACCAATTGCAAAATATCAGTAGTCTTGCTATCACTAGAGGGGAATGGTCCCCTTGTATGTTTTCCTTCAGCACATCCCTGACAAACACCTTTATGTTCTACTTTAAATTCAGGATACATGTCACCATCTTCCTTGCATCAAATAGAGCTTTATAATAAAGACGGGCAAATCTTCGATGCCATAATTCGGATAGAAGAGATGTGTCGCAAGACATAGCTCCCCATGGACTTCCTCCAACTTGATATAGGTTGTCAACCCTAAATCCAAGAGTGAATGATTCTTTGAAATTTATTTTCTGAACACGTACCTTTCTATCAATGAATGCCACCTTGAATCCTTTGTCCACCATCGTCGAGATAGATACCAGGTTCTTCTTTAGATCGTATACATATAGCACTTCTTGTTGATGAATGGTGTTACCTTGATTCAATTGAAGAGTAACATTCCCAACTCCTTTCACAGGATAGGTGGCATTGTCTCCAAGAATTATTTCCAAATTTGTATCCTTTTCTACCAGATTTGAAAGAGCTTCCTTATACCCAATGAAGTGCCTTGAGGCACCACTATCAATCAACCAATTTCCCAAGATATCCGAAGGAGAGGCAGTAGAGAGGGCAGATATAAGATAAGAGTATTTTTGCTTGTTATCTACAACATTAGTTCATCATACCTGGAGTTTCTTGATCTTTTGGGAGGTCGACCATTTCCATGTTGAGTAGCGGGAGCATTCCTTTTTCCTTTGTCATTGAACCTACCATTCCTTTGATTGTTGTTGCCCCTGAAATTGTTGCAGTTGTTGTTGTCATCATCCCAAGGTATATCCCTTTCTTTGAATCTCAGTCTTCCTTGACATTGCTTCTTTGAACCTGCAAAGTTCTTCTTTTTAGCATGACCGGAGAATGCAGTAGGATCATTCCTATTTGAAGGCATGTCTCTCTCTATCATTCTTGTCTCTTCTTGAGTACATCTAGCCAACAATTCATCAAAACATGGAATGTGGTCATTGTTGAGGATAGTAGTGTTGAACACATCTCATTCACGAGGGAGACCTCCAAGGGCAATGAGAATGAGCTCCCTATCAGCAATAACTTCTCCAATTGATAGAAGATCATGTTTTATTTCAGTGATCCTCATGAAGTAGGATTGGATATCTTCTCCTCTTCCCTTCTTTATGTCCTTCAACTTGTTCTTAAGGAAGAGAACTTGGTTTGCATTGCTAGCTTTGAACATGCTAACTAACTTGACACACATCTCCTTAGATGTGCCCAAATCGGAAATGTAAGCAACTAAATGCTTATGAATAGAATCCCTAATGTTCTTTTTAGCTTTGACTTCACCTTTCTTGTACTTTGTCTTAGCGACAGCTGATGCATTTGAAGGAGGTTCAGCAATCTTTCCCTGCACATAGTCCATAGCATCATGCTCTTCCAAAGTCAAGTCAAGAGACATCTTCCATGCATGATAATCAGACTTATCAAAGAGCTTGTCATCACATTTGAAGTAAGATGAGGAGGCCATTGAATCTTGTCCTTGTCCAACAAATCTCAGTGATTGCTCCTCACCCTTGCTTGGGCTTTGTCTTCACCTCAGGGTCGATACCATGTTTATTTTAAAAAACAATGGTATGTTCTATTCTTTAGAGCAATTTACTTCAATTTTTCTTATTAGCCCAATATCAATTTCCATATTAGCAATCACATTAACATGATAGTAAATGCAGAAGAACATAAATAATAAGCAAAAGACAAGCCAAGGCAAGAGGACACAATATTTGGCAGATGCCAAGGGAAAACCCCAATCTGGGGAAAACCCTTTGATTAAATATTCTTATTATTCTTCAAAAGTTCAGCAGAGAGAGAGTACATCATACAAAATTTAATTGCCCAATCACTGTAAAACAGTCTAGTCAAACAGCAGTGAACAAGAATCCCTAACCAGAAAGTCGACATTGGTCAAACCAGCAAAAAGTCCCCTCCAAATTAGCTCAGTCAAATCCAGTCAACTCGGCCTCCAAAGACGGTCCAAATCAACCCAAAACAGTGTTGAAGAATCTGGTCAAACCTAGTCAACGCACAATCAACTCTGCAGTCAAAGGGCCTGCGGTCAACGCAGGTCAAGCAGCTGCAAATATCTCGATTTCTGTGCCAGGGGATGCGACCTAAAGAAATCAGACTTTCTGCTTGAAAAACACAGTCAAAGGTGCAAGTTTGACCCTCAATCAATGCTGGTCAACACTGCTACAGATGGCCCAAAACAATCCTGAAATTTCACCCTGAAATTTTCGGTCAACACATGAAGAAGAAGAGTTGCTCCTTTGTTGTACGAACCAATGAGGAGAGGAAAGAGAAAGATGTGTGTTGAGATGTGTCCAAATGAGGAAAATGCCTCTTCTATTTATACACAACGTTGAGGGTGAAGAGACACGTCTGTTGGGTTTTATGAGCCTACATTTGACTGGAGCCGACCTTAACAAGTTGTCCATAGAAGAAATAAATTCATAATTCCATCTCTGCTTGTCAAAATGAGATAATCTTTAGATCAATCTTGCACCTCTCGAAAAGAGGAATCCAATAAAAATATCATCTCCATCATATGCGCTGTCCAAGGTGGATTTTGGCCCTAGTTGCCAATTTTAACACACATTCAACTATGGACTGAGATACACTACCAGGAATTTGAGGCTACATGGATATACTGATGTTGACTGGGTTGTCAGTGTGCTAGATCGAAAAAGCACGTCTAGATGTTGCTTCTCATTAGGGTCTACTTCAATTTCTTGGATGAGCAAGAAGCAGAAATCAGTTGCTCTAAGCACCGTCGAGGCCTAATACATTGGATCTAGTATGGCTTGTTGTGACGTTGTTTGGTTGAGGAAGCTCTTTACTGAGCCATTTGAGCACGTGTTGGATACCACTGTGATCTTCTACAACAACTAGAGTGGAATTCGCCTTTCAGAAAATCTCGTGTTCCACGACTGCACTAAGCAGATTGATATCAAGTACCACTTTATCCAAGATATGGTACAACGGGGAGCAATTAGGCTCCAACACATCAGGACTGATGAGCAGGTCACAGACATCCTCACAAAGCCCTTAGGGAAGGTCAATTTCTTAGCCTTCCGAGAAAGACTTGGAGTCGTGGTAAGACCCTCCCATGAGGGCCCCGCTTGAGTTGGACATTAAGCTCAAGGAGCTCCTAAGGGCTTGGGATACTTCTTGGAACTATGAGAAACCATAGGGTGAGTGGTTCACCTTCCCCTATTGGTGCGCTGTATACAGGGTGAGTGGTTCACCTTCCCCTATGATACCCTATGATGGTTGATATGTGTGTAGGGTGAGTGGTTCACCTTCCCCTACGATTGATGACATGTGTGTAGCGTGAGTGGTTCACCTTCCCCTACGATTGACATATGCATAGGAAGAGTGGTTCACTTTCTCCAATGGAATATGAGCAAGATGAGTGGTTCACCTTCTCCTGCTAATGCCCCAACATACATCCTACTCATGGGAAGTACCTCTCATCTGACCAATGAGATGGGAAAAGTGGATAGGGACCATAGCAATACCGATGGACGCACCGTGTGCTGTCGTACTCCCTATGTCTAGGATGCATGGTGTTCAACAACTTGATCTAGGATCAATTCTGATTGAGGTTCTACCTCTAGACTAACTTCTGTCAGTGGAGAGTGGTAAGGCCTTGTGAATCACTCTCGACCGATTCTTCTTCATTATTCATATCAGTGTTCATTAAAGCAGAGATGAGATGAGATACAAAGATGATACATGACGACAAGATCGCATGATGATCGATGATGATGGTTGGATTGGTAAGTGGAATTCTCCCTAGTTGAGAGGGAGTGTTAAAATTGGCAACTAGGGCCAAATTCCACTTTAGACAACTCATTTGATGGAGATGATGATTGCATTGAATTCTTCTTTTCGAGAGAACCAAAATTGACCTAAAGATCATCTAATTTGGACAAGCAAAAGTGTGTTTTTTAATTTATGCCCACACATGCGCAATTTGTTCAAGTTAGCCACATCATCACGCAAGCTCATGAAGCCCAAGAGACATGTCACTTCACCCTCAACGACTTGTATAAATACAAGTGACCTTTCACCTCATTTGGCATCATCATCATCATTCACACATTCTTCTGTCTCCTCATCTAATTGGGTCGTACTGCTATTGGGCAGTTATTTTCTTCACACATGTGGCAAGGAGGAGGATGAATTGCACACTAAAATTTCAGAACTTTGTTGCAGGTTTGGCCAATGTTGACCAAGGATGCATTGACCAAGTTTGATTGTCATTTTTGGGTCAGAGGTTTGATCTTGGAAGGCCAAGTTGTTGGGCACAAAAATCGAGAAAAATTGGGCACTTTGACCAACATTGACTTCAGGGTTAACTACAACTTTGACCGCAAAAAATTACAGCAGACTTTCTCTCTCTTTGGCTGCTTTGAGCTAACTTTGACCAACAAGGAAGGTCAAGTTTGACTAAGGTTCACTGAGCTCAAGGAGGTAAGTTTGACTATTGTATTGACCATCTTTGACTTTCTGGTTAAGGCTGAGTTTGACTGCAGTTGACTACAAATTTGACAGGGTTGTTTTGACTTTGATTTGGCAAGTCTACTTTGACTTTTTGTACTCCCTTTGTTGAACATTTGATATAATAATAAGAAGAATTGATCAAAGGGTTTTCCCCACATTGGGGTTTTTCCCTACCATCCACCAAATCTAGTGTTCTCGTGTCTTGGTTTGTCTTCTACATTTTGTTATTCATGTTCTATCTACAGTTACTATCAATGTGATTTATGGTTAATGTGATTGTTATTGGAAATTGTCATTGGGTTGCTAAAGGAAAATTGAAATAATTGTGCTAAGCATAGAACATACCATTGTTAACTAAAATTAACACATGGGGATTAAAGTATTACTCCAAGAGCAAGAAAAAGAAAAAATTCAATTCCTCTATTCAAATCAATTTGGTAATCCAAGTTATTTGTTGCTCAAAATCTCTCGATTTAAGCTCTAAGAATCTACTTTGAAAATTTTCAATTTAGTATTTCTAACTCTAATACAGTTGACATGAATTCCCAAGGGGATTCAAGGACAATAGTGCAAAATGTAGTGTGACATTGTTATTGTAAA
Source organism: Pinus taeda (assembly GCA_000404065.3). Lineage (NCBI taxonomy): Eukaryota > Viridiplantae > Streptophyta > Pinopsida > Pinales > Pinaceae > Pinus > Pinus taeda. The sequence goes on along the minus strand of APFE031425718.1, from coordinate 23,979 downwards.
AGCATTAGTTTGATCTAGGAAATTCGTAAATCTAGCAACGAGAAAAAAAGCGCAACATACAAACTACAAGCTCAAAAAGAAAGGGGAATCCATAAAGGACCAAATCAACAGTTTGTTTTTGTTTATTAAATATATGTAATCGTCTCAAATTAACTCAAGAAAAATCCCAAGCACAAAAGACACAACTATTATTTTCAATGGACACACAACTTTTAACTAGAGAAACCCTCTTGCAAAATAAAACCCTCGGATGGTATTAAAAATGTTGTTAATGAAAGTTTACGACCTAAAGTAGTTTGTTTTATGGATTCTAACTCAAGTCATGTTATTTTAAAGCTTTGAATGATTACAGACCAAGAATCCATTAGGCTAACTACCTAACAATATATAAGAAACCCATGGATGCACTTTCGATTAGATGTCCTTGAGCTCCACAACCTCCATGCTTGTATTGAGTGTTTATTGATGCATCTTCTTTTCTAAGTAGCATATCTCTATGTGCATGGGTCCTAATCCATATCATAGTATCTAGGGATTTTGTTGTAATTCAAAGTTTTTTCTTACAAAATTATTTATGAAGCCAATTCCTTTATTTCTTCAATAAAACTTGAGTTTTCATCAAAATTCGCATCTCTACTAACAATAATTTTCTTGTTACTATGATCATATAACTTTTATGTTTTTGAATCTAGAGTCTAGACTATCATTCTTACAAATGCATTTTTACTCCTGTTTTCACTTTAATCTATATTATCATCTAAAAATGAACAAAATCCATGCAACCAAATACTTGAAATTTTCCTACTTTTGATTTATGGCCTAACCAGGTTTCTTTAGAGTCATGTTTTTCATTGCTTTTATGGGATTTTTATCCAGTATAAACACTATGATTCACATATCTCCCTACAATTATTGTCTCAACCTACACCTTTTAAACATGTTGCAACCAAAAAAAACTACAATAGCCTGGGGTTGTTAGGTCAAACAGTGCGCGCAGAGCTTCAATGACTGTCTCAGCGAGCACATGCGTGTTGCTCCATTGCCATAGCCCCAGGAGGGCGCCCAAGGTCAATCCTTCTCTGCCTCCTGAGCTGACGTCATTTCGGAGGCTTGTAGTTGCATGCAACAAACGCCCAATAAATGAAAACCAACAGAAATTTTTCAAAAGAATGGAAACCATCCCCACGGTTGCCCTGCCGACTAAAGAACCCTGTAAATCGGCTTTGAACCTGACAAAACGAGGGCTCATTGGGCAGTTCCCCGAGCTATGGCCCTCGCCCAAAGCTGTTGATGCCTGGGTGCAGAGGAACTGGAGACCTCTGGTCAAAGAAGGAATCAAAAGCCATTTAGTTGGTAAGGGCTTCTTCATGTTCATATTTGAGTCGATAGAGGATAGGAATCTCATATTCAAAAATGGCCCGTATTTCACAGGCCCTCAGGGTCTGTACTTAAACCAATGGACACCAGATTTCGATCTGACTCAGGATGTTCCCTCGACTGTCCCATATAGGTAACGCCTGCCTCATTTACCTTTGCACTGCTGGAACCCCAAATCTCCAGAAACCATAGGCAACAAGCTCGGCAAATACATAGATTGTGCAGAAAGGAGGGATCAGTACTCCTGCGCGAGAATTTGTGTAGAAGTCGATCTAGAGGAAGGCCTCCCTGAAGCTATAAAGTTCACGGTGGTTGATTGGTCTCACATTCAAGTGTTAGACTACGAGCAACTCCCATTTAAATGTTAGCATTGCCATGGGTACGAGCACTTTGTCAGGCATTGTAAAAAGAAATCAGAGGAAGAGGCCGAGAACTCGAAAGGGGAACAATGGACTCAGGTCCAGTAATCAACAACAGCTAAACAAAATAGCAAAACCAAAGGGAAAGGAGTGCTCACAGGGAGCGAAGCACCTCCCACAGTACAAAGAGAGGGGAGCACAGGTCCCCCAAGAGCAGAGATATCCAGCAACCCCTTTGAAGAGGCTGAACAGCAGCCCATTAATATGGAAAAAGATAAAAGATTAGAGGAAACAAACCCTCTTCAAACCAAACCTCCAAAAAGTGCCTCTAGCCCCCCATCCTATGCAGAGATGACAAGGAAGAAGTCTCCTGAGATTTTTGGATCCTCGGAAGATGAGACAATCAAGATGCCTTCAAAAAGAGTTGGGAGGAAATCCCACAGAGATGCAAGGGAAGAAGAGGCTGAGAGACAAAAAATGCAAGGCAGCCAGGCCACAATTGAGATGTACATCGACAGAAACACTAGAACCAGGCCTCCCAAGGGAGGGTCTGCTCCCCCCTCTGCTAGTAAGCGAGTAGTCTCTTGGAATTGTAGAGGCCTGGGGAATCCCTTAAAAGCTGAAGTGGTGAAGAACCTTTTGAAATTAGAATCCCCCGAGATCCTCATGCTCCAAGAGACTAAAATAGAAGGGGATGCGCTTCTTGAACTCAGCAAAGTAAAATGGAAAACAAAAGCCGGAAAAGCTATAAGTGCGAGGGGTACATGTGGTGGGCTTGCCACTCTCTGGGAGGAAGACAAATATCAACTCGAGAGCTCCTTCCAAACGCAACACTGGATCTATACTAAACTACGGCACCTTGCAAGTAAGATCACCTTTGCACTCTTTAACCTTTATGTCCCTGTCCTCTATGCAAAAAAGAAAGATTGTTGGCAAACCTTGTCCGATTTTTTAGATGCCTACTCCCCCAAGAACATAATTCTAGCAAGAGCCTACAATCGAATCTTTGATCCAAAGGAAAAAAAGGAGAGTCAACACCAGGGACCATTTCCTTCCCTTCGTGGAAGACCTGATTCAACAATGGGACTTGCTAGATTTTAAGCCAAAAAAAAGGCTCTACACTTGGTCAAACAACAGAGCAAGGGCGGAGCATATATCTGCCCATTTAGACAGATTTTTACTTCAGAGCACCTTCCTCTCCGAAAAGAAGATTATCTCCACTAAAATTCTGCCAAAGTTGACATCTAATCATAAACCCATTCTTTTGTTGTTCGAAGAAGTAGAAAAATTGGGGCCCATCCCCTTCCGGTTTAGCCCTCTTTGGTCTAACAGGGAAGGGTTTATGGATACAATCATGAAGGCTTGGTCCATCCATCTTCTCGTGCCACCAAAACAGCGTTGCAAGAATGGATAAAAAATCCTTCAGACTCCCCAAGGGTTTATGGACACAGTCATGAAGGCTTGGTCTATCCATATTCTTGGGCCACCAAAACAGCGTTGAAAGAATGGATAAAAAATCCTTCAGACTCCCCAACTACGCTCAGAAAGCAAAACACCAAGCAGCTGCTTGATTTGCAACTGTGCATGGAGCTGCAAAACATTACATGTTCAGAAATTCAGAATGAGCAAGAAGCCCAACTCAGCACTCTCCGATCATTCAGAGTGGAGGAAGAATCCCTGAGGCTCAAATCACGTAATCTCTAGCTCATGTCTGAAGACAAAAAATTTGCCTTCTTCCATAAGCAAATTCGAACTCGTCTTTCTAGAAATCACATTTTAGAAATTACCTCTTCAGATGGGTCTGTTCTCAAAGGCACAACTCAGTTAAAAGAGGCTGCAACCTCTCATTACCAGCAGTTGTACAAAGAAAAAGGCTTGGACAATAATGAGGAAACATCATACTTCCTCACCCACGTTCCAAGATTGGTAAACGAGGAGGATAACTCAACTCTCCTGAAGCCCTTCACTGAAGAAGAAATCAGCAATGTCATCTGGATGGTGGAACCAGACAAAGCTCCAAGACCCGATGGGTTCTCCATTCATTTTTATAGAATTTGTTGGGACATCATCAAGGTTGATCTGTTTTGAATGATTAAAGGCTTCCTCCAAAAAGCCAAAAAGTGGGAGGAAGCACAAACTCCACTTTCCTAGTGCTAATCCCAAAAGAAAAAACCCAACAGCTTTTGACTGCTTTAGGCCAATTTCGCTTTGCAATGCATCCTACAAAATTCTCTCCAAACTATTGGCGAATAGAATAAAGCCTCTGCTGGAAAAACTCATCTCTTCCAACCAAGGGGGATTTGTTGAAGGAAGGCATATCCTGGACAATGTGATCTTGGTGCAGGAAATCATTCATTCCAGCCACTAATGCCAAGAGCAAGGGATGCTCATTAAGCTAGACATGGCAAGCGCCTTTGACCGAGTAAGGCATTCTTTCCTTTTCCAAGTTCTTTCCACTTTTGGCTTCAGCACTGATTTTATAAAATTGATAAAAGCTTGCATAGGAGAGCCATGGATAGCCCCTTTAGTAAATGGCAGGCCGACCAACTATTTCAAAGCCTCGAGGGGCATAAGGCAAGGTTGCCCTCTGTCCCCCTTTCTGTACATTTTGATGGCAGATTCCCTAAGTCGAAAGCTGACAGCGGAGAAATTAAAAGGAACACTTCCAGGCATCAGGTCGATAAAAGGATCAGACCCAATCAACCACACCTTGTTCACTGATGACTCTCTTCTTATGGGAGGTGCCTCAATTAAAATTGCAAGGGCTTTTTACAATGTTATTCAAAGCTTCTGCAGAGTATTCGGAGCTCTAGTCAATGGGAGGAAAAGTGCAGTGTATGGCTGGGCGGTAGACCAGCAAACTATTCTTCGGATTGCTCAAGCCCTGGGCTTCACAAGCTTTGCCTTTTGGGACAAATTCAAGTACTTAGGCCTGCCTTTAACTCTAGGAACCAGCAAGACCCCTCATTGGCAGGAAATTATCAGCTAAGTAAAGGCAAAAATGACTGCTTGGGGCGGTCAGTGGCTTACCACAGCCGGGAAGCTCATCCTTGTAAAATTTGTTATCTCCTCCCTTCCAATCTACCAGGCCTCGTTTCTCTTGGCTCCAAAAATGATCATCAAGCAACTCTCTAGGCTGATTCGAAATTTCATGTGGCAAGGAGGTAAGGGGAATAAAAGAAATATCACCTAGTAAGTTGGGACATTATGAAAAGGCCATTATCAGAAGGCAGCCTTCAAGTAAGAGACCCCGGGTTGGCCAATCTCGCTTTGGGAGGAAAGATTCTTTGAAAATCTTCTCACACCATCAACATCCAGTGAGTCAAGTCCTCATTAAAAAAGTATTTGCATGGGCTCTCAATAAACAATATGGATGAAGGAGTCTCCTGCAAAGGAACCACTCTTTGGAAGCTATGCAGCTGAGGCTGGGATTTCTTTAAATATCACCTGTACAGAATCCCTGGAAACGGAAAAAGAATCGGGTTGTGGGAAGATAAGATCATGAGCCTCCAACCCCTCAAATTCACCCTTGAATTTGCAGATTTGCATGATTGGCTAATTCAACAAGATATCCACAAGCTAGCAAATATTTCTTCATGGGACTCTAGTGGGAATTGGATCGCCTGGGCTTTCCAACGCCTCCCAGATATGTTGCACCCTCAACACCACCTCTTCCTAGTTGCGATATCGGGTCTGGCTTCTTTGCACCTCCATTCAAGGGACAAATGGGGTTGGGGGAAGAACAGTGCTTACACAGCTACGCAAGGCTTTGCAGCTCTCCTAGAACATCATCAGCAGATCCACTCTGCTTCGCTCTAGCAACACGTCTGGGACCCCTTTGGCCTCCCAAAGATAAACTTCTTCTGTTGGATTCTCATGCACAGAAGGGTCCTCACAGGAGACAACTTAGAGAAATGTTGAATCATCGGACCCCATAGATACCCTCTCTGTTGTTCGGCTCAGGAAACGCTTGACCATCTATTTATTGACTGCCCCTTCACTCAAGACGTATGGATGCATGCTATGCACGGGCTCAATGCTCAAATCCCAACGCAGCTCTCAGTTGTTAATCTTTTCGCCTCTTGTAAAGGGTGATCCCCTCACGCACTGAAGAGCAAATCCACGTGGACCAAAATCTGGTATGCAATACCAAAATTCATTTGCGAGGAAGTGTAGTTAGCAAGGAATGAATCCATTTTCAAAAACAGTTTGCGCTCTCCCATTGTAGTGGCTGCCAAAGCCAAAGCTTTGCTGTTAGAAACTATCGAGAATCGACCTCATAAGCCAGACAATGCGCTCCTCCCTGAAGCGATCAGCTGGCTTGGTGAGTCTCTGAGTCATGCCAGCAAAAAAAAGAACCCCTCTCGACCGTGCTCCAACCCAGAGTGGCAGCTCCGGACCTCTGAATTGGATTTTCAAAAGTGGTGGAGGAAACAGGGCAAAGTCACGATATTGTTCGACAGAGCCTCCAAAGGAAACCCTGGGAGATCAGGAGTAAGGGGGGTAATCTTCTCCCCGGGCGGGCATAGCAAAGACAATTTCAGTTGGGGCCTAGGATAGAGCACTAATAACCAGGCAGAAATCTTAACACTGCTCAAAGCATGCCAGCTTGCTCAGGGGAACGGAGGGGAAAACCTTTAAGTCTTCGGGGATTCGGAAATCTTGATAAAAATCTTAAACACAGGTGATAATCCCAATAATCCAGCACTTAACAAGACCTTGCAGAGACTCAAGAAAGTGCTTCAGGCTTTCACCACCAATTCATCTATAACATCCTCTAAAATTTAAATAAGGAAGCAGACATAAGGGCAAGCATGGGTTGCCTCTTAGCCCATGGAGAATTTTTAAAGAATGATGAAGCATCTGTATGGCAACCTATTCCATAAGTGAGAAGTCTCCGAGCTGTTTCAAGAACAGGGCAAATGTTGTATGAGATCCTAGTTACGCCCTCCAACTGGCAAAGTCTCTGTCTCCATGTGCTCCAAATAATCGTCACAGGCAACATTCAAGTGATCTCATCTCTTCTAAACTTCTGTTTCAGCACTACAATCGGGATCTTTGTTTCAGCATTACAACCAGGATCTCATTCCCTGCTCACCCCAATCATCTTTGCCAATACTCTTGAGTGCCCAAGGTAGTACCTATGCATTCAACAAACAAGCAAGCTTAAAAAATAGCAGCTCAGCTTAATATTTCCATGAAGGTAGATGAATCAAAACTGATACATTGACGGATTCAATCCTCAGTGTCTCCAAACTACATCTATTCCTATCAGTGAGATTCGGAAATGAACCACAAGTTGCTTCCCCTTTTGTGAGGCTCTTGTGCAACGTCCCCAAGGTACCCTTTGTAACCGTAATAGAAACTAACGATGAATATGGATTCTCATCGCATAGCCAATGGAATACCGGTTTCGGTTGATGCTGCGTTGATGCAATCCGCTGAAGCACTATGTAACAGAGGTTGATTAGGCTTTAGCACAACCCTTCAACACTTAATAAAAACTAATCACTCCTGTTAAAAAAAAAACATGTTGCAACAAACCATTTCAACAATAATTATATTTTTTCACTTTTCAACACCATTTTGATATGGTGTATAGGAGGTGGTGATTGTCTACAATTTTTTCCTACCAAAACCCATGAATTAGTTTGGCATGAACAATTGCACTATTTTTATCTTCAACTGAAAGAAATGTCTTGCCACAGCACTAAATCACCCCTTAACTAAGTCATCATGAATGGGGGTTGTTTATTCCCCCAAAGTTGCCCAAGACCTACACTTAGGCACACTTGTTTTTCACCAACACGAAGTTACACAAGCACCAGCGAGTTATTGGAGAGACTTGAACTTCAGTATGAGCAATAGCAGCATCCCACTTTCATTGACCCAACAAACCACCATTGACCAACAAGAAATAGTTTGCTCCAAAATATTTTGTTTCAATAAAATTACAAATATCCCTAAATAAATCCAAACCCTTGGTTGCATTGATGTGTATCTTCAATCTAGACTCTTTATTGCCTTCTTGTTAAGCAAGTCACATCAACACCATGTTCTTCTTGATTTTATAGTAATCCTCACACCATACTCTTCTTGTTCAGCAAATTGAGATAACTAAAATCCAGATATCCATATCTTGCATCCCATGGCTAATTTTCAGACTTTTTGCTTGAGAGGAAAGCTTGTTCCATTTCTCCTACACCTTCAAATCTAGCTAAAGTGTTTGCTCTGACATCTCATTGTAGCACTTTGTTATTTCTATCTTTGGTTAAACATTGCATTTTATCAAAGACAATTTAGGTTATTATTGACTCATTGAAAGTAGAATAGAGGTTTCCCTTTCAAAAAACTAAATGCATAACATACAAGAGATATGAAATACGAACTTTATTATCAAAAGGAGTCAACTAATACAATGGCGAGGAACATGTTTAATTACATGAATTAGGTAGTTGTGTCACCCAATTAACCTAACCACTTTGATACCAAATGACAAAACTATTTTTAACTATTTACCTATGTTAATCAAAAAATACTCAAAACCCTATAATGATGACTACAATGACAATATGAGAAACCATCATGCATTTTGAGCAGTTCATCTTTCTAGATTTCAAAGCCTATAATGGCGCTCCATCTATGTTAATGCAAATTTTGTCTACATCCATGCATAAGAAATAATCTTGCCATTTCTTCATATTGAAAAAGGAATCCACCTACATAATCATCCACACATCTCTTCTCACTAAAGTAGAAATTCATCTAAGCAAAATATTTTTCCCATCTCTTCTTACTGAATTCACCTTTATAAGGAGAATACTCCACTCATGTACCATCCTCAATATTTTATTTTTTTTGAGCTGCCATTTTTCTTGCTTTCAACAATTCACGTGGATGAACTTCAACATGCTTGCGTATAATTCCTTCAAACTATGTTCTCGAAAAACTAATATGGAATCATTTTTGACACTTTTAGACAAAAAAATTAAGTTTTTTGTTTAATTAAACTATTTCTTCCAATATCGAGTTTAAGATTTCACATGTAACAAAAACATTATATGGTTTTCATTTTTCATGTTTTTCCTTTTTTCCATAAAATATTTAAACGAATATGGTTTGCAGCTTTCAAGGCTTATGTTTAATTGTTCACACTTTGTTAGTAATGCTAGGGAACAAATTTGCCTTTGGTGTTTGCAAGTTGCATTTTCCCTAAGTGGAAAAAGGATAGTTTCTCTCTAGATCATCAATTTTTCCTTTCTAAAATCTAGGATATATGTTGAAAAAGGTACCAAGGAGGTGTTTCATGGTGTTTTTTGCCTAAGCCTAGTAACACAAAGTAAACCCACCTTTTTAGTGTGACTTTATGTGGTTATTAAAGTCATGTGACTTTTTAGTCATTTTATGATGTTCTAAAAGTACATTGTACTTTATTATATTAAATTAGCTCATGTTTTAAAAGTGACTTTATGAGAAAAAGGTACATTCTACAAAAAGTTATTAAAGTGACTAGGGAGGCTCATTAATGAAGTAGGAGACATAAGAGGGGGCCAATGCGAGATTAGATCCCCACCCATGATCAAAAAGAGTTGAGATCTAATCTCAGCCCATAATCTTAGGGATAGAGCTTTTCATCATTATGAGACTAAAAAGGAGGAAAAACAGCAAAGGAGGAATTCATTCTTCATGTGTAGAGTTGGAGAAGTGAAGAGGAGAAGAGGAAAAGTCAAGAGAACAAGCTAAGATAATATTTGTTGAAGGAGAGCAAATTGCAGCTAGGAAAAGACCACACTCAAACCCGAGTTTCAAGACTGACACAATGGCATGCAATCTGAGGTAAAGCCAGAGTTTACTGTGCGCAAATCGAGGAAGAATCAACATGATTTTCAAGGGGCCAAGGGCAAAGACTCGACACATTTTTCAAGACTAGCACAAGCCCAAAAAACAAGGAGATATCAAAGTCTATCAACGCAAAAATCGAGGAGAGATTCCTCATCTGACAGCACAAATTTCGTTGGAGAAATTTGTTGATGTAAAGCATGAAATTCAAAGTCTACAGTCAGAGTAACAAGCACGAATTTCAAAGGTCAGAGAGTTGAATGTGGTACGACTTCTAAGGCAGGAAATTCTAAACATTGGCACAAATTCCAATGCATTGATTGTTAAATAGTGGCCCAAGTTTCAAGCGTAGTGGCACAACTTCCTAGACAACAACAAGGGAGAGATAAGTACCCCTGTGTATTTAATGTTGTAATCATTTCTATGATAAAAGGAAAATAAAAATCCCCTTATAACTAGTTTTCCCTTGAAGCCTTTTCCAGGGTCATCAAGTTCACCAAGCCTAGGAGGATTACCGACATCTAGGGTGACGAGTTCTCAAAGTTCAAAATCACAAAGCAAATATTCCCAAAGTACAGGTTCATCACAGGCCACAAGAGCATCTTCATCGGGATTTCAGGCTTCAAGAGAGGATGTTCCCACACCAACTTAGGAGGGTACTTCAGGGAAGAAGAAGCCAAGATGGCTTCATGATACCTTGAAGGAAGCACAAGAGTCAGTGGGGAAACCCAAGTGGTCAATTAGGGAGAGCAAACTACCAGAGCGGTTGGGTGGCTACGTAACTAGTGTTGTGGAGACCGGGCCATCTAGCTACGAGGAGGTTGCAAGTCAACAAATCTAGAGGGATGCCATGGTGGAAGGGTATGCTTCCATCATGAATAATGATGTTTGTGAGATAATGTTGAGACCCGAGGGGAAGTCAGTGGTGACTTCCAAGTGGCTTTACAAGATCAAACACGTTGCGGATGGCAACATGGAGAAGTTCAAAGCTCGATTTGTAGCACATGGGTTCTCAAAGGTAGAGGGAGTTGACTATAAGGAGACCTATGCACCAGTGGCTCGATACACCTCAATAAGAGCATTGACCTCCATTGCAACAGAGATGGGGTGTATGATTTACCAAATGGATGTGAAGACCGCCTTTCTGAATCAAGTCATATAAGAGAAGGTTTATATTGACCAGCCATAGGGCTTTGAGGTGCATGGGAGAGAGTCTCATGTGTAGGCTTAAGAAAGCCCTATATGGTCTAAGTAGGTGCCAAGAGGATTGATTCCTACTTGCAGCAAATGGGTTTCCAAAAAAGTGATGCAGATCCGACCTATATTTCATTGTAGTTGGCAAGGATCCACTTATTCTGGTATTATATATGGATGATTTATTTATTACATGAGAGGAGAAACTCATTGAGCACTGCAAGAGAGATCTTGCTTCAGAATTTGAGATGATTGATATAGGATTGATGCACTATTTTTTAGGGCTAGTGGTTTGGCATGAGGATGGGCATATCTTCTTGGGGCAATGCAAGTATGCATGAGACATAATGAGGAGATTTCGTATGCAGGACTACAAGCCTATAACCACTCTGATGATTACCAATTGGAAGAAGTTGCATGCTTCTAATTCTGAGTTGGTAGACACAATTTAAAACCCCCAATTGATCGCTTTGTTGATGTATCTGGTCAACACTACACCAAATATATGTTTTGCACTCAACACGTTGGGTCAGTGTATGATGGAGCCCAAGAGAGTGCACTAGGTGGTTGTGAAACATGTGTTATGGTACCTACAAGAAATAGTGGATTATGGACTAGACTATATCCGGGGGGATGGAGTCAAGTTGATAGGTTGTACAGAGTTAGATTGGGCAAGCGACACTAGTGACAGGAAGAGTACATCTAGATGATGTTTCATGTTGGGTTCGACAGTATTGTCATGGTTCAACAAGAAATGGAGATCAATGGCATTGAGTTCCGCAGAGGCTAAGCACATTGCAGCTAGTTAGGCCAACTGAGAGGCTATTTGGCTTCGCAAGATGTTGTGTGGCTTATATGGTCAACGGCTAAGACCAACTACAATATACTATCATAATCGTAGTTGTATTAAACTCACATAGAATCCAATATTTCATGACATGTCAAAGCATATTGAGATCAAGTAACACTTCATCCGAGATTGTGTTTATAGAGGGGCGGTGAAGATAGAGTACATCCCACTAATAAACAGGTTGTAAGCATTCTCACTGAGTCCTTGCCAAGGGGCAAGCCTATCTATTTCAAGACAAGATATGAGTGGTAAGAAACACCTTCCTCAGTGAGAGGGAGTGTTGAAAAAGGTACCAAGTAGGTTTTTCCTAGTGCCATTTGCCTAAGCCTAAGAACACAAAGTGAACCCATCTTTTTAGTGTGACTTTATGCGGTTATTAAAGTCATGTGACTTTTTAGTCACTTTATGTGGTTCTAAAAGTACATTGTACTTTATTATATTAAAGTGACTATGAGAAAAAGGCAAATGGCACAAAAGTTATTAATGAAGGGGGAGACTTTAGAGGGGGTCAATGGGAGATTAGATATCCACCCTTGATCAAGGAGAGCTAAGATCTAATCTCTGCCCTTGATCTGCCCTTGGGCTTCTCATCATTATGAAACTGAAAAGTTGGGAAAAAGGCAAAGGAGGAATTCATTCTTCACGCGTAGAGTTGGAGAAGTCAAGAGGAGAAGAGAAGTCAAGAGAATACGCTGAGATAGCATTTGCTGAAGGAGAGATTGAATTGCAGCAAGGAAAAGACCACACTCAGGCCTGAGTTTCAAGGTTGAGACACACAGCCTAAGGTAAAGGCAGAGTTTCCAGCGCGCAGATTGAGGAATCAACATGGTTTTCAAGAGGCTGAGGGCAGAGACTCAGCACATTTTTTGAGGCAAGCATAGGCCCGAAAAACAAGGAGATATTAAAAGTCTTTCAGTGCGAAAATCAAGGAGAGATTCTTCATCTGACAGCGTAGATTTCATGAGAGAAATTTGTTGATATAAGGCACAAAATTCGAGGTATAAAGTCAGGCTGACACGGACAAATTTCGGAGGTCAGAGAGCACAAATTCCAACACAATGATTGCTAGACAGTGGCACAACTTCCTAGACAACAGCAGGGGGAAGAGAAGTACCCCTGTGTATTTAATGTTGTATTCATTTCTCTGAGAAAAGCAAAATAAAAATCCTTTTCTAACTAGTTTTCCCTTTGGGGTTTTTCCAGGGTCGTGTTGACCAAAAATATCAATGTCCAAGTGTGTATCCTTGTAAAAAAAATTATCAGCTGAAAGTGAAAGTCAATAGTGGTAGCCTGTTAGAATTTTAATTGCAATTTGTACTCAAGTTTAAATATCAGCAATTAACCATCGGATGTGGGCATTAAGCTTGTTATCCATAACAAATTGAAATCGGGGTGGGCTACAAGACACAAAATTTTTACAATATCTAAAGCTAAAAACAGAGATACATGTAAGCTTCTTTAGTTCATCTTCGTAATTTTTCTACTATTTTTTCATGTGAGTAATTTTTCAAAGATGTCACGGCTTTTTCACTCATGAGCAGTTAGGACTTCTTTCTATAATTTAAATCAGATTTAGTTGTCTAAGTCTGATCATTTAAGTTTCACAAGGTCTTTTCAGCATGAACATATTGTAGGCTTCATACTTTGCCAACACTGCATGTTGCTCGTCTATTATGCATCTCTTGTCTGTGCGCCTATCTCATACATGCACGCATTCATGCATGGGTGTCTTGTATGCACTTTCTTCTCCAAAGGAGACCTCTTTTGTTCACACAAAGGAGATAACAGTTATGGTTCTTCCTTTTGGTGTCATATGTAGGTCTCTGGATTATTTATTCGAATGTTCTTTAAGCTAGCCATAGTAGGGATTATTCCTCTATGTGTTAATGTCTGCCTCCAAAAATTGTGGTCAAGATTATCACAGAAACATGCCTATGACGAACCAAATCGGTTCATATCATGAATACTAAAAATATTTGGAATAATATAAAAGAATCCTCCTGGATTGCAATATTATATTGAACACGGTATATGAGAAAATGATAAGTTATGAGTGAATACAATGAAGGCTCCATATAAATACCTAGGCAGCATTTTCACTAAAAATTGTGTCCCTTTATTAAGATGTGTCTTTTCAATCTCAATTGTTATTTGTTTATATTTATTTTTACATATTTTAAGTTTATTACGATTTCATCCTTAAATCTCAAGCAAGCGAACTTCTACAAGGCTAACATTGCATCCTTCTTTGCCTCTATATGGTGACACCTAAGAGAATGCCTATCCTAAGTGCTCATCTTTACATCTCAGTTGATCCAATGTCGTCGAATTCAACTCAGCTAACTTATAATCTCAATCTCAAAGCCCATTATAGTTTGGACTTGGGCCATTAATGTAACAATACCCTATCTCAAAAACTAGATCACAATGCAATGGAACAAGGGGGTATCCCTTTTTATTACATCATTTATGAGGTTGCCGTACCTCATTGACCTAGCCACTTTATTAACTAATGACCAATTTTAATTAATATAAATTTATACATCTTTAATGACATTGTGATTTTATTACATTGAATTTTAGTAAAGGCGTGTTAATATTCCAACATTTCCAGGTAAACAAAGAAAATACTTTTCTTTTTGAAACCCAAGTGCCTAAAAATTTCACAGGTATCACACCTTTGCCTTTCACCTTGTGATAGTTGTCATATTCATAAACAACAATACCAACATTACAGCTTTCAGGATTGGAGAACCACTCCTTTCTGCCCGTCATGTGTTTAAAGGTAGTTGAATCTAAATACCAAACACCTTGGGTTGTAGCTAAATGAGTACTCAATAAACAAAACAAAGCAAAAAAACAAAAAACAAAAAAACTTTTTCAACAAAGTTATTTCAATTATTTTCTCTACCTCTTTCTGTATTCCTATTGTTCTGGTATAATTGATGATCTCTTTGTTTCATATAGCATTCATCTTCAGTGGGAGCACTTTTCCACAATGTTTATATGCATTATTCTCAATTGAACTTGAACTAGCACAATTGTACAAGGAGATTAGTACTTCCTCCTCTACTACCACAATCCACATCATCTGCCTCTACTTTTGCTTCCATCTCTACCCCGGCTGCAGCTTCTTTCTCTAAAGTGAAAGCTCTATCTGTTGGTTGATTATAACCTGCATTCAATCTCCATTCCTCTGGCTGAAGCATCCCTACTACTACATACTAAGGGTCAATGTTGCACTTATCACGATAATATCACCAAAACCAACCTCGGTGATAATATCAACAGTAATTATCGCATTAATTTGCTTTTTTGAAATTACCATGATAATTTCAATTTATTGCGATAATTTTGAAATTATCACACTGCCTCTATCAATTTCAACTTAGTAACAATTTTTTTCTTTTAACCCTATTTTTTTAAAGTGAGTTAGGGGATTGAGCTATGAGGATACAAGCATACACACAATCTATTGTTTAAGAGTGGTTTGGACCTCATTGGATATCATGGATATCATAAAGAGAAACTTGAAAGTAGAATTTTAGATACCACTCAAAATCCAGCAGACTTAACATTTTTAGGATTTCAAGATTGGCGGGATTGCAACATTTCTACTAGATTTTGTGATGTATGAGGGTATAGAACTAATATTTAATCAAGACCACCAAAGCATCTATGTACCTTGATGTTAGTGGAATTGTGTTAAATTTGGACAACTAGGTCCAAACTCCATGTTCTGATGCTCAGATTAAGAGGCTAATATTTTTGTTGGATTCCTCTTTCTGAGAGGTGTAAAATCCATATAAAAATAGTCTTAATCCGATAAGCAGAACTTATATTTTGAATTTATTATTCTTAATAAATTATATGTGCAAGGTCGGCCAGTTTTGTAATGTAGGCTCACATGCCCAACAGATGTGTCACACACCCTCATTGATGGATATAAATACAGGAAAAGTTGGAGAGAATTTCATCAAAACACAACTCACATCTTCCTCTCTCATCCTAAAGAGTACGAGCTACCTGGAGGACGAATTTCAGCCACACGTGGGAAGGACGAAGAGGACAGACCGTACCGCTGAGCTGTAGTACGATTTTCTGCTGCTAGGGTTTCGCAGAAGTTTGACCAGCGTTGACTTTGGTCAACGCTTGGTCCAATCAAGCTGAAAACTTGTGGAAGGTTCGATTTTTGAAGGCCGTACTACCTGGCACAAAATCGAGGTCAAAGGGTTGACCGTTTTGCTGCTGCGTTGACTTTTAGCTTGCTGCCCCTGTGTTGACTTTTCAGGACAGCGTTGACTTTTGTAGAATTGACTTGGGGTTGACTCATCTACTGGTTGGAGGGTTGTTGTGACACATCTGGGCTGGCTGACCAAAGGAGACTTTGCTGGTTGAAGCATCCTGTTGACCGCCAAAACAAACACACACATTTTTCCTGTTTCTGATTTGTCTTCTGTAAGATCTGCTTATATGTTCTATCTGCATTTTGCTTAACTACTTGTATGATTTCTGTGAGAAAAGTGAAATTGCTCTTAGCATAGAACATCTACAAAACTTTACAATAAGTCACCTCTAGCAGCTATTGTGTTTACTCTCTGTGAGTGTGTTTACTTTCACGCAATCGTGATTTACCTTACTTGCGATTTACTTTCTTGCAAAGAGTGTTTCATTCCCGCAAGGTGTGGTGTATTTGATTTGATCAATGACATGCGAAAGAATCATTATCTTGTATTGTGGTAACATTTAGATTACTACAACCTCAACACACACAACATATTGCACTAGCACATACAATGCACGACAATTCACAAGTTCCAAACAAATCCAAAATTGACAATTAAATGAGAATACTTTTGGTTGTCTTCCCGATTTATTCGAAGGATAATTAAAAGACATGTCACTAGTTAGAGGGATCTTAGGTGATATAATTGGCCTAGGGAAAGATACCTTAATCATTGAATGGGCTCAATTCTTTTAGTATACTAACCCTACACTGAACAAGGATGTGCATAAGCTAAGGTTTATTGATATGCAATGATGAAGGAATACCTAGACAAGTAGAAGTTATATAAAGAATTTATTTAATGATTGGATCAACAAAATGAAAAGGGTAAGCCCCCACATAAAGGCTTCAAGTTGAATCTCGGGTACGATTAGGTTTTCTAGAGCACAAATTGGATTAGGATGATGTCAACACTATTCGGTGAGGACTCACCACAATAAGAGTTAGATTTTGCATTTAAAAGGCAAAAGGACTCTCCCTAGGTTTTCATCCACAAACATCTAGTCAAAATGTCCCCAAATGTAAATCGGGAAGGGATCCTCTATTTATATGATGTATATCCCTTCACATTTACAAAAATATTAGCATTATAAGCTCTCAAAGGCCTAAACTCATATATAAAAAACAACCTAGCAAAACCATCTCAAGATCAGGTGAAAGTCGCAATAATTAGGAACAATGATCATAGATGCATCACAGTGGACCACAATTAATTGTTAAGGGTGTAATAACAATTGAAATTGAGATCACCTTCAAATAACTAAATAGAATAAGAACCATAAAAGTGTTCCCTAATTTTGTTAAGGATGGCTAGATAATCAACCCTACTATAATGACAATGGAGGGGAAACACTTCAAGGCAAGATGCCATGGCCATGCAACCAATTGATAGACGTCCATCATCCTTAGTGTATATATGTAAAGAGGGAGCAATCATGGAGGCATGAGTTAACCCATCCCTCATCCTACTCTTTCCACCCCTCTGAGGAAACTTTTTCTTCTTTTTTAAAAACTTTGACAATTTAATGCCCCCAAAGCACTCCTGGAGTAAAGGCGCGTCGAGGCCCTCTGAGTGTGCAACATTGACGAGGTTACTTGGAGTTGCACTAACCAAATTACAAGTATTTTTCTCCCAAATTACGCTTCTAGCACTTCTATTCACATGTTTGATATATTACGTGTGGAATCATCGTCTAATCAAAACACAAGTATAATGCCCAATACTCAATTAACATTCCTCTCATGTGCAAGTGTCGCCACTCCATTCCAAGCATTGCACTCCCTATAGCCGCTACAACTCTGGATATAGTGCGTAGTTGTTGCAACATCCTATAGGTGCTACAACTCTGTATATAGTACGCAGTTCTTGCAACTCCAATCATAATCATCATTGTTGCATCTCTGGCGTTGTCACTTACAGAAATAATGATGCTGCAAATTACGTATGATCCAATGAAGATGCTACAACTCTTGCGTCGCCACTTTGTTGCTCAATTCTCTAGATTTTTCCTTATTGCAACTCATGTTGCCATAACTCTCGTTGTTGCAACTCCGACATATCACGGCAATTCTTTGTGCAATGGTTCAAAAGTGTAGTCAACACGAGTTTCCCACGATAGAAGATGACATAGGAAATTGGTTGAGCGATTAAGGAGGACAACTCACATACTAACGACTCCCAACTAATCTAAGTCGACATTTCTTAACCGAATACCAAATACAAGAAAGAATTGTAGAAGGATGAGCTCCCTGATTCTCTTAGGCTGGCTATCTGATCTTTAACTCAGTTTATATGCTAACATTTTGTATAAATACCCAAATTCCTTCAAAACCTGGGGGAAAGAAAAAGTATTGAAACGCATTGGGTAATTTTTACATTCCTACAACGAAAAGTGCCTTTTTTCCAATTATTCAATGGCGTTCTCATGATATATTGAATTGAAGGTTTAATATTACCTTGTCTAAGGAGGTAGGGCCCCCTCCTTAGCCCGATACTGCTTGTAGCACTAGCTTGTATTTTTTATTTATAATTTTATTAATTTGTAGTTAATCACTCTGGCTACAACTCCATTATTTTCCTTTTGCTACAATAACACTCTTATGCCACATTTCTACTGACTAATTATTGCTACAACTCCAAGTTATACATTTCAGGCATTACCTTCATGGGTAATTGATTGTCTAATTAATGTCGTGCAGATTTGTGTTTCTGGGAATTTTGGTTGTTGTTGCAAGTCGTTTGTAGCTTATTTTTGCTTAATTTTCAGCACGATAGTAGTTTATAGATCAAGAGTTGTGTGAATCTGATTTCTTGCTTTATACGCTTTATTTCTTAATTATTTATTTACCACATTTGCACAAATAAGCACGTGTTATTGCATAAATGTTACAACAATCAAGAATCTCATCATAATTGAACAAGTCACCTCTAGTAGCTATTGTTTTTACGCTATCAGTGTGTTTACTTTCATGCAAATTTGATTCACCTTCCTTGCCATTTAGTTTCTTGCAAAGAGTGTTTCATTTCCTGCAAGGTGTCGTGTGTTTGATTAGATAAGTGACATGTGAAAGAATCCTTATCTTGTACTTTGGTAACATTTAGATTACTACAACCTCAAGATACACAACAAATTGCACCAATCACTAGGGACAATGATCATTGATACATAATAGTGGACCACACTTAATTGTTAAGGGCATAATAACAACTGAAATTAAGATCAACTTCAAATATTTCACTAGAATAAGTCCCATAAAAGTATTCCCTAATTTTATTAAGGATGGCTAGATAATCAGCCCTATTGGTTCTTTCCAACGCCTAAGGGGAGGTGACATGTCCTGGGTCAACCCTTCAATCCATGGCCATGCAACTATTTGATGTAGGTCTATCATCCTTAAGTGTATATATGAAAAAAGGGGGCAATCATGGAGGCAAGGGTTAACCCTTCTCTCATCCTACTCTTTCCACTGCTCTGGAGCAGCTATTCCATCATTTTTAAAAGCTTTGACTATGTAATGCCCCCAGAGCATTCCTTGAGTTAAAAAGTGTCAAGGCCCTCTGAGCATGAGGCATCGACGGGGTTCCTTACAATTGAAGTGACCAACTTACGAGTATTTGTCTCCCAAATTACACTCCTAGCACTTCAATTCACATGTTAGATATATTATGTTTGTCGAATACAACTTGTAATCAAAACACAAGTATAATGACCAATCTTCAATTAACATTCCCTAGTGTTTAAGAGTCCAATCATCACATTATTATTTTCATGTCACAAAATTATGTCATATTGATACAATACAATAATGCTAATAAAGAAGTACACCAAGATATCGAAAAAGGGGCCATCAGTAAACCCACAAATGTTATCAAAGACATTTCACATTTGCATTACAATGGTGCCAAATATCCAAGATAGCTCTTTATTTGCTCCTAAATGAAGCCCAAAAATCTACATTCAAAACAGCCTACTCAATGCACCCATGGGTTCGCACCTTTGGTTGCTAAAGTGACTTCAGGGTGCGACATATGCCTATCTCAAAATGAGGTCTAAACATCTTCACCTACCGTTGAAATCACAATTCCAAACCCTTAGCTACAATCATCATCCAACTCGTGCATAGGACCTCGTCTCGAAATTTGGTCGGTTAAGTTTGTTTCACTACTTTACCCGTGAGGATAGACTAAACCTCAAATTCAATTCTGCAATACTTCGTGGCTCGGACTTGCAGCAAGGTTCAAAGTTGTTGTTAGACACCTAATTTGTTAGGGTTATGGTCGACGATTACTGCATGTCCATGAAACCGTGGAAGTTTAAACCAACGTTTTGTATTTTGCATTTATATGTACATCATTCTTAATAGAAGTTGAATTAATTTCCAACAGTGGTATTAAATTGTGGTAGATATGACATTCACTTAATAGAATTAAAATACTACTCGACATCAATATGGGCGTAGACAAACTTTGTCATAGTGTATGTTGGTCTTCAAGTCGACCACACCATTGCTGGGTCAGAAGAGAGCATAGTAAAAAGGGATATTGCTCAGTTTCCCTTGTAGCCGAAATAGAAGTATAGATTGACCAGAAAGGGCACGTGCATCACTGAAAAAATCCAAGAGTTACTTCATGTAAGCCAATTTTTTTCATTTAGAATCCAATGGGAGGTGGTAAGGATGACCTGAAGGCCTCGAAAGAGTGTCATGGACACCTTGATGGTGTTGTCAAGGTTGAGGCTCACCATGGCCGACTATATATTCATATGTTAAGTTGACATCATTTGCGGAACACTGCTCCCTTCGTTTCTCAAATGGTCGAAGATTTTGTTATGAAACAAACTCACAAAAAGATAGAAAAGATAGATCAATGCCTTAGAAATAAGCCTCTTCGAGGGGGCAACCTCCTTTACATTACACAAATGAACAATTCTTGGATGATACAAATGACAAGACCTCCTTTCTATATATAGGAATCTAAGGGGTCATAATATAATTAGAGCCAACATAACAATAATAATGTAAGGGCACAATAATAACAACAGTGAGCTTCTATGGGGCACAATAGTAATAATATGGGGACTACATGGGTATAGCAATATATTAAGGGGGTTGTACTAATAAAAATAAGGGGTTACACTAGTAGTATAGGGGCCTAACATGCCCCTCTTCTTCCAAAAGTGTTGTCCAAAACGCTTGAGTAGTTCTGGATGTTTATGTATAAAATTCTTGTCCTCCCATTGGGTAAGGTCGCCATTTCTTCAGTGCACGTAGTATTGCCAACGTTTCCTTCTCATAAATAGCTTGCTTGAGATATAGCCGTAAAAATACTCAATCACCTACATCAAAACTTTTTTCACTGCGATGTTGATCTATCTATTGTTTCATTCGATTCTGCACCAAAGTGGCATTATCCTTTAAAAGATGGAGAACTTGTTGTTGATGCTCGATGGATGTTTCCCTGCTTGCTTGAACGTTTTTCTTCTTGATATGTCCTTCCATCTTTAGAGTTTGAGGAGTGGTAATTTCTTCCAATTCTTTACAAGATATGGTCGGATTCTTTTCTTGATGCTCGATGTGATCTTTCACTTACTGAACATTTTACTTATGGATATGTCCTTCCATCTTGATGGTTTGAGGAGTGGTAATTCCGTCCAATGCATTACAAGATATGGGTGGATTCATTTCTTCTTTCTAGATGTGATCTTTCACTTCTTGAACCTTTTTCTTCTTGATATGTCCTTCTATCTTGAGAGTTTTGAGGAGTGGTAATTCTTGCCAATGTTTTACAAGATATGGTCGGATTCATTTCTTCTTTCTCTGGGCTTGGTTCCTGCTGTATATCTTCTTCTTTTGATGTTTCTTGTTCCTTTTCTTCCTCCTCTTCATAATCTATGTAAAATAATTTCTTCTCAACACACTTATGACCTCTAGTGCATTTGCTATCACAGTTGTAACAAAGCCACTTTTCTCCTTTTTTTTCCAATTGTTGTGGTGTCACCCTTGTAGGTTGTGGAAGGCTAGGAGAAACAACACTTCCATGTTTATAGTTGTGAGGGGTAGAATTCCTTGTTTCCACAATTTTTCATTCCACTTTTCTTGCCAACCTAAATGCCTTCTCCAATGAATCAAGTTCCCAAAAACAAACCTCGTGTTGAATGTTATCTTTTAAAGTCCCTATGGAGACATCAATCCTCTACTTCTCTGGTTCTCTGCCATTGAACACTTTTGTTTTAGATTTATCAATTGGCTAAAGAAGGTGTTTCTCTTTGTATCCTCATAATTTGCTATCATTTCCTTCGTGAAAATTGACCATGTGACAATTGGTTTACGAGAACAAAGCCCCATATAACATAAAAATTGATTCGGTTCTAAATAATTAGATGCAATACATACCTTTTGTAACAGTGGTACACCATTTAGATCAAAATATTTCTCCATTTGTAGTATCCAATTTATCGAATCCTTGCCATCAAACTTCCTCATCTCGCTTCTTCTTGATTTAAGGAGCTAGATCTTGAAATGACTGTAGCTCTGTAATTTTGAATCTGCCAGTTCTGAAATCGCGACCTGGAGTAATCCTTTGCGTCCTCTTTCTAATGCCACCAGTCTAATTGAAATTGGATTATCAAAGAAAGAGTTATGGACAATCCCCCAAGATGACCTTGTTATACACCTTTTCAAAATAGCGAACTTTTATGACGTGCCACATGTCACTGTTTTGACCTTCGGATCTGAAAAATACATACAAAAGACTACAGTCTGTCCTCTTTTTGTAACTTCTGATGAAATTTCAATATGATGCTCAGAGAGAAAGTTATGACGATTTTCCCAAGGTCACCTATTTAAGATGTAATTCTGGAGTCCGCAAAAACCCTAACTTCTGTTGAAATTTGGTACCGGAGGACAGGTGGTTCCCTTAGGCTTTGATCTTTGGCCTAGGGAAAAGTGTCCAAAAGATTTTAATTTTTCTCCTAAAGTGGCTTTATAATTTTTATAAAGTTAGAATCTAATTTAAAAGTGACTTTAAGTGATAAAGTTACTAAGTCTAATTTTAAAGTGACTTTTATAAAGTCAATGAAAATTTAGAAAGGAAAAGTGACTTTGGAAATAAATGACTAAGTGGGTCTTTATTAAAGTGGGTGAATTAAAAATAGAAAGTGAGATTTAAATGTGCATTTAATCTCAGCCATTGATCTAAATCTATTTCATCCATTGGATTTAGAGATTACCCAAAAGTCACTTGGATCACCCAAAAGTCACTTGGAGTTATATTAAAGGAGGAAAAGGAGGAAAAGATCATTCATTCTTTCATGAGCAGATTGGGAGAAGGAGAGCAAGAGAGCAAGGGAGATTTCTGGACAAGAAGGAGAAAGAGGCAGCAGTTTGGCACACATACCAGGCAGCTCTTCAACAAAATCAGAACAGCAGAAAGACAAGCAGAACAGCAGCAAGAACAAGCAGAAAAAAGCTGATTTTTTGCTGAAAACTGAGAAGTTTCCAAGTGGTCAGTTGGGCTGAAAACGGATAAGTTTGCTTGCTGAAAAAAAAAAATTATTTTGCATTTTTGCTGAATATTTTCTTGCTGTAAAAAGGCTTTTTTTTCAGAAATAAAGAAGAGCTCTCAAACTGGTTTTCCCCAAGAGTTGTAGGGGGTTTTTCCAGGGTCACATTGACCAAAAATATCAGTGTTTTAATGTGTTTTAATGGCTGTTTATTATTGCTGATTTCTACAATTTACAGCATTTTGTAAATTTTCCAGAATTTGTGTTTTCAGCAAAATTTATTTTTTTCCAGCTTGTTGAATGTATGGTTATGGGAAAGGGCATTTAACTACATGGGAGAAATAAGGAGAAACTGAAAACCGGGGTGGGAAAACAAAATTTTTAACATGGTATCAGAGCTTGAGTGCTGAAGGACAGTTTGGGGCAGCAAAAGGAAAAATTACAGCTGCTGATTTTTCACTCAGAAAATTCCAGCAAGCTGATTTTTCATAAACAACAGGTTTTATCTTTACTACACCAGTGTTATTTTCAGTTTTAGGACAGCAGGATGTCATTGGGATTGAGGGTGGAGGA